>ML677375.1:6720618-7155265 GCA_007922305.1 Dermatemys mawii
TGACCCTTTAACTGTTTTCTTTTATATAATGATACATCTAGATAATCATAGTGAGGTTTATGAACCTAAACCAAATTGCTTTACAGCTGACAGTGCCTAAAACAATATGGAGATATTGGGATGAACAGTTTCCATATTGAAACAGGTCAGAAACTATCAAATGCATACAAACCATTCAGTCAGCCTGCTAGTAATCTCCTGCTGACTGTTTATATGGCCTCTATTACACTTGTATCTGAGCATCTTAGATATAGGGATAGAAGGGACTGCAAGGGTGCTCTAGTTTAACCTTCTGCCAAGATCTTACAATCTTTAACCTCAGAGCACCACCATGATGTAGGAAAGTGCTGTTAGCCCCTTTCTTTGAAGAGGCAACTGAGACACAAGGACTAAGTGACTTGCCCAAGGTGACACAGGAAGCAGGGACTTGAAACCAGGTCTCCCAAATCCTAGGAGAGTGCCCTGAACTTAACTTGTGAGACATGCTCCTATCTCATGAAGGTTAGCTCACCCAAATCGTTTGTCTCACCATTAAACAGCCAGCCCCGCTTGTCCCCTATATGAAGGACACGTGGGTGTATCTTTGCACCCCCAGATATAGTTTCCGCCATCCATTGTCCTCAGTGGTAAATAGGGTTACCTCTACTGTATAGCCTGAGTATAGCACATTGTATTTTTGCTTCAGTTTTTGGAAGGGCTATAGGAACCTAATGTACATCCAGTAGTGAATCTCCTTTAATATTATAGTGTAGAAAGTGATATTCTATTATCAATATTCACGACTCTTTAATATTACATACCCGAGGGCTACCATTAAAGTAACACCAAGGATATTAATTCAGAGTCAAGACAACTGGGCTCACCCTTGCTTATCTTCTTGCTAGAACTTTGTAACACACTGATTGGAGATTCACCTGTTAACTAAGTCCAGAGTGAAAACTTTGACTCTAAATTTCCATTTGGGAGTTTAACTTCTGCCTTAAGTGCTGCTGCTTTAGCCTTGTCTTTAGATGCTGACTCTTACACATAAAATGAGAATACAAACCAGATTGTAGCAGCTTATCATGAGCATGCAAGATGGTGCCAGTGAAGCTCACACCAACTAGTTCTTCAACAGAGACAGTGACCAATTCATGTTGATGGTAGCAACAGCTTCTCTTAAAGTATCTGTAGAGTCAGCTTGTGCTCAGACAGGATCATACAGGTGATCGGCGCTCTCATGTTAGCTCTGCACAGGAAGAGCCAAAATATGGAATTAGGAGAGATACACCCTGGGGGTATCCACACTTTGCATGGCTGGGTTTCCAGGGGCGAGAGCGGCCAGCATGGCTGGTAGTGCTAGTCTAGCTGCTTCTGGGGCCATTGCCCTGCCTCCCTGTGCACCAGACCTTTTGGCTGCAGGCTGGAGAATGGCTCAGAGGAGAGAGTAGCCAATCTCTGTAGAACAACAGAAGAGAAGGTCACTGAGGGCTCTCCTGTCAGCATTCTTGAATACATTATGGTCTCCGTGGACATTATGCCCAGTCTAGCCCTGCTATTGCATCACTTCTCCTCCTGGCTCCACTTGTATAGGGCCACATGTTTATTAATTATTATTCCTATTCTTCTTCTTCTTCTTCTTATTTCTTTATTTACTATTAGCAGCAGCAATATAAAGACTCCAACTGTCTCTACCAAAATAACAATGAAACTTTTCCAAAATAAAATAAAATAACTGAAGAGGGAATTATGGCATGAGAACAAGAGTGGATGTGAATGGCAACAATAGTAATACATGGAGAAGTGGGGGAAACCTTTAAAAAGCAGTGTTAAGGTTTGTTTGATGGAGGGGAGACTTGGACTCCGTAAGCTGGCAACGGGGAGAAAGTTACATACTCTGAGACCCTCCAGCACCAAGGCAGGATCACCTGTAAATTTCTGATTCAGCAGTATGGAGCACAGCTGTACTGCTCAAGCTGACCAGTTCCACCTCAGGTGTGAGCTGCCCCATTGCGCATTGGCATATAGCAGCAGGCCATCCTACAAATGGCAAAGGAGACATCCACGAAGAACTGGGCTGAGAGCCATGTCCTCAAGGAAAGTTCACAACCTTAGACCTCCACGGATGAAAACAAAATGCAGGATGAGTCACCAAGAATCCAAGAGCAGGAGCGAGAGGCTGTGTGAGGCTCCCATTAAGATGCTTTGCCCATCAATGGAGCAGTCACAACCTCTGTCAGTCCTTCAAATGCCTCTCTTAACATCACCTGCCGTGAGCAGCGATCATCCTGCTGTGTCTGCGATTTCATTACAATGGTTGCCTATGAAGTAGCAGGCATATTTTAAAGGACAGCTTTTTAAAGGCAAATCTGGGCTCACAAAATCACTGGGAGCTGGGCATGTAGCCCCAGTGTGTGCCGTGGAAATTCTCCTCCGGAGCACTTAGTGGTATAGGCCCGGGATCCATTAAAGACCTCCCCTGTGAACCTCACCCTGTTGTGCTTGTTTACCACCCTTCTCCCATTCAGATGAGCTGCTCCAATCACTTAATTTTTTTTTAAAAAAATCCCTTTTAATCACTGTGAAGGTTGTAGCACCATGTGATTATAGTTGTCACAAACTGAACATGGATGTCCTAAATATTCTAGGAAATGGGTATATAACTAACCAACAAGATGAAACAGACAACATTCATAATCATGTCAATGCTGTCTCCAAATTGCTCTCTTTCCGGATGATGCAATGAAGCTCTCAGTGGTTAAAGGAAGCTTTACATACTGCAGGAAGCGACTGAGAGCACAGACATTGGTAGGACATTTAAAGTGATAGAGTGACCTCGTGGAGAGCAGTATGGTAAGTTTTGCTTCCCTAACCAAAAAGTTGGGCAGCTGACTTGTCTCCCCCACCCCTCGGCCCAGGAAAGATTAATACCACATTCAAAGGCTTTTCCAGACCTTCTTGCAGAGCATATTTTTTTCCGTAAACACAATAAAACAGTTCTAGGTAAGTTCCACATTCATATTCTGCTCCCTTTCCCGCTTTTCTGTAGGGGTCCAGAGGCCTTTCTCATTCTTCTTCTCTTTCCCTTGTGCCAGGAGGACCTACCACAAGTTCTGATCTCTCTCTTCAGCAGCTTTTCTTTCCAAGGAAGCCACTTGCTGGCTTTTATCCTCACTTGCTTAGTCTAGGCTGGGAGACAAAATCCCGCCCGTGACACTAACAATATAGCAGAGCCTGGAAGTAGTTCACAGCAATGAGTAAACAATAGTTAGAAGTTTGATGAAGCTTTCATATTATGAGCTATTGAACAGATTGGTGTTATTGAGCCCGGATAGAGAAAACTACAAGCAGATTTTAATGAGGTGTTTAAGTGTCTGAATATTTGTATTGATTTACCATGAATATAAAACAGTGAGAAAGGCAAACAAATTGGAGACACCAAGTAACATTAAAGGAAAGATAAGAGGAAGGAGAATGAGATTATATAGTGAAAATAATTACTAGAACAAAGCAAATCATTCACAACCAGTAACTTATTGGATGTATTTAGTCTCTTTATGCTTGTGGAGTATCTACAAGGATGATTTCCTCAAATGTATTCATCATGAGAACTCTTCTGATGAAATTTCTGATGGCTTTTAAAGCTCCGTAAATTGTTCACATGGTTCTGAGTGTTCCACACTTGCTGTTTGAATTAGGGCGGGGCTGAGCCTGTGAAAATACTGCCTCATGCACTCCCTTTGACTGCATGCAGGAAGGGGTGTGTTCAGGATTGTCTACTGGCCTGATTGTGATTGGTTAGCTGAATCACATTGTGCTGTTTCTGTTCCCTGACTGGTAAACTGACAGCATTCTGGTACATAAAACTGTAAAAATTGCGGTGCTTTTTAAAATGTTGTTGTTGTTGCAAATACTTGTCCAGGTAACTTTGTAATTTTATTTCCTGCAAACGTTCATGTCAAGGAATATTTGTACGGCATCTTGCATAATGGAGGTCGTCTTCCATGACTGGGGCTCCTAGGTGAAATTGTAGTACAGATAATAATCAACTGCTCATGGAAAGCAAGCACAAATGGGGCGCAAATGTGGTTAAAACACATTTTATTGAAATATTTTTCTGTAAATAGTCATTTGAATCTTAAAAATGCTCACTTAGGCTGCGTCTACACTACAGAGTTAGGTTAACTTATGTCACATTGACGACTGAAAACTACTGTAATTACGTCACTTGCATGTTTACACAACGCTCAGCAGAGTGTATCCACAGTATTTTAGCACTGACGGAGAGAGCAGTGCACCATGGGTAGCTGTCCCACTGCAAATTGCCACGTTCTCCTGCTAGGATCCCCCTCCATGATGCAGTTTCTTCATCCCATAATTCCAAGGGCTCCTGACAGTGTTTCATGCCATTTTTCAACTGTCCCTGTAAACTTTGCTTCTGCCTGAAAGCATGAATCCCGCACTGCTCACCAGTCTTGTGGTGGGCAACACAATGTAGCTGATCCTACAGTATTTCAGGAGCTGCGAATCTGAACAGTAATCCATGGTGCTTGTCCCATTGTATGACATGGAAAGAAACAATTTATGATTGATATCGACATTTATGGAGCTCCACATGGTGGACCGTCCACTGTTTTGTTGACGAAACCTGACTTTTGTCAACAAATCTGTAGTATAGACAAGGTCTTAGCTCTCCAAAGACGAGGTGAGTGAGGCAATGTCTTTTTATTGGACCAACATCAGTTGCTGAAAGACAAGTTTTTGCGGTTACATAGCTCTTCTTCAAGTCTGGGAAAGGTATTCAGTGTCACAGCTCAATGCAAGGTGGAACAGATTGTTCAGCATATGTAGTTAACACATTTCAAGGGACCATTCAAGGGGAATTGACCAGTGCCCATTTCTTCAGTCATAGGGGGCGAAAGGAGGCTGGGAAAGAGCTGGTGGCAGGGAAGGGGTAGTTATGTGGGTTACAGACCAGGGCCATCTTTACCAATATGCAGTGTGTAGGGCACTAGGAAATTTGGGGCACCACGTTTCCTGGTGCCCTGCATCTCTGCGTGCTTCTTCAGTCCATGCTCCAGCTCTTCCCCAGGGCCCCCACCCCTGCTCCCCACTCTCCTGAGCTCTGCAGCAGGGCTGGGCCTGCACTCACTGGCAATGGGAAGTGCAGCAACCTGACCCCAGCTGAGCCACTGGTGAGTGCTGGGGTGTGGTTCCCTCCTGCCCCCAAAACCAGCCCCCCAACCCTCAGAGGCCTGGTGCCACCCCTCTGGGTCTTCCCTGTGGAGGCCTGGGGCATGCCCCAGCCTGTGGTGGCCTGGTGGTAGCCCCTTGCTCTCCGTCCCACAGAGGTGTGCTCCCACTTACCCCACGGGAGGGCTGCGTAGGACCCCAGAATAGTTAGGGACGGCCTTGTTACAGACTGTTGAAATAAGCCTTAAATCCAAGTGTGTTTATTCAGTCCATGATTTTTAGAGTCTAGCAGAGTTATGAATTTAAACTTCTAGGCTGGTCTTTTGTAGGTGTTGGGCAGGTTTCCTTTTGGGATGAGGGCTGAGGTCAGACAGAAGGTGATTGCATTTTCTCCTTTCCCCTTATGACTGGAGAGGTGTTAATCGACCACTTCCCCTTGTATGGTGCTTTGAAAAATGTGTTAACTATGCTAAATAATCTGTTCCAATTTGTATTTCACTCTGACACTGAGTAGCTCGAAAGCTTGTCTCTCTCACTAACGGAAGTGGGTCCAATAAAATATTACCTCCCCGTGTTGTCTCTCTAATATCATGGGACCAACACGTCTACAACAACATTGCATGCCTAGTTCTAATACTGACATGTCAGACAAAACTTCCCTTAACTTCAGTGGAAGCTTCACTTGAATAAGAACTACTGAATGAGTCTGCACAATTGGTACAATCGGACATGATAAAATAACAATATAGAGTACATTTGTAGATATGAAAAAAGGCATTTCTCTTATTCCCCTGAGAACTGTAATATGAAAAACAGTGGTATATTCCTCTTCTAAGAATCTCATATTTTTCAAATGAGATGTTTTTATGCTGATAAAATAAATGTCATTTTTGTAGTGTCTGTTTAAATTTGTTAAATCAAGTGTTCTGGTGCCCTTATATGAAAGTACATGGCTAATAGCTTACCAACTCAACTATGCTATTTCAGAAAACAGTGCTTCAGCTTTAAATATGATACTGGTCTTGTGCTGTCTTGTTGCTTCATTAGACCCTATTCTTATCAGACCTGCAAGTCATAGACACAGTGAGTCCATGCAGACTGCCTTTGACTTCCTGTGTCCTAGGGGAGCCCTGCCGGTCTGGGTTAACTGACTCAGTTCCAGGATTGGGGCCTACAGGACTTGCACACTAGAGATGGTTGAAAAATGTGGGATTTTTAAAAAATTTCTTTGGAAAATATGGGTTTTTCAATTAAAAAGCAAAACTGATAGCAGAATAACTTGACCCAAACCCAAAAATGGTAATGAACATTTTTCGGTTTTGTTTTTCATCAAAAATTTCAAACATTAAAAAGATATTTTTTTGTTCAAAAAGCCATTTTTCATTGAAAAATGATTTCTTTTACAGTATGGTTAACCATCTCTACCTCAGCCTTCTTTAGAAAACCCAAACCAAATGACCTTGATATCATTCCTACCTGCCAGCAGTCAGGACCTTGGTTATACCTGCCATCCAGAAGTGGCTTGCTGTGCATTCAGACCATAGACTCTTAGGCTATGTTTACATAGCACCATAGCATGTTACTAGGAGTGGCGGGTAGAGGCTGCAGTGAAAATCAGGCTGCATTCACACTATAGTGCGTAGCTACCACCCATCAGAAAAAGGCTCTGGTGAGCACAGGCACTGTATTTTCTTTGTGCCAGGGCATGCTCGACTCCAGGCCTTGCCCCCAATCCACCCTTTCCTCAATGCCACACCCCTGCCCCACCTCTTTTTGCCCCCTTCCTTGAGCGCACTGCATCCTCGCTCCTCTCCCCGTCCCCACAAGACTCCTGCACGCTGCAAAACAGATGATTGCAGTGGGCAGGAGGTGTGGGGAGGAAGCGGGAGGTGCTGACAGGAGGGCTGCCAGTGGGGTGCTCAGCATCCACCATTTTCCCCCAGGAATGCTCCAGCTCCAGAGCACCCACAGAGTTGGTGCCTATGCTGGCAAAAGAAGTGGTGTTAAAAGGCTCTAGCAGTCCCCAGCAGTGGGGAAAGATTCCTGCAACAGGATGTTACGCTGCTAAAAACATTTGTGCAAATGGGGGAAGCACAGATTAAGGGTGTAGAGAGCATATTCCGGAGGTTCAGGTGTGTCTTTAACATATGTGCCTAAGCAGCTCATAACTGTCTACACTACTTTTTATAGCTGTGCTGTGGGGCATGCAGAGTATGTACTCTATATGGTGTTGTAAGATATGCACAGTGTAGAAACGCCTTTAACGAGGAAAGTAGCAGCTAGTAAACTCCGAGCACCACTTTCTGTATCACCTGAGACTTTTCTTGGAGGCTTCTCAGCCAAGTGCTGACCCATCCCTGCTCAGCCCATGAGCTTTGGAGGGACCTCACCCAGTTCTTAGCACTAACACAAAATGGCAACGTGATAGAAAAGGATAGCAAAATAGATCTTAAAGTGACACATGAGACTCTTACACCAAAAGTAGCGACTGAAGTTTGTTTTCGTGCACGGATTACAGCATTATTTTCTTTCATTTTAGTGTTGTCCCGAGAGAAAACATTCGTCAATTATTCAGCAATTCCAGAAGTGCCTCAAGTCTCCTGGGGAGAGATGAATTCCACAAAACCAATTCTCAAGAAAGGAAAATTGACCCGGTGGTGATTTTTTTTTTGTTTCTTCTCTCTTTTAAGAAAAACTACAAAGCCTATTAAGATGCATTGTGAATAATTGAGCCTGACAGTTCACGGCTTTAACAAGCTCGCCGCTAAGGGAAAAAAGTCTAGAAGCAAGTGGAAGGACAGACCACGGATCATAGTTTATCCTCTCATTTGAAAGGCACATTGCAAAAACAAAGGTAACAAGCAGCATATTAAATCACTCTTTTAGTGTAAACCACTGTTACATGTTTATAATATGTTCATGCCCCTGTGTATATAGAACGTATACACGTTCTTAGACAGAAATGATAGTCATGACTACTTCTGTGATTTTATATGAACTGCATCATCAATCAGAGTATGATAATGTGGGCACAAGAACAGATGGGTATAAATTGGCCGTGAATGCATTTAGGCTGGAAATTGAAAGGTTTCTAATCCTCTGGGATGGGATATGTACTCCACACAGGTGGTGAAAGGGTTAACTAGGAACAGGGAACAATTCATGTTCCTGGCTGCACCAGAAAGATGCATCTGACTCAAGTGAAGATGAGGCCCAGTTGGGTGGAAGCATAAGGGGAGGAAGCCCTGATGAGTGTGGGAGATGCAGGGAGAGAGGGAAAGAACTCTGCAGTCCCTCTCTGGTCATTAGAGAGCAGGGGAAAAGGCCTGGAGCCAGGCAGATGTACAGTAATCCTATGGAGGGGCTGCAGAAAAGGGCCTGAAGAAAGGCCAAGGAAATGTCCAGGGAGCAGCCAGAGTGAGCAAAGAACACACAACCCTCTCCCAAATCACAAATAAAGAGCTGCCCAGGACTGACAGCCCGAGCCCTGCTGCCCAGGCTTATAATATGGTCTGATGGATCATGTAAGGCCTGCGGGCCATCGGTTGGGCATCCCTGTGCTATACATACCCAGCCGCGAGGCGTCACGCCAGTGGCAAGACCAGTCTTCTACACCATCCGTGCGGTGAGGTTTTGGAACAGTATTCCCATAGGAAGAGAGGGGACAAACAACTGACCTAGTTTTAAAATGGAGCTTGATGAGTTTATGACCAGGATTGCGTGACAGAGTTGCCTGAGACAGCAGAGGAATTGACTCGGTGACCAGGAAGTCCTGGCCGGTTGTATGTTCCTCAGATGTGCATCACCAGTGAAAGTAAACTCTAGCTGAGGATTAACATGTTTTGGAAGCAGGCTACTTATAAGGACTTCCATACCAAAGCTTTCAAAACAATGCGGCAAAGCCTGCACAAAGGCCTCTCCTGACACAACATTCGTATATGCTTTCAAGGTGGAACCTCTCCTTCCATACTGTAGTGACAGTGATTTTTTTTCAGCCTGAAGGTGTGTGGAGCAGCTCTCTTTGTGTAAGGATGTGGGTGTGGCTGCAGAGACCAATTGCCGGTCTCCTTTTTTGGAAGGCGGGGCTCCAGCCTGCATGGGGAAGAACAGACCGCAGCAGGCTGCAGCTTACCGCAGGCTCTGGCTTCTGTGCTTTTCGTAAGGCTAGTGTAAAAAATGTGACGAAGGACAAGCTCTCATTGTGTCAGTGTGAAGAACACCAAGGCAGTGTCATCAATCCTCTGATGTAATCAGCATGCACGCTCCAGCACATGCTGTAAACAGACACTTGCAGCTGATCTCTCCAGTGCTGGAGCAGCATGCCCCAGATTGGGAAGGACTAGCAGCCGCATGGCCCTTGGCTGCAGGGCATACATATTTAAGGAGGATATAATCAAGCAGCTGGGCAAAACACAGGACGTGCCCTGCCAACAGCTACAGTGTGGATCTGCATCAAGAAATCTCCTCTTATTGTTGAGCTTTGACGCTCCCTTAGACTAATATCATGTTTTATTTATACATGAATACATTATTTGTTTTCTTTATATATTAGAATATTTTAAAAAGATAATTACTTTATTTTATTTTGTTTGAAATTTATATGTATAATTATTATAATTCCCGAGTGACGGGGTGGGTAGAGGTCTGTTCTGAGGGAAACGTAAACAGCTCCCTAGTGGAAAGAGGGCACACAGAAAATCTGAGACTCACTTTACAGTTCTTCTAAATTTTATAAACAACATACAGTGAATTGATGGTTTCGCTTAAAGATTTTGAGCTGGTATGTGAATTTTTTTTATAGACACAGGAGGGGAGGGATAGCTTAGTGGTTTGAGCATTGGCCTGCTAAATCTGTGAATTCAATCCTTGAGGGGGCATTTTAGGGATATGGGGAAAAAGTAGGGATTGGCCCTGCTTTGAGCAGAGGATTGGACTAGATGATCTCCTGAGGTCCCTTCCAACCCTGAAATTATATGGAAGAGACAAACAGAATATATTTTAAAAAATGATAGTTTTTTAAAGTATACATGAGCCCCCTCCCCAGTTTATTTAGATGATCCTGCTGCATGCAAAGAAGTGATCAGCCTTCCAAATCCACAAGCAGGAAAGAGACTCAGAGAGTGGTCTGAACCGCACAAGGACCTTCTTCCTATTTAACAGGAGTCAATATAGTAAATGTAACATCTGAGTATCAGCAATGAGTCTAATTTAAAGCCTGCAGAATACTCCCCAGCAAGTGTGCTAATCCAGTATTTCAGCCTTTTGTGGAAATAATTAGAAAATGCAAATATTTATGAAGTACATGAATTACATTCCACAGTCTAGTTAATCTTGTTTTGAGCAACAAACAGTAGACTTCTGAAAACAAAGTGCTGCTTCTTGGGGAAAGGGAGATGGAACATAAAGATCATCAGGTGCTTCCCACAAACCACTACCACCAGCTTCTTTTTGGATGGCAAAAGTCAAACCTATGGAAACAAGAATCTCTTTCTTCAGCGTCACTTGTAATAAAAATTCAACCTCAACTTTAGATCCCAGCTTTTGGCTATACAGCACTGTGTGTAATCCAGCCATCAAAGTTTATGGGAGTTCTTGGAGGGAGGGACAGTGGTTGCAGGAGGGAAGCATTTGGATGAGGCACCGGGAAGTCAGTCTGTGTGCACATGGCTGGAAAACTAGCTGCAGCTGCAGCACCTCTGTAAATAGCTCTCTTAATTAAGTGCCAGTTTAGCTTTAGAAACACTGAGTCCCTCCAGGTTATTACCCAGTACGCAGCACCCAAAACAATACTATTAACTGAATAGTCTCCAACAATGTGTGTTTAAAAGTGTGTACATGTAGCTCATGATTTCAAAACTGCTGTTGAAACAATGCCTTGTTAATGCTTCCCAGTCATCTGTGAGCACCAGAGAGTTAGCAAAATGTGTTTGGGAGAGAGGATGCTTAGATAGAAGACTGATTCTGGTGTTCATATTGACTTTTGTCAAAAGGCCTGCCAAGGGTTACATCAAACTGTGCTCAGTCTTCATGGGAGTTACCTGTCTTCACAGACACTTTCTCGGCAAATGATTGGAGTCTGTGGGGCAGACACACAAAGCAGGGTGAAGGTCTGTGAGATAGTGAAAAATCTGGGCCTGTCTCTCTCTTCATTCACTTCTGCTTTGGGTTCTCAGTCATTTCCCTTTCTAATTTTCTCCTGGATGTCAACCTTTGTGAGGCTCTTCCCTTGCAGATGGTATTCTGGAACTAAGGTATTGGGTAAGTTCCTCTCCCTGGGAACCTCCAGCAGCAAAGTGCAAAGACAGGGGTGTTTGACATCATGCACAGTAGAATGAAAATCACATTTTGCTGATGGGAGATTTTTTTTTCTCCTTTTTTACCTGGCGGCACCCAGAGATGTTTGCAGAATCTGACAGTGTCTGAATACTTATCTTTTAATGCAGGTATTGCCTTGAAAAGTCTTGATATTGTGTCAGCTTTGATTAAGCATGGCCTATGTCTTTTACAAGAGACATTGTGGCAGCTTTTCTGTCTTTCCTGTGTGCTCTTTCTAAGTCCCCTCTGAAAAACTGGTGTATAAAACTGTCTCTTCCTTTGTTCACCTTGATAAAATGGATGAAAATCCCCTTTTACTTCTCCTCTGTTTTTGAAAGTTGTTAAAGAAACAGACACTGAGGCAACTTGGAAATGATCAGATGTGTTCTGCTTGGTGATTATTGATGAAGACCCCTTAAGGCATCTGATGGCTACCAAATCTCACCCGTCCCTCATTTGTTTGGAAAGGAATTGCTTCTGAGATCTCTTCCTGCTATATTCCCATTATAGGTCTTTAACCCATCTAGGAAGGTAGAATACTCAGTACAAGAGCTCCTGTTAGTGTTTCCTGCTATATTAATTTTATGGTGCAAACTTTCTGCTGTCTTGCCCACACCGAAATGTCACCTGCTCCAAACATCTGGGAACAGGATTTCAAAGGAGACTACATAATGCAAGTCCCCCACGTGATAGAAAAACACACTGCTGTAAGTGCTGCACATAAAACACCTTTTGTGTTACATTCATGGCTTAGATTGACAGTGCGCCAAGAAACCATTGCTAGTGAGAAGTGCTGTGGAAGGATCCTCTCTGTTCTTGTGATGACTCGATCCTGGGCACTGGAACAAATGAGTCAAGAATAACGAGGAGTAACAAGCTCCTTAATCATAAACATAGGGCGCTGGTTTCATCAGTGTTGAGTATTTGGGGTAGGGAGGGTGGGTGGCTGAATAAACGTTTCTCTTGGTTGTGCATTGTATTGGCAATGGCTCTTATTCTGTTGTCCAGAACTATAAGAGTCCCTTCTCTTGGGGGGCTTATCTAATATCAGTCGCTAAAGCAATTTAGCCGGGAAGTGCTAACCAAACAGAAAGTTGTCTTACATGCAGAATTGTGACATCGAGCATCACAATCAGATTACTTACTGTACATCGCTTATTTCTAATTTGCTTCTCTCTTCAGGGGGAGCTCTCTAGGAGACCATGAGCACAGGAAGCAATAAAAGGTTAGTAGGACTAGAATGCAAGGGAGTGCTATACCTGTGAGTCTGTGTGATTGGAATATGAGGAGGGAGAGCAACTGTCTCCCACAAGCCTAACGCTAAGTCCACGTCTACACTACTACTTATGTTGGCAAAACTTACGTTGCACAGGGTATGGCACAGGTATGTATCAGGGATCGATTTATCGCGTCCCATCTAGACGCAATAAATCGATCCCCAAATTGACATCTGTACTCCACCTCGGCAGGAGGAGTAAGCGGAGTCGGCGGGGGAGCGGCCCCGGTCGACCCATCGCTGTGAGGACGGCCAGGTAAGTCGAACTAAGATACTTTGACTATGTGAATAGTAAAAAGCAACATGCATTTGCCAGCATAACTGGAAGTGTGTCCAGTGCTACATTGGCTCCTGCTGACAGCTACCGTTGCTCATGCAGGTGGTTTTATGATGTCGGCAGAAGAGCTCTCTCCCATTGGCATAGAGCAGCCATATGAGCCATCTTACAAGGGTGCAGCTGGATCGGTACAGCTGGGCCGTGGTAAGCTCTCTAGTGTTGACATGACCTAAGACTATGTTCCTTCAGCAATCTGTCACCGACCTATTGATGGACTAATTATGACGTCTTCTAATGCCCCTTTGTATCCTCCATTACTTGTGAGATTGGTCCCATCCCTATGCCTGTGGGTCAGAAACAGGAGGGTAGAAGCAGCCTTCCCCTCCGTGTGTACAGTGTCTGTGAGTCTAGCACCTGTAGTGGTTCTGGAGCGCTCAGCAGCAGGGGAAGGGAGACAGCAGGGCAGAGGAGTGTGTACTGCACTCATTAACAGGGTGTCACATGGCCCATGCTCCCCTTGCTCTTCAGGGTCAGATTGTCAGTCGAGTTATGCTGATTTACGTCAGTCAGAAAGTTAATCTCTGTAGGGTGGTCGCCTTCTTAAAGGAACTCCCTATGCTCTGTAGTCAGAGTAGCACAGCTCACTAACTGCTTACCCTCCTTGGCAGCGATCCTGCTCCACTTGAAATCAATGGGACTTTTTATCATTCACTGCAATGGGAGCTGTTTCAGGGTGTGTGCTGATTTGTTTGGCCCACAATACCTTTTCAAAGGTCCTCTGCTCATTGCAGAAGTAACTTAACCAATAAACACTGCTCTAAGGCAGCCAGGAGCTGTGTGACCTCTGTGCTCTTAGGCCTGAGCTACGCCGGGCGCGGGGGTTTGAACTAAGATACGCATCTTCAGCTGCGCTATTCGCGTAGCTGAAGTCAAAGTATCTTCAAGTATCTTCTTCATCAAGGTGGCCCATAAAGAGATTGGCGTGTTCGGGAGCCATACTTGTACCCATGGCTGTTCCCATGGCTCGGACAAAGTGTTTGCTGTTGTTATGGGTGAGGATGAAATGGATGTGTTGGTGGTGTGTTTGGGGTGGATATTTAAGGGTTTCCCATTTTCTTGTAAATATTTGAGGCAAGCAGAGATGCTGTCAATGTGATGGAAGTTGGTGTATAGGGAAGGGACATCCATGGTGGCAAAGACAGTGTTTTGAGGGAGGTTGTTGATGTTGCTGACTTTGTGAAGGAAGTTGGTTGTGTCAAAAGACAAGTCTGGGAGCTTAAATTCATAACTTTGCAAGGCACTAAAAATCATGGACTGAACAGAGACACTAGATTTATGGCTGATTACAGCAATTTGTAACCTGCTAACACCTGTTTTTGTCCTATGGCTGCAGAGATGTCACTGGCCACTTCACCTTGAAAGTTCCTTTAGCACATATTCTAACTACTTAAACCATCTGTTTTAGCCTGTGTGTTGCTGTTGCACTGAGTACCTTTCTCAGACCGGAGGAAGAGCTCTGTGTAGCTCAAAGTTTGTCTCTCTCAACAACAGAAATTGGTCCAATAAAGGCTATTGCCTCCCTGACCGTAGCTGTCTAAGACAAGGCTGGCTGATGAGGCAATGAATCAATCTGTCCATCTGAAGTCAGAGAGTGCATCATCATTTACAACTCGGGTCCACAATCTATGGCTAGATTCTATTTACATTGCAAGCTCTTCGGGGCTCTGTCCAGCCCCCAGCACGACGGGCACCTAATCCTGATTGGCGCCTATCGGTGCTACCATAACACAAATAATAAATAATAAGTCTTATTATTATTTTGTATGACCATAGAGCTTAGGAGTCCTAGTCATGGACCCAAACCCCATTGTGTTAGGTGCTGTACAAAGAGAACAAAAAGACAGTCCCTGCCCAATCCGTTTTCTCTCATGTATCTGGCCAGGAGACAGTGACCATTTCTTTCAGATGAAGACCTTGCTACCATCACCCATGCTGTTGCAGAAATCTAGCCTCTCTACTTTAACTGGGCTATGCCTGAAGTGCACCCGGCAGATGAAGCTGGGACAGAATGCAGCTGCTGGCTTGCAAAGTGGGGAATCCCACCTGGAGCATATGACACAAGTGATCTGGGATGTGTGTTGGCTGCCAATTATTTTCTAGGCAGAGACAGAGGCTTGGCTTTTGACACACAAATCTCCAGATGGGTTAGAGGCTGTTCACTTGAGATACTATCTCTTCTCCCATTTGCCCTCTGTAGAATCACCAAAGCTGGGCCCCTCTTGGCTTAACTGGGAGGGGGCTGCTGGCAGGGTATTGTCCACAAGGGGCCCTGGACTTTGGAATTTACTCTTTATCTTTGACCATAATAATCAGGAGCTGCTGAGTTTTAGGGTATGATGCAAAGCACCATCTATTCCCCCAGGCTTTGGAGGGGTTTTGGAGGGGTAAGGGGGATGGTAAGGGCTGTTGTTCAATGAAATGAGGTATTTCCTTGTTTATCTGTCTTGGTGTGTTATTTCTGGAAGTGAGAGTTGAAGTGAAATCACTGGATTCATTTTTAATACGGATTGTATTTAAATATCTGTCAAGACTGCCTGAAGGCAAGGATAAGGGCTTTTGATGATTATGTAGAAATAGAAATAAATACATAATAAATAAATATCAGCATTAACTTGTAGATTTATAATGCACATCACAAAAATAGAAACCAAACCAACCAACCAGTATGATTTGCAGCAAGGCAGAACATCCATCCAGATTTTCAGCTTTACCTGTGATTTTCCTTGTTTGTCAATTTGAGTCACTGTTCCTGAAATGCAGTGGGTGAGAGGGTTAGTAATTGAATTTACCTTGCTGCTTCTGCAAACTGCCTCGCAGTCTATAACAGCTCCTGTTAGCCCTGTGGCCAAATTGCCTGTGTGCTCCTGTGTGTTGCATGAGTCCACTAGGCAGGCTGCATGTCTGTAATTTAATCTCAGTGCTAACAGATAACTAATAGAAAGTGATCAGCCAGTTAAAGATCTTTTACTTAAGAAGATAGAATTCCATGAGATTATTTACAGCTACATGGTATTCAGTTTCTTCCTGCTGCAGTGAGGTGGTATGAAGAATGTAAACATGGTCTGCTAAGAGTTAAATGCAAAGGGAAGAATTTAGATCTGTCTTGGCAATGTTGAACACCTTTATGCTTGAAAAGATCCATATATTCAAAAGGATGGGGCTTCTAGGCAAACATCAACCCACTTGCAAATTATTTGAGTAAAAAATTCTGAAATGTGGTATATGCAAATAATACTATTTACTGCAATTTAAAATATTTTAATAGAACTTTCACATAATCCCAGATAGTCCAGGAACATACAAGTGTGCATATACACACGAACTCACATTTTGTGAGAAGCTCAGCGATAATGATGGTGGTTGGCTGGTGATGGGACACTGGAGTGAGTGAGCTGCTGCTCTGAGGTGGCACTGAACATTCTTTCTCAGGTGCTTGGCTGGCTGGTTCTTGCTCACATGCTCCGGGTCTCACTGATCCCCATATGTGGGCTTTGGAATGAATTTTCCCCCAAGACAGATTGACAGTGACCTTGAGGGTTTTTCATCTTCCTCTATAGTGTGTGGGAGACTTCCTGGATTATCTGGGTACATCTCATTTAATCCGTTGTTGGCCATTGCAGGATCCTTGTGCACTGGTATAACTTGGTCCCTCCATTTCTCTGCCTGTGGCACACAATAATCTAGTCTCCTGAAGGCTGTAATGCTTTGCTCTAATTTCAGTTGTTGGGTTTAGTTTGCAGGTGCTGGATGGTGCTGTTGACCTGTGATGGCCGGGAGGTCAGACTAGATGATCTGGTAGCCCCTTCTGACCTTCTGCTCTGTAACTCTAAGCCATGCCCCCACCAGAGGTTTAACCAACATGGGCCCATGCTCACTTAGCAAAGTGATACAGAGTCAAAGCAGAGACTACTGCAGAAGTTTAGCATGGTCCCAGGTGGAAACCATGCAAAACCAGAGTGTACACTTGAAACCACACCGTCACAAGTTTGAACATGCTTGCTTTGTTGCACAAAGCCCATCTTTTCATAGAAATAAATGATCAGGTATTCAGTAGAGTTTTTGCCAAGAATTTTGGTCTGCCTCACATTAGCAAACTAAATGTTGTTGGTGAACATTTGATATTCAAAATGGGGGCTGTTTTCACTGGACATGTAGATCTTCCGATATGTTTTCAGATACCTTTGTATGAGCAGAACTCTCAAAGCCAGATTGCCAACAGGAATGCTTATGAATACACATTGGAAATTTGCTCTCCATAAATATTCTACCACACTCACAATGCAGAGACAGTCAAAGCAAATTTATTTAAACATTTGAACATAACCGCTGGGCAGATATATTTTGCAGTATTCATCCAGCTCTTGGGTACCATTTTTGAAAGTGTCTAAGTCCCATTTTCAAAAGAGATGTAGGTGTTTGGGAGCCTGAGTCTCGGTGAAAGTCAGTGGAACTTTGGTTCTTGAGAATCTAAATCACTTTTAGAAATGGATCTTTGGGGCCTAAGGCTTTTGAAAATGTTACTCCTAATGAATGTTCTGTATATAGGCCTGCAAAATAACTATCTAGACGATATGGGTATAAAATAATTCCCAGAGATGGTTCTTGTTTGGCCAGATATTTGTTCCTTGAAGGACTTGGAAGGGTGCTTTGAGACCACTGAACTTTGATGTCCCTCAAAGGGAGTGGAGTGAACTGAGGGAGGGACAGTTTACTCACTTCCCTTAGAAGCCAAGTGCTGTAACACACTCCACTAGTGTAAATTTAGTGTCCAGATTTGTAGGGAGTTGACCAAGTCCATTTGTCCAACTTTGGTGTTGAAATCGACATGGAGGACACCTGAACGGGGTTGGTGAAACTGCATATCTGGCTATCAAATCTAAGTTATCAAATGTAACTTATGTGACAGTTACTGTGTCTACTCCCCAGCACCTATGGAGGCAGTCAGAGCTGTGTTCTCCACTTTCCCCTCCAGACGAATTCAGTCACACTTGGTTAAATGACTCACAATGCTAAAGAATAATGAACAAAAACATGAAAACATTTGGTCGGAAAGATAATTAGCAAATGTCTTTGAAGAGCAACTGAGACACATGCTCCCAAGAATAAAAAGAGGTGGAGCACTATATATGCCAGTAAAGAGAAAAGAAATGAGCAGGTAAGACACCATCCCTTATGACTGCAAGACCTTGTATCACAGAACTGGCTATGAAAGAGTACCAGTTAGAAAAGGGATGGGAGTGGGGGAGTTGGGAAACCAATGATCACCTTTACAGAATGGATATTTAATTAGTTTGTAACATATTCCTTCAATGCAACATGAAGGATGCACAGAATCCAGCTTCTGTCGAGATGGCAAGGGCCAGACCAGTAGTGCTTAGTGGAGGTTTGTGGCTTTTAAACTAGTCTTGGAACAGCAGATCTTTCATGGTCCAGCTCCTTCGGCCCAAAAAGCTGCTTGCGGAATGCTCACTGAGTTATTGTCCTTTTCATCTTAAGGAACTCTAAGATGCAGATGGTGACCCATTAGGGATAGGATATTCTTCAAGGCCCTTCTTCCCTCTGTACTTCAGGTATTATGTGAGAAACAGAGGCAGGGCAAGTATTGAACATCTTTGTCTTGTTCATGAATGGGGAAGCCCATTATTGTGCTTAGCTAATTAGTTTTTTTTCCAGCAATGGGGCACTATGTTCTTTCAACAAATTTAGATTTGTTAGCCATTAATCTTGTATTGAAAGTTCTTTGCAAGAAACCCTGCATTTTTTGTCATGGCACACCCAGATTTACCAATTTTTACACCATACTGACAAAGGGTTCTTGTCTGTGACTTCATTAACATTTACAGTCTCAAGCCCCAAACTGGCTAAAAATGATTGAAATGTATATGGGAGTATGTTAAAGGCAAGACTGAGGAACTGAGAAGTCATATGCACGGAAAAAATTGCAAATAGCCAATTTGGATAAAAATTCTTTTTTAAAAGTATTTAATGAACAATAAAATGTGCTAAAGGACTATATATTTTTTTGCCCCACTGGGGTGTTCTAAACATCAGTATTTTCCACAATAATCAGTCTAACATCTAGATAATGTGTAATGAATTACTATGTTTATGTTCTGGTAGTAAGTATAGGTTATGCTCCGTTCCCCTAATTACTTTTTCTTGACTATTCTTGCCTTACTATAGGCTGGACTACGTTACCATTTACCCATAAGAGAAGTGTTTGCTCTCCAACCTAACTACCTGAAATGATACATTTTATACATCTGATACATTTTTCTATGTAAATACCTACTATTTTCCTTGACAACCAGCACATTTTCCTCAGCAATAGCACTGAAAGAAAGTAAAACACAAGACTTTTTCCTGGAATCCCCTTCTATACGACATTTATGTCTCAAATATTTCTATGTGACAGTTTATCGGGATTGGTATGAATTTATTTAATTATTGATATAAATAAAATTGTATTTTCTTTTTCAAATCCAGAGTTGGTTTTGAATTATGTGTATTGCTAGTGGCAATGGAACGCTTATTCCCGTAGGAAAATACTTTTTTTACCTTCCAGTTTAACAGTCCCGGCATCCTACTAATCAAAGTCACTCTCATCAAACATGTCGTCATTGTGAGTGATGGGATCAGCAGTTTTTTTTGTCAATATTCTGGCATTTCTGACTTTGAAACAAGTCTGGGCAGGAAAGCCCAGCAGCAAGAAAGGAACCCCTCCTGGTTTCATGTTCCACATACTTCCAGACCTGCAACCTTCTATCTGGTGTTGGACTCCTTGTCATGCAGGTGATGGCAAGCTCCCTTTTTTTCTAAATGCCATCCATGGCCAACAGTGGAAGGAGCATTCATGCTGTTGGCAAGAGAATGCCTCATTATAGCGGCCTGGTAATTTGCCTGCTTGCTGTGTTGGTGCAGAGCATCACCCATTGGTGGCAGATACTGTTTAAGCAGCAAATATGATGTTGGGCAGCACACCTTATTTCGGGCATCATTAACATCATGCGGAGGAGCTTGGCCATACAGATGGCACACAAATTTCTCAAGCACACGGAACGTTGTGTCTTGAAGTGTGACATCTTTCTTAAGTCACTGGTGGCAACAACACCTGAACTTAAACACAGTAGTCCATCTGGAGGATCATGAGACGGATTGATCATGCATTTCACCACCATAATAAGCAGAAGTATGCAAACAGAAAGATCTCCATAGCACAGGAATTCAGAATGATGAGACAGTGCACTATCGAGATCTTTCAGTTTGCATACTTCTGGAGTCAGGCCTGCCATCACTTAACACTTTCTCATTGTTACAACAGCTTTCTCAGGTTGTGACAAGATCCAGCAATGAACTGCTTCGTGTCAATCCAACCAAACTACCATTTGTTTTTGAATCTTTATTGCAGGCTTGTCCAATTTCCTGGTCACATGTGACTGAAGAGAATTCATATCCACTTTGATGTTAGACTGTCTGCTTTCCTTGAGAGTTGCATTCTGTGTAACATTCTGGAGATGTGATGGGCAGTTTTGCCATTTCTAGGCAGTATGATGGAGAATACTGAACATAGTTTTCACCTGCTTGTAAGATAAGAACCTGAGCATCATGAAGTGGATAGTTGAAAGTTGCAACTCCTCAGTCAGATTTCAGGTGTTGCTCTCACAGTGTTGATGTAAGAGTTCCAAAAGGCAAAGGTTCGGGGGAGGGGGGTGTCTCTTCATATTTCATGACCACTTGGTGGATTCATGAGCTCTACTTAGAATATCCAATGATTCAATGAGGAATACAAGCTTCACTTTTTTTTAATGACCTGTAGGTTCTTGTCTGCTTTGTCTAGTGGTGATGATTTAAGGAAAGTCTAAAATCTCAGACATTGCATGCTTTCATTCAGAAGTTTGTATCTATCACACAGTGATGATAGTGGTGGCCACTCAGAACAACACTGATTGATTTGATCCTGGGGCGACAACTTCTAACTATGTCAAAATGTCATGAAGTCCCACATTCGCAACTATTTTGCCAAGGACACCTAGAAATGGCATGCAGGTATGGAATTCACCTTGCAGCACACTGTCAAACATCTTGTGTAGTTATAATCTTTCCATCACATTTGTGCTTTAGCATATGTTGAGTGGTCAAAGACAAAGACTACATGCTTAATTTCAAGCCGATCAGCTATATCAATACTTAATTTCAGAATAGTGTACACAGTAGACCTCTCTGCTGGCGATGCCTCGAAGACTGGGCGATAATGGATAGCTAACTTCTAGAGAGTACAAGCATGTTGACGAGCAGTATGGAAACCCGTCTAGCCAGGAAATGTATGTGAGTCAGCGTTGAGAGCCTTCATAAAAATGTATGCTAATTCAGTTCTCACAGCTGATTCCAGGTTTGATCTGTATCCATCAGCCTCTCATGGGGCATGTGCATTACGACTTAAGTTCTGTGGAACTTGCCTCTTGTTCTGTACTGCTTTACTGCAAAACTGAGTGGGGGGATGTTTTAAGATAATATCCTCTTTTTAGGAGTGACTCTGTGCCTGATATTGAGGCTGGTTCAGTGATGTGTCTTTGCAGCGTTATTCCATATGTATGTGGATGGTGCCATGTCCAGATAGGGTTTCTTCTCCAACATCAACATTGGTCCAGGTTAGAACGTTTAGAGCCTTCTTTGCAAAGCCCAGTGGAACCTTTAACTGACCCTTTAACAAGCTGTAGCTGAGCAGGCCAGTATCATGGTTAATTACTGCATTCTAAGATGCACAATGTTACAGTTTTAGTATGGAGACCACTTGAGATGATCCTGTCAAGTGTCTAATTTTCTGTCCAAGGTAAAGGGATTTAGGGGTCTATTTTCAACCCTTGGATGCAAGGTAAACAATGTATTGGCAAAGTGATATGAGTTTAAGGTCCACATCATCTGGAAGATCAGCATACCCAACCAGTATTGGTACATCCGGTGCACCAGTAACGCAGGCCATTAAATTGGAAAGATCAAATGGGTTGGCAGACTTCGCATCATTACCAGTTAAACTGATTGATGTTGGGGGTTGGGGACAGCTTATTCCAGGATTGTCATCCAATGTGCTCTTGAGGATCAGTGCAGCATTGCGTGGAGACCTAGTTGACTGAACTTTGGGAACTGGTGTGTTTACTCTTGATGATCAACAGGCTGGTAGATCAGCATGTGATTGAGAATGGATTCACTCCTCGTCACTCAGTTGTGTCCATATCTGTTTCTACCTCTGATTGAAAAGGAAATCCATTAATAAGCACACCCTATCTCACTAACATTCTTGTGATATGGTATATGAAAGGTAAGCTGAAGGAAATCACATTTCGGACGATATTTCAGTCTGTCAACTCTGTAATACAAAAACATGCATGACTTCTAAAAAAACCCCCAGGGTTTCCCACAAGGATATTGATTGCAGTTGTAATGTATGAGTCTTGCTACGATGTTGTAAATGTATATTTTACTATTCAAGATTTACTACAAACATAAAGGTTAGAAAAATGCTGCAATGTTTACATTTCCATTTGTCTCTACCATGATTGTGCCTGAATGGTTATGGAAATCTCAGCCTTTACAATGAATCACTTCCCTGTAATTTGAAGTATCGAGACCTTCTTGGCTTTTTACAGGCTTGATAAAAATCTGGGTACATTTTTTCATCGTCCTCAATACCTCCTGGTGTACGATGAGATCAAGTGGATGATAGTGGCACAGAAAAACATGCAGGCATTGTTGTACATCTGTTCAGCATAAGTAGGCTTATACTTATCTACCGATGTTGTCAAAAATCTTGCATAGTCTCTCTAACAAGTTTCATGGTACTGGACTTCAATGGCACGTAATCTTGTCCTTAGATATGATTGACAATGCTCTGGTCCTCTTTCAATTCTTTTTAACTGTCTTGCATCTACGGTTTCAGCTTGGACTATTTGATCTTTCTTGTGTTTATGGGCCATGGTGATATACAGCTCCTTTTTTTTCAATATGCTGCACATGGCAGGAAGGATTAGTTCAGATGCAGGAACACAGAGGCCAGATCTTGAATGATGTCTCTTTCTTGCGCTGAGTAAAGGCATGGAACTGGTACTGGAAGTGGTAGATTATAAATGATCTTGTTTCCCCTGTAATATTAATGACTGAGCAAAGTGTCTTCTTGCAATCTATGCACTTCCTGGCCAGGTCTACACTATGGGGGAAGTCGACATAAGATATGCAATTTCAGCTACGCGAATAGTGTAGCTGAAGTCGACATATCTTAGGTTGACCTACCTTGGTGTCCTCATGGTGGTGAGTTGACTGCTGCTGCTGCTCCCCCATCAACTCCGCTTCCGCCTCTCCCAGCGGTGGAGTTCCGGAGTCAATGGGGAGAGCGCTCAGGGATCAATTTATCGCATCTACACTCGACACGATAAATTGATCCCCAATAGATCGATCACCACCTGCCAATCTGGCGGGTAGTGTAGACATGACCTTTGTCTAGAAAATGCCTAAAGCAGGAGGCATGGAACCAGGAGTCACTGGGGATGTCATCAGATTCTTTTGACAGGTGTCATTGACATGATTCAGCTGTATATCATTTATCACTATGCAAGTACAGCCATGCTTGAGCACATTCATGGTATTTACCTCATCTGACGTGTAAATGGTTGAGTGGACTCCTTCTTGATTGAAGTTAGATGCATATGACAATGCAAACCATCTATAAAGCTGAATCTTAGATGACTGACAAGAGATTTCCTGGCCATCGTCACCATCCTTGTGCATGGTCATATTGGTTTTGCAGGAATACATGTTAACTGGCCATATGCAAAGACTCCAAGCTTTATACTGTCTCTTTTTACGTGGTGCAAGTGACTGGCTCAATACTGGTTAACTTTCCAATACTTGTGCACAGGATGCTGAAAAGTTTATATTAAAAAAAAAATGTTTAGGAGACAACGATGAACTCACTTCCTGAAAATCTACAGGGTAGATGATATCCATTGCTAAGCTTGCAGTATTGCATAAATATAAATTGTTGTTGCTAGGAAAATATGGTGGTGCTAGGTACGAGCACCCTTTGTTGTGTTCCTGCCCAGTCATCATTTTATTCAAAATTAAATTTCTCATCACGTGAGACCTCCAAAACCTCCCTGTGAAATGTAAAGACATTATGCTATTTTTCTACAATGCTGCCACTAAGGAAAATATGCTGTTTTCCATGAAAACACAAGCTTTTATGAATATTTAGGACAAAATTAATTTAAAATATCATGCATTTTTACATCCAAATACTTTGCCCGGGGTTAAAATGGAACACATTAATAGATATACTGAACCATGAGTACTGTTGATGATAGATAAATTAGAGGATAGGGTAGTGATTTGCCCTAGTACCTAAATAGAGATATGGCTGATTGTTGCACACTATCTGCGTGCATGATCAACGAGGAACATTTTGGTGTACTATATGCACTCGATAGAGCAAACTTCTGAGCTTTATAAACAATTTCATGCATAATTCAAAATAAAATACCAGAGTTTTTTCAACATTTTCAAACATTTTCACCTGTGTACCAAGTATAAACTGTATGACCTTTTTACTGATTATTTCAGTACATTTTCTGAATATCTTTCAATCATTCCAAACCATCTTGGGCCCAGATAAATTATAGTGGAAATTATAGTTCACGTTCTTTAGTCAGTATGGTGTCAAAACTGGTTGATAGCCAGGTAACTTTGGATGTGCTGTGATGGAAAACTGGAGGAGAACTTTTAACACAGGATCTCTCAGGTTATTGTCTACATCAAATTGCACAGAATACTTAGTGCCCTTTTTGCTGGAATGGAACAAGACAATAATGAGCCTTACCATATGGCCTAAATGTCCTTGGCTCACCTGAAATCCCAGCTATGCCACTTTCATCAGAGGGGTTTGGACAGGCAGAAAATAATACAGATAGTTGTGAAACTCTGGACCAGATTAGATGGTGCGGTTTGAACGCTCTGCACTGCATCACTAGTGGAATCTTGCACAAAAGCATTACTAGCCCAGGGAGGATCAACCCAGCATAAGGATGTTCCTCTGGTATCCCTTCAGAGAGTCTCTCACATTATTCTGCCGGCTTGCTGCTGGGGAAAAGGAGCATTGCTGGCACAGAGAAGGTCTGGCAGAGATGCACTACTGCCACCCTTGTCTGCAGTGCTGCTAATATTAATTAGAGCAGCCGTTGAGCTCTCCTATCTCTGTGCGGAACAGCTGCACCCCGAGATTTGGCCTTTTGTGTTTATCGTCCCGATAAAATCGGTAGGAATGTTCAATACTAGCTTGTCTTGGGGGAAAACAGTATATTGGCTTTCTCTGCGTCAGGCTCCCAAAGCAGAACTCCTCTGTGGCAAATTGATAGCAACGAGAAATGCCACTTTGATGGGTGAACTGCAGAAGGAAACCAGTGCAAAAAGGCTTTTGGCCAAAGCCTGGATAATTAAATTGAGCTTCTAGTTGATGATTGCTTTCATTTTGGAGGTTTGAATAATTTTGACAGCTTGGGAAACCTTTTGATATGAAGATTAGACAAAGACTGGAGCTAATGCTGGAATTTGGCCTGCTGCCCAGTGCTGACACTTGGACATAACTGGGAATAGAGGGCAGTCAGCACCTTCCAGATTGGGCTCTTAGAAACACAGACATGAGCCCTAGTTTCTAGACTGAACTAAGAAAACCGAAGAGGCTCTGGAATGCTGCAGTCTGAGACGGTCTAATGAATGGGCCTGACGTGTGTGTTCCCCAGGACGCTGCTACAGTAACATTTCCAAAGGGCTGATCTTGGATACACCACTTCAGCTCATTATTAATTGTCTTCTGTGACTCTGACCTGGCTTCTCTCCATTCCTCTTGATGCTTCCTCCAAACCCCTCAGACGTTACTGACTCCCAGTTCTTTCAGCGGATTCTTTTGGGGTATTTGCAGACTTACATACGATGGGCCAGATTCACTGGCACCGGAGCAGCGAGGGTGGAAGTGAGGCTCAGGGGAGATGTAGACGCTTACGTGCAGTGGCCTTTCCTTAGGATTCCTGCTGTGGTGGAAGCATCTTTAGGTTCTGCTAGAACTTCATTGGAACTCTGCAGGCAGCAGCCACAGAGAAGAAGCAGTCAGTTTCAATCCATTTGCATCCTTTGCAACAGTGCCTGTTTCTGCATATGGCTGAACAACCTCTCTGATTTCAAACTCCCCATCAGATGCATGAGGCTTAAAAATTCATTTGTGGCTTGGGCTCCTGCCTCATTTAGATATAGTTTGGCTAGTATCAGGATGCTTTCCTGCATCTCATAGTGTAACTTTACAAGAATGAGGGTGGTTTACCATATGTTCTTGCATGTGGCCTGGCCCGCGCTGCTTCCTACAGCTCCCATTGGCCGGGAACAGCGAACTGCAGCTGGTGGGAGCTGCGAGAGGCCGAACCTATGGCCACTTGGGTAAACAAAACATCTTGCAGCCAGCCGGGGCTTACCCTGGCCAAGCCACGGAACAAGTTTGGGAAGCCCTGGTCTAGAGCATCCCAAATAAATTTAGTTGCCCAAAGTCTGGGATGGTGTTGAATGACAACACCAGGGGTCCAGTGGTCAGCCTTCCACCTAGTTGCTAGGAAGTTTGTATGTCGGTGACTCCTTGCTCATAGGAAATCCAAACTTCTCCAAAGCATACTTCCTAGCTAAACTTTTAATAGGTTTCTCCAGACAAAGCACATAACTCATAATGGCCCCTAATAGGCTAACAATTCCCTAGCAATAGCCAATAATCATTTATTATTCTGCTTATCAACAAAGAAGCTTCAGCAAGAAACTTCCAAACACAGAACCAGAATCAAGGTCCCCTTTATGAATCTGTCCTTTCACTTTATCTATCCCAGCCAGTAAAACCACAGCTTGCAGCTGTTTTTGTTCTGTTTGCCTAAGCAAGGCCAAATTATTCCTGTGTAGTGTCCTCACTTCCAGTTCATGGGGGTTAAGTTCGCAAGATGGCTGTTGTAATAGGAAGAGAGCCTGAGACATAAGCCCATATATCAAAGGCCTGATACAAGGCCTGAGGCCTGAAATAAAGTAGTGGTCAAGCCTTGCTAAGATAAAGCAAAAGTTAGCAAGAGACAGGCTGTAAGCTCACAGAACCTGGCAAGAACAGGGCTGGAATTGCAAAAACACACACATTCCTAAGAGGTGCTAGGCACAGGACACTCATGTAAATACATTCCAGAAGGATGGTACCAGAACACCCCAATACCAAGTATGGTACAAACAGCCCCCTCCAAATGATAACAAGGTATAAGGTCAGGATGACAGTGTGATGGATAGAGATGTTTTGATCAAACCAACATGTACAAGGTATTGATTGGTAACATCCGATGTCATGGGGCAGTAACTACCTATGTCAGAGGGGCAATACGTAACTTGTTTGTACTGGGGAATAAAATGAAGTTTCAGAGGGAGTGTCTTTGGGTAACCTAGGGATAATGGAAAGTCCCACCATTAAATGAGCTTGTCCATTGCAACAGAAATGCATGTCTTCGTATAACTGTAACCATTGAGTCAGAACAGTAGGATGATAGACTTGACCAAGGGCCTTCGCTACCAACCAAGTCTGTGGTTATTGGGCAGTTCGATCGAGCTCTGCTGTGCTGTCTGACTGCACAGAGCTGGGACAGCACACTGAGAACACACAAACGCAGCCAACATCGAACAACAGCTGCAAGTCATGTCAAATCCAGTTATAGAGTCATAGATCAGGGTTGGAAGGGACCTCAAGAGATCATCTAGCTCAAGACCAATCCCCAACTCAATCATCCCTCACAACAACCCCTGCTGGAACTCTTGCTGGGGTGGAGGAGACCTGCAGCTATGGAGGGGAGGGCAAGAATGAGAGGCTGAAGACCAGGTGCAGGATGATGTGTGTGGGGTGTCAGGAATGAGGACTTGCAGGTGTGCTTGCTCAGTCTGAGGGAAGCCTATGGACATAGCCGAGCCACAGCAGGGCCACCCGATTGACGACTCTACCTGATTGGCTAAGAAAGTCACCAAACCTGCTCTGAGTCCCAACAATAACAATCTCTGGTTGCTCAGTGCTTGTGGCTACAGCTGTGATCGCTCCTGTGCCAGCCATGCTCCAGTCCTGCCCCAGCCTAGTTCACAGCATTGTTCCAGTCCTGCTTCCGCCTCGCTCCTGCCCTGCCCCAGTCTGCTTCAGTGCTGCCACCCTATTCAGGCTCTGACCCTCGACTTTGGTTCCTTACTCATGGTCTGACCTCTAGGCACAGATCCTGCTCCAACCATTAGTCTTGACTGCCCACATTCTGGTTTGTGATGGAGGGGGAGGAAACATGGGGCAAGATACTCAAAAGTATTCATGAACCTAAAGAGAGAGTTAAGTGCCTGTGGGATTTTCAAAACACCTAAGCAGATTCAGTGCCTAACTCCCACTGGAAGGCCGTAACTCCTGACCCATCTAGCCCATAGCCCCTCCAAGGTCCACAAAGAACTTGCAGAAAAGTTCAATGCAGCTTAATGCTGTGCTAGCTTCTCTGTCAATCTCTGAGCTGTGGGCTCCCCAACCTCCATTCTTCATGGGGGAATTTTCTCTTAATATATGATTTTAATCTTAACTGCATTCCTCTAGGGTTCTCGTCTGACTTCATTTATGCAGCCCATGAGATGATGCATCTGTCTACTGATACCAACTTAACAAGAAAAAAAGAGCTTTTTGAATGCCAAATTATATAATTAATTGAATATTTTTGAGAGTAGATATATTACAGCCTGCTTGTCACTGGTCCTGGGAGTTGCTACACTTTAAAACTGATTAATAAAGCATCCTTCTCTTCCTTAACCATTCCCCACAGAAAGTAGTTTGTAAAATTGCTCAAGCACAAATATTTATCACTGATACAATAAGATTTTATGTGCCTTGTAACTGCAATAGTGCATATTTTATGCTCCTTTAGTCTTTGGTTTAGAGTACAGCCAATTTCTTCAGTTTCTTCAGTATAGATAATTTCACAATCAGTGGAGATCTGTAAAAAATATTTTGTTACAACCCCATGAATACTAAGTCCCATTATATCCCCTGCAATTTCAATGAAACATTATTCTTCCCAAACACACATTGTTCATGTTCTCAGATGCCTGGTACAGAAAGTATAATTATCCTGATTTTATTGGATATGTCAGGTTTACACATTTTTCAGGCCATTAGAGGTTAGCCACCATTAGGCAAGTGTACACACTTAAAATTAAGTACCTCGATAGCTCATGTAAAAGGCAACTTTCTATAGTCTCTCTTGCTTGTAGAACAGAACAGGCTGTTCCTCTGTACATGTGGAATCAAGGTGTCTGAAAAGGAGCCCTTCATCTGATGCACCCACAGCTGTAAATATGATTAATGAAAACGTTATGTATGTCAGCACTATGCAGTCTGCTGTTTGAGAAGAATGGGGTGCTCATTTGCAACAAATATGTATAGCCTTTAGGGATAAGGGCATAAGTTTAGACCAGCAGTATTAGCACGTGTCAGGATCCATGTGTTCTCATCTTAGCTATGTCTGCTGCTTTGGTGGACGAAAAGTGTTCATATAATACTTGGAGGCTTTTCCCTGGGTGGGAGAATCCTCTCCTGGGGAAAAGCTGCTAAAGAGGCTCCTACTGCATGGTGGAGTAGTGAGGGTGTGCATGACAGCAGGGTGGACTGGACCGTTAAAAGTCCAGTTGGCACAGGGCTGACAGGCTCCCTACATGGCTCCGTGCAGCTCCCCGGAAGCAGCAACATGTCTCTGCAGCTCCTAGGCAGAGGCCCGGCCAGGGAGATTCCACATGCACTGCCCCTTCCCTGAGCGCCATCTCCGTAGCTCCCATTGGCCAGGAACAATGATCAAGAGAACTGCAGGGGCAGATCCTGAAGACAGGGACAGCATGTGCAGAACTTCCTGGCCATACTTCCACCTAAGAATCAGAGGGACATGTTGCCACTTCTGGGAGCCACTTCAGGTCAGTGCCGTCCAGAGCCCGCACCCCCTCCCACACCTCAACCTCTTGTGCCAGTCCTGAGCCCCCTTCCATACCCTGACTCCCTCATTTCTGGCCCCACCCCAGAGCCCATAATAGTAATAAATAAGTAGGCAAGAACCGGGTTAGAGATAACAAGGTTAGTTCAATCAGCCTGAACTATCTTGTTATCTCTAATCAGGTGTGAACATGGAGAGAGGAGAAACTGCTTTTGTAGTAAGCAGCAGTTTCTCTTTGAAGTTTGGTCTTGAAAATGCTGAGCTACAGTTCATTTGCAAATTTGACACCATCAACTCAGGATTGAACAAAGACTATGAATGGCTAGCTACCTACAAAAGCAGTTTCTCCTCTCTCAGTGTTCACACCTCCAGATCAGCTGCTAGAGGAGGACCACATCCTCCCTACTCAGAGATAACAAGGTGGTTCAGCCTGATTGAACTAACCTTGTTATCTCTAACCTGGTTCTTGCCTATTTATTTATATCTGCCTCTGGATACTTCCACTGCATGCATCCGGCGAAGTGGGTATTAGCCCACGAAAGCTTATGCTTCAATACTTTAGTTAGTCTTTAAAGTGCCACAGGACTCTTTGTTGCTTCTGCAGATCTAGACTAACATGGCTACCCCTCTGATTCTTGACATAAAAGTAATGATGATGCAAAGACCATGCAGAAGCATGGAACCACTATCTTGTCTACCCATAGGGTTTGAAATGGGGACCTCTGGAGCTAAATGCATGAATCACTGCAGCTTGAGCTACTGAGACGGAACAGGTCTATCGCCTCCATGGATCAGGCACAGAAGAGAAAGCATAACACACATACAGACCAGTGTGTTACCAGGCTCTGTGAACTGGGGTGAACTTTGCCTTCTGTGGACACAAGTTGAGTAGCAAGAACTTTTGTGCAACAATGCTTGATCCTTTTCCAGTAGCAAAATTAGCATTCTTTCAGTAGTCATGTAGTACCTTATATACATCTATTTTTCCAGTGTGTAATACTGTCTCCAGGGTGGCCAGAACACCCTGTATATACAGTACCAACACATTAGCACTTTTCCTTGCACTTTACCTTACTTACAGGGTCCCTTTTCAACCAGGTGTTCCGGTCAAAAACTGGACCTCTGGTAACCCTAAGGAAGGGTGAGGTTATGGTGGTGGACAAAGCACAGACTCCATAAAAGGTACTTGAGTCTGGAGTTTGAACCCTTGTCAAATGTGACATTGGTTATTTATATGCATCTATTCCAGACACTTAAGGCAGCTGGAGTGAGAGTCGGTCGCTGGCATAGACCTTTATATGAATGACTGGCCTTGAAGCCAGGATAACTGAGCATCAGTCTGGTATCAGGCCTGATAGCCTACTATATACACTAATGGAGGGAAGGTATTTAGACACAAAAATTGCAGCTCCAACAACAACTGTCAGTGGTGATAGGAAGGACCTGAGGGGGGCTGGGGATAGTGCAGTTCTTTATACCTGCATGCAGTGGTGTGATGCACCAGAGGGCACTCACTCTGCTCTGGCAGGTTCTGGGGAGGGAAAAAAATCTCTGCCAGGTGTGCATGAGGTGTGCAGATGCTTACAATGGAATGGGCATGTGCAAACACTCGAAGAAGGTGTGGTTTTCAGAAATGTTCAGTGCGGGCTCCAACTCTGTTCCCATTGAAGGCAAAAGCAAAAGTCCCATTCCCTTCATTAGGGCCTGAATTTCACCCATAAGGCATAAGTTTGGACTAAGTGGCGTGCAGGCCTTGTTCAGTACACATTCTGGATACCCAGCACCAAAGCCAAACAGGGCCAGTGTGAGAAGAACCAGTCCAGTGCCTCTCTCACTCTTTCCTGCCTTCCAGGCATTTTTCAATACTTTCCCATGACCTTTGCAGCAACCTTGAAGTTCACTTTGCCTCTAATGACTTTGAGAGGAACTCGATCAGATTGTTCTCTCCCACTTTAAAGCTCAATTAGTTTGCTGCAGTGCTAGAAGTCGAGTTTGCAATGCTTTCCCATGAGGATGAATGAGACATTAGAGTTCCACAGAGGAGTTACAGGATAGGTTATCCTATAACCATCTGCCTTAGGGCTTCTTGCACTTTCTTCTGAAGCATTTGGCCCTGGCCAGTGATGGAGAGAAAACACTGGACTGGATGGATGACAGGTTTGGTCCAGGCTGGAAATTCCTCTATCATGTGTTGAAATGATTTTGCTTAACATTTGAAAAATGTCTTAAAACTCCATATTATGGAGACTTTACCTTTTTAACTGAATATTATCACATGGCATACTTTACAACTCAGTACGATTCCATAGCACATAATGTATTCAAAGAGCAGTCCCAGTGTTTCACTCTAAGGAGGTTGCAGCTTTCATAGGAAATGTTCCATAGCTCATTCCTCTTTCCTGAGTTACACAGGATTAGGTGTTAATGACTGAACACATAACAGAGCTGTGAGTTTTAAGGAGATGAGGGTTAGCTTTTCAAAAAACTTCTTCCTGGAAATTGTAACATTTACCTATGTTCCCTCTAAGAATTGCTTCACAGCATATGTGTTTACCTGACTTGTCCCATAGAGCTGAAAACAATAGTATCCTAGCTTTTATGAACTTTGCCTGCCTGGTGTAAATACTTTATAATAATTCAGATTAGCTTTATTCCTCCTGAGCATATACATTATTAAGTGTGTGTGACATTCCCTAGGAAACCATCTGGACTGTTGGACAGCTGTGTCCCCTCAGTTCTCCAACCTGGGGTGCCTTATACACTGTTCTGCTCTGAGGGCAGCCACTCTTCATCTGCTCATACTCAGCTCCCAGCATGTAAATTACTCCCAACTATACTGCAAGAATGCTTCAGCCAGCCAGCCTGACACTCTTGAATTGTACTGCAGAGCAACAGCAGAAAATTCCTAATCCCAGACTTTCCCCCAGAAATGTGCGTCTTGTACTGCCCAGTACCCTCCTAGACAATGCAAGCTCATAGAAAGTCCATCATTTTATTAATACAAAATGATACACTCAATTCTGTTATTTCAAATGGAAGCTCCCAAAAACTTCAATCCAAACACACCGACTTAGATAAAACAAGTTTATTAACTACAGAAAGATGGATTTTTAGTGTTTACAATTAATGAAGCCTAAAAGTCAGAACTGGTTACAAAGAAATAAAAGATAAAATACAACTCATACCTAACTTAATGAGCGACAGTGAATTCAAAGCAAAGGGTCTCTCACCACTTGTTCTAGCAATCTTACTGGTGGAATCTTCAGGCAGGATCACTCCCCAGTCCAATGTTGCTTCCTTTGTCTTTCAAGTGTTGTAGATACCCTGAATAGAGATGAAGGAAGAGATATTTGTGTCCTCTGTTCTCACTACTTAAAGGTATTTTCCTCTTTGAAAATCATCGCCAGCTGAGGTTCAGGAGACAGAAAGTCTGTTTGCACAGGGATTTCCATTGCCAAGATCACTCATACCCTTCTTCCTCCCAAAGAATGGCTACTTAACCCTGGGTAAAATTCTGTTCAATATCATCAATGATTTAGATAATGGCATAGAGAACACACATATAAAGTTTGTGGACGATACCAATCTGGGAGAGGTTGCAAGTGCTTTGAAGGAGAGGATTAAAATGATCTGGACAAACTGGAGAAATGGTTTGAAGCAAACAGGAAGAAATTCAATAAGGACAAATGCAAGGTACTCCACTTAGGAAAGACCAGTCAGTTGCACACATACAAAACAGGGAATGTCTGCCTATGAAGGAGTACTGCAGAAAGGGATCTTCATAGTGGATCACAAGCTAAATATGAGTCAACAGTGTAATGCTGTTGCAAAAATGAGCAAACATCATTCTGGGATGTATTAGCAGGAGTGTTGTAAGCAAGACATGAGAAGAAATTCTTCCGCTCTAATCCATGCTGATTAGGCCTCAACTGGAATACTGTGTATAGTTCTAGGTGCCACATTTCAGGAAGGATGGGAACAAATTGAAAAGAATCCAGAGAAGAGCAATAAAAGTGATTAAAGGTCTAGAAAACATGAAGGAAGACTGAAAAAAAATGGGTTGTTTAGTCTAGAGAAGAGAAGAATGAGAGGGGACATAACAGTTTTCAAGTACATAAAAAGTTGTTACAAGGAGAAGGGAGAAAAATTGTTTTTTTCTGAGGATAGGACATGAAACAATTGGCTTAAAATGCAGCAAGGGTGGTTTAGATTGACATTAGGAGAAACTTCCTAACTGGTAGGGTAGCTAAGCACTGGAATAAATTGCCTAGGGAGATTGTGGACTCTCCACCTTTGGAGATTTTTATGAGCAGTTTAGACAAACGCCTGTCAGGAGTAGTCTAGATAATACTTAGTCCTGCCATGAGAGCAGGGGACTGGACTAGCTGATCTCTTGAGGTCCCTGTCAGTCCTATGATTCTAGGATAGTCCATTTGATTTTGTTGACACCTGGCTGAGGTGTCAATTTGGCTTTTGTCTCCAAAAGGAACTGGTTTGGGCCTGCTTTTCTAAACTTGGAACATGTCTCAGTAATGTTGTACAGTAGAATCTTGTAACTTTGCATATAGTGTTGACATTTATATTTTACCAGGACAATAATGTTCAGCAGATTATGATAAGTCACAAGGCATACTTTGTACAAAATATATCGTAGTCATGTAAAAAGGGTGATCATAAGGGTACAGCCTGTCACAGAGTGGTATAGTTTCTAGTCCTGAGATGCTTGTACACTACTGTTAAAGCATAGGCAAAAATCCGACTTACAAATGTTCTGCTGTGACATTAACTGTCTTCACCCACAAAAAATGGAAGATAGTGGTGGAAGTAGCAAGGTACTGTGCCTCCACACACAACACACCAAGTGAGAATCTACTGGGAAAGAGATCACGGCTGAACTGGGCTAGGAGAAATCTAATTGGGAGAGGAAAGGGAGGGGAAAGGTTCAATATGTGTGATCAGGTGGATGGTTAGTGATGCAGACTCCTTGAGGGCTACACTGAGATGCAGTTAGCTGGAGGGGAAGATTAGGTTCCTAGGGCTTCTGGTAGAAGATTGTTTAAAGAGAGACTGGAAGGCTGAGGGTATGGTGGGACAGGGTGATTCCAAAGTAAAGGGGTAGCATGACTGAAGGCTCAGAGATGAGAGTGGGATGGCATGGAGGGAGCCGGGAGGGGAGTGGTATGGATGGAGCGAAGGGACCAGGTGAGGAAAGAAAAGAGATAGTTGAACAGCTCATTGTACAGGCTGTTATAGATGTAGTCAAGGTATTAAAATCACCCCCTGCTGGATCTGTTTAGACATGGAAAACCACTCTTGAAAACCCAGGAAACCAAATCAAGTCAAGTTTGAATTAAAAATGTGTGCTCTATATCAGGAAGATGCTGAAGATTATGGGCTCTGTTCTGTCCTTTACTATGCACCGTGACCCCTGTTGATGTCAGTGGATGTGGTACACATGCTCTCCAAGGAAAATTTCTGTGTGTTCTCTCTCAGACTTGTGTTTTTATGCTTAAGCTCCACTAACAGGAGTACTGCTCACCAAGGATCTGTCTACACTGCAATGTAAGCCCAGGGTTAGTGGGACTTGAATCTGACGATCCATTTTAGGGAACCCTGGGCTTGAGTGTCTACATTGTATTTTAACCCTAGGTTAAGACTTTTTAAAGCTGTGCTCGAACCTAGGGCTCTGGCATCCACACTGCAGTGCTCAGACATGAGTCAAAGTAACCATGTCCCAGAGTCTCTAATGCTCCCTCTTCCCTCTGAAATGTGGCCACTCTAGCCCTAGGATCATGGTGAACTGTGGGAAAACTTTACTGCCCACTCTGCATGTTACCAGAGAGCAGCTTGCTTTGCAAAAGGCTTGATCTGTTCCCTCTCCATTGCAAATCCAGGAGGATCTCTGATAGTGCACTTGTAGATCGGTGATCAGAAGAGAATGGGTTAATGCTGGTCTGAACTACTGCCATTTGCAAAGGAGGGGTGGCTTCTGTTTTCAACAGAGTGGACTACAGACTGTTGGGGTAGAGAGGACTAAGCAAATTGTCCCATGGAGTTCTGGGATACTTCTGGAACCTGAGTCAAGTGGGACTGCAGCTACACTGCAAGGCAATAGGGCTCAGACCCTGGGTCCCAGCTGGACTTGAGCTCGGACCCTCCCACCCTCTTGGACCCTGGGGTCCTGGGTCTGAGCCCTGGGTTAACACAACTGTAGTGTAGATGCGGGGGAAGGGGGAGGGTTAGCTTTGAGCCCCAGCTCAAGTGTGGGTTTTCATTGCAGAATAGACACACTTTCAGAGCCTGTTCCTGCTCTGCTTTGGATTTTGTGTGCGTGTGCTAAATTCACCCCCTTTTTTTGACCAGCTCTATTTTCACCAGGGGACTACCCTGCCAATCTTACTCATGCTGAGAACTTCTTATCCATAGGAGTAGCCTGACTAAACCAGGGGAACAATTTATGTAAATACTTTTCAGCAGAAGGTTTGAAGAAGCCGATCTACAGCAATTGCCTTAGAGAAATGTTGACCTTATCCCTTGCAATATATAATCCCACAGCAATGATCCCAAATGCTGCGCTAGGACTAAAGTAAGATGTACAGTTTGGGGTTATTATTGCAGAATATTTTACAGTTGCAGAACATAGTGTATTAATCTGGTAAATTTTTGAAAATTCCAGCAGCCAAACATGCACTGACTGATAGAATAGGCTGGACTTTCTGTTCTATGGGAACTTCTGACATTTCAAAACAAATAAAAGTTCCCATTTGGAGCAAAAAGCAAAAATTTGGAAACTTCACAAAGAATGAAAATTCTGAAAAATTTCAGTTTGGAAAGATTGAATCATTTTTGGTTCAATAATCTGGAAACATTTTATATTGACATTTATATTATGTGAAAATATTAAAGATAAAATATTAACTTTACTCTTGTATTAAATTATCACATCAAAATGTCAATGAAGTGACTCAAAATGATAAAGTCAAAATTAAACATTTTTTCCATACTGAAATGAATCATTTTGATGATATCAAGACAAAATGAGAATGTCAAAATAATTCACTTGGATTTTTTCCCCAATTTCTTTTGTCAAAGTTGACATGTTTCTGCAAAATGTTTAGATTTCAGTTTTTCTGTTGAAAAATTTTCATCCAGCTGTAACTATCATTAGCTATGTAGGTTGCTTCTTACTGTAATCTCTCTCTGAAGCAGAATCCTGTTTCAAAACCATAACTACTTTTGGCACACCTTGAAAAGCTCTATACTGTTTTCTGTTTTGTAACCCAAACCTTTCCCAATCTCATCTCAATCAGATTATGTACAACATTCATTTCCCCCCAAAGTGAAAACCATTGAAGGGATGTTTATTTTTTTGGCCTTTGCTCCAGCAACTTTGCATTTCCCAGCATCTGCGCTCTCTCTCTCTCTGTCTCTCTGTCTCTGTCTCTCTCTCTCTCTCTCTCCAGAAAGCAGATTCCGTGTGAGGATAGGGTTTTGTGCTGGCCAGTCCTCAGGGATTTCCTGGGGTGCAGAATTTGCTCTCCAACATTATGCTCAGACTGTAGGCCAAAGGCACAGACCCCCTGTGACTGCAATTCTAATCCATGTGCATCCGTATCCTCTGTGCGGGGCTAGTGTGAATTCAAATAACCATATCTAGCCTTACCCCATCCTGTGCCTCCAACCCCTCTGCATCAGCATATTCATAACCCCTCCACGGCCCATCTGGGGACACCAGCCTTCCTTTGCAATCCCTCTCTCCATGCCCCCAGTCCTCAGAGGCAGAGATTAAGCAATGCAGAGAGCTTTGTACAAACCTTTGATCCTGGGGGGGAAATTTTATTCATCCTTCAGGCCCATTCCCTCCCCTTCCATAGCAAAACCCAAAGGCAAAGCACTGCAAAAGCGCTGAATGTATGGCAACATTTGAATGTATGCCTTCTCCCTGGTGAGAGAGGCAAGCAGCAGGTGCAGCTTCTGAATGGGAGGAGCCTGAACAGCATCTGAGACTTCTCACCCAGCCCTGTGCATCCATGCAGGGCACCTGCTGCTCCAGGCAAAATCCTGACCTCCTTCCGGCAAATGCAGGACAGCCAACTCGATGACTACAAGACCTCTAGCGCATAGAGCGCTTATACTGCAGCCTGGTCATGGAGCAGCTCCCCTCTAGCACCTCCTGCTGCAATGTGAGGGTTTGGATCCAAGTACTGTTGCCAGGGAGGGGTTACGGGCACGAGGGGAGCAAGCTATAGGGTCATTACTCCACTCTATATGCTCCATAGCTCCATGTTGGCAGAGCTGCTGTGAGTTTGCTTCCCTCTCACTTTCCCTTGTCATTAGAAATCAAAACAAAACAGACAAACCAGGTCCCCATGGCTTTGTCGCTCTACAGAAACAGCATCGCTTTTCCTTTGCAGTTGTGTGTGGCACAGCATGATGTCCATGTGCATCGGTATGAGAATGAAGAGACAACAGCTTACAAACTGTTTTCTTTGGGTAAAAAAACACACCTAAAATGCTGTAGAGTTTCTCTCTCTCTCTCTCACACGCACACACGCACACCTCCTGCCCCCACCTCTTCCCTCTCATCCCCTGGGTTATAGCTGGGCAAGGAACCAAGACTGGGATGTTCTGAAAAGTCTGTTTTCACCATAATGTTTCATCCCCTCTCAGACGTAAAGAAGGCCAATTTGAAACTGAAGAATACTCCGAGGGACACTCTTTGGAGTCGTATGTGGAAAAAGTCGTATACGGAGTTAAAAGTTGAAAATGGAAAAAGAATAAAAAAAACGCTTCACGTGCCTTAGTAACAAATTCAATTATTCAGACTGACGGGGCTTTAAAATCTGTATTACTTTAATAGTGTGACTATTTTTGCCTCTCGTTTGGCTTGAACAATAGAAATCATCAGGTCAATTTTTACTTTTGTGTCTAGTCAGTTTCCTTTTCTGAGTCCCCTGCAGTATGCCAACCCCAAGTGTTCACAAATCACAAGTCAGTCCCCCCATCCCTATCTTCAGGTTGGCTTACAAATTATGAGTTTTTTAAAAAGAATACATTTTTGTTTCTTTTCTCTTGCTGTCTGTTTTTGAACCATTAGGGTGCCCCTGAGTCACATATTCAAGCTTTTCTCTGCAACCATGACACTTCAGTTATACTAGATTCGATATATGTGTAACTCACAAAAAACCCACGTTAAACGATCAGTAAGGTGACAGAATCAAACACTCAAAAGTTACGACAAGCCAGAATTAAGGTGACCTATGCAATCTTAATTTTGGCTTCCTTGTGCATGTGCATAATAGTACGGCCTTTAATGCCATGATCACATACTATTTTTTCAAGTTTGGAAAAGTTCTAAAGTTCAAGCTACAATGGAAAGTGTTGGGCAACCTTAACCCTAGGCATTGCTGCCAGCTCTACCTATAATATTTTCAATCAAATGTTATTTTTGGTTCTAAACCACATGGAAGCTTCCTGGGACTGGATCTTGGATTTGTTTGTGGTACTTTGGGCTAACCTTCCCTTGTCCCCCTCTCCACATTGAACAGTTCAGCGTGTGTGTCTACATTTGAGTGGGAAAGTTTGACATCCAGCTCATGTAACTGTAATTGTGCTAGTTTGACTTGAGCTATTGCACTACAAATAGCTGTGTAGTCAAGGTAGCCCAGGCAGGGCCATTTTTAGCGCATTACCTCTGCTCGAGTTCGTATGGGTACATTTTTGGGAGCTGGGAGTCCCAACTCAAAAGCAGATGTGCCCATAGTTTCCAAGGCCAGAAAGGACCACTGTGATCACCTACTCTGACCTCCTGTCTAATGGAGGCCAGAGGACTTTCCCCAGAATGATTCCTGTTTGAACGAGGGCTTATCTTTTAGAAAAACATCCCTTCTTGATTTAAAAAAATGGAGATGTGACAGTGTCTACAGGGGAAGAAAAAAACCCAAGCAGCTGACTCCAATTAACCAATCCTGTTCAAGGCTGTTACAAGTGGGAGGGGACTGTGATGTATATTAGCCAGGCCCAACTCACTCCAGTGAGAGGAGGTGAGGGATCATGTAAGAAGACGGGGAGGCTAATGGGAAATACAGCTCCAGAAAAGGGCAGGAAGAGATGTAGTCATCTTGGGAGGAAAAGGTACCAAGTCTGCCTTGCTAGGAAACTTTGACTGTACCCGAGAAGTAAGGGAACTTATGGGGAAGTGAGATTAAAGCCTTTGTGTGTAGATGAAAAATGCAGGGCTGACACAGCCCTTTTATAAGTACTGCTACAATCTCTTTGGCTTCCTTTTGCTCCTGCCCTTTCTGTGGGGGGTCAGGTCACCACAGCACCCCGTACAGTGAAGGCAGAGCCATCTAAGCCAGCCAGTGGGAGGTGATGATGACATGGTTGTGTGATAGGGTCCACTCTTCTTGCAGAGATAGGTGCCTCCCTGCAGCCCAGACCTAGGTGCCTAATGCTGCTAGTGATCTGTGGCCGAGAGCCTCTCTCCTGTGTCAGCGGTCCAGGCCATTTTAGCAAGAAGCTGGGTGGTGGGGAAGGAGGAGTCCCTCACTACTGTTAGCCCAGTGGGTAGAGTGTTCACCTGGGTCATGGAGGACTCCAGCTCAAGCCCTCCCTGTAGCTGAAGGGATGTGAATTGAGATCTGAAACCTTTCAGGGGAGTGCCCTAGCCTCTCGGCTGTCGGCTGCTCCTATGTGGGCTCCCCTGTTGAAGCTGTGGCAGTGTGGATAAATAATTTTTAAATAGCCCTTAGAGCAGAAGGCCTGGATCCCGGGTCTCTCACATTCTGGGCAAGGGTGCTGACCACCAGACTGCAGTATCATTCCCATACTTGTATGTCTGCTCACTCCCTCTGCCTGCAATGGGGTGGGAAGGGGCAGAATTAGAACCAGGGGTTTTGTGGAGTCTGGGCAAGTACCTTACCCACTTTGCTAACAGGTCTCCTCCTCCCCCACCCCCCATTTTGTGTGAATTTCCCTGAGGAGGCCGACTGAGTAGGTGGGTGCAGAGGTGCAGCTTAGGAAGCTGAACTTGGTTCATGAATAGCAGCTACAAGAAGGCAGCCCCATGCTCAGGCCCAGAGACTGAAACATAAGTGCCATGGGAACTTTTCACTGCAAAAACTTAAATGCTGAGTGAACTTAGGTCCCTGTAGGGTTGGGTGGGAGTTTTGTGTGCTGGACTGGTCCTAAAACTGGGATGCAGGTGTCTTAATTTCCTTTGTTCATTCTGGCCACTGAGCTCTGAGTCTGTCACTCTGAAGCCTGTTTTCAAAACCTTCCATCATTCTCATTGCTTTTCCCTGAACTCTCTCCAATTTATCAGCTTCCTTCTTGGATTATGGAGACCAGAATAAAACAGTGGGCTTTCATACTATTCTCCCAGACTGCTTGCGAGCCTCTTGCTGATCTTTTGTATTTAAAAAATACAGATTCAGCCAGTAACTGCTTGCATATGTACCCAGAATGAACATCCTAGGGCCTACTTCCATGGGGGAGTATTATGTAGACTTTCCCCATCATTATGGCATTCCTGAGGTAAGAAGAATTCATAGTAGTGTGTATGATTGTCACACTGTATTTCTAGAGCATGGGTGAATTAGTGATGACTTTTTGCTGGAAACTCCAGCCTTGTTGCATTGAAAAGTTCAGCCATTTTGGTTCTTAAGTTCAATATGGTCTTTGGCTCACTGTACACAAAAGACACCAGCCACCTGGGGAATAAAACCAAGTGCTATTTTGAACATTTTTATCTGCATTTCTGTTGCATTTAGGGGGCACCCACTGAGATCAGGGCCCTGTTGGGTTGGGGGGCTGTATATACATGGATCAGATGGGCATGGACTTTCAGTTTTTTCATCACCTTCCACTGCAGAATTGGGTGCAGATCGCGTCATCGCATCATCTGGGTATATCAATTCCCTGCCAGTATAGGAGTCTCATCCTCTGGTGCCCCTAGGTCTCTCCTGTTATCTGCCTCTGGCACACATTGTTTGGCTCTAATACTTTGGTCTAATTGTGGTTGTCGGGTTTAGTGAGCAGGTGCTGAGTGATGTTGGTGGCCCGTGATGTCCAGGAAGTGAGACTGGATGACCTGGTGGTCCCTTCTGGCCTTAACCTCAATGACCCTAAACCAGACAGGCAATGGTGCCTGGGACAACAGAAGAGTGATTGCCCCCCACTTTACAGCTGGAGCACTGTGGCACAGAGAAATCCAGCACTGTGTTTAAGGTCACAATAGGTGGCAGAGGCAGGAACCGGATTCAGTCTCTTGAGTCTCTGTGCGCGTGTGATACACTGTTCCCTTTACTACCATGATCGCCTGTACTGGGGCAGTGACACTCTCCTGCAGGCAATGGTGTTTGTTTGTTTTTAATAGGCGGTGGGCAGGACTCAGGGAAAGGACAGGAATTCAGGCTGAAGTCTGAATGATCCTAGAGGGCCAATGGCAGGAAGCTGAGGGGAGCAGTGACTTGTTTTTTCAGATACTTGGCTGGTAGTTACACTAAGTCCTTCTCCTCACCCTTTGTATTTGTAATATCCTTTGGCATTGTGAAAGCGCCTGATTACCCCCTCAGACCCAGCAAACCAAAAGCCCTCTTCAGCCTATGAAGCCATTACCTTGTTCATAAGGCTAGTTGATAAAAATAAGGTGCTTACCAGACAGAAAGACATGAGGCTGTGACTGATATTTCCCCCAGAAAGCAAAATTTTTTGTTTCAACAAGAGTGGAATTTCCATTTAACAAACTCCCTGAGCTGGCGAGAACTTTGCTGTAACATCAGGTATTGCAAGCTCAGATCTCGGGGCCTAAATGAATAAATGGCAGCCTTGAATACACACAGCACAGGAGCTCTGCTCTCAGGGGAGAATCCAGTGTCCCAGATAATAAATCACAGGAAAAGATTAAAAATAAATAAGGACACTGCTCTACCTTTGCTTTCAGACCTTTTCCCTGATCCCAAGAAGAGTGTAGAGAAGGAATTCTTCTGAAAAAATAATGTAAGCAGGCTTGGCACTGAGAGCTGCTTCAGCAATGCACGCCCTCAAACACTGCACTATTTAATTGGGAAATAGGTGCGATAAGCCCAGGAGATGTTGGCTTTGTACAAAGGTGATTCACTATGGTGTTAGCCCAGTTTTAACTGGTGTCACTCCATTGATTCCAGTGTGAAACCAAAGTAACACAGGGGTGAATTAAGCCCACAGCTTGCAATCTGGAGAAGATGGCTTGAAAATGCATCAGCAAAAGGTCACCTAGAGCATGTCTGGATCGCGATCACAGAGTCCGATTGCAGCCTGTGTAGCCTTACCAGAGCTAGCTCTAACAGCGCTAGCTTGGGTTCGGGAGCAATGAAGCTGTGGCAGGGGGGCAGTGTACACAGACTATCCCCATGAATCGTAAACCGGGACTCTGGCTGGGCTTGGACAGCCTGTTCCAATGATTGGGCTACAAATTGACCCTGAGTGTGAGTTCAATTGTAAGGGGTGAGTGAAAGTTCATAACACATCCCAATAAGCCATGATGATAAATGTTAATGGAAAAAGGCGGAGAGACTAAATTAGTCCAACCAAGAAAGGCCCATTGATAATAATTCATAATATAAGATCATGTCTGGTAAACAAGAGAAGTGTGAGGACCAGAAATCAATAAATCAGAATTGGTTTGTTGGTTATTAGGCTTAACTGATGGACAAAATAATGAGGGGATGGGCTATTCCACCATTCATTCCTTTTGGGGTCCTTCAAGAGAGAATTTGGGAGGAAAATATGCAAATGGACAGGTGCTAATGCTGACTGACTGAAACATAAATGAAGGGGAAGCAGCAAGTTTCTCTGACATGGCTGCCACCTGCACTGGCTCCTGGAGCCCCAGCCCTTCTTGGTTCTAATCCAGAGAGATGTCCTGACCATACTGAAGGTCTCAGATGACATCACCACCTTCACCTGTACTGGCTCCAGCTAAATCCCAACCAGCGCCCGAGACATGAGACTGTCACTCATCCCCATGTGTCTTTTTTTTTCCCCACTTCAGTTCTTCTCTTTCTCACCTCTCACCTTTTGCTTTCCATCTAGTAAGAGTTTGGCTTAGTTGACCCAGATTGCAACACTGCTGAGAGCCTGTGATCCGAAATTGCAGCTAAATTCAATGCCCCCAACAGCCTGATGCTGGTGCAACTTTGCCAGGGCTTGGTGTGGCTAATGAGACCATGTGCAGCACCTGTGCTTTTCCAGCAATGAGATTACAAGTGAGAGTCAACCCCAGTGCCAAAAGCTGCATTTTCGATCTGTGCTGTTTTTTTCTCTGCCCTTGTGTGGATGTTTTTCTTGGTTTGTTTTCTAAGAAACAAGATTGGACTTTAACAAAAACAGCAATGACAACTGCTCCAGCCCATCTCAGCTAACTTATCTTCCCCTCCATCCCCCAATGGACAGTTATTATCTTCTCAGAGAGTGTGCCAGACAAGGTGGTTTTCCCCCTTCTCTCCAGCTAAAGGGAAAAGGACCAAGGGATGTTGGTAAAACAAAAGCCATACTCAATACTTTACATTTCCAATATTTTAACTGTTTTCCCTTCTTTTCAGTACAGGATCAGAGAAGCGTAGGACTGGAAGGGGCCTCAACAGGTCATTTAGTCCAGTCCCCTGCACTCATTGCAGGACTAGAGCATTCCTGACAGATAGTTATCCAACCTGCTCTTAAAAACGTCAAATGATGGAGATTCCACAACCTCCTTAGGCAATTTGTTCCAGTGCTTAATCACCCTGACAGTTAGGAAGTTTTTCCTAATGTCCAACCTACACCTCCTTTGCTACAATTTAAGCCCATTGCTTCTTGTCCTATCCTCATGGGTTAAGGAGAACAATTTATTTCTTCCTCCTTGTAACAATCTTTTAAATACTTGAAAACTGTTATCGTGTCCCCTCTCAGTCTTCTTTTCTCCAGATTAAACAAACTCATTTTTTTCCAATCTTCTCTCATAGGCCTTATTTGAACTTTCATCATTTTTGTTGCCCTCCTCTGGACTTTCTCCAATTTGTTCATATCTTTTCTGAAATGTGGTGTCCAGAACTGGATGCAATACTCCAGTTGAGGCCTTATCAGCATGGACTAGAGTGAAAGAATTACTTCTTGTATCTTGCTTACAAAACTCCTGATAATACATCCCAGAATGATGTATTGGTATGTACAGCATCCCCTTGGAAGTTGGCACCCAGGGTGACCACCCTACTTGCTCACCCCTAGAACTGACCCAGAAAACAGCCATGAAAAGATGCACACTGGAGCAGTGAGAGTGAGCGCTGACATTGATAATTTGTTCTGAAGCCCAGCTGTGGGGTGTTTGAAGTTATATTTTAAGTATTTTCCCCACTTCCCAGAGGACTAGAGGTGGGATGCCCAAAAGCACCCAATGCTGGCCAAATTCACATCCCAGTGGTCAGTGGGAGTTTTTCCATTGATTTCAGTGGGGCAGATTTGGGCCAATGCTGAATGTCTTTGAAAACCCAGCCCTAGTGTTCCTGCTGGCCCATTCTGTATTACGTGAGCCAGTGATTTTGTATGCAGCAGTTGGTGCCCATCACTCCTCATCTACTCTTCCATTTTATTTAGGTTTCAACACTGTCATTTAAAAACATAGCTAGATGTCTATACTCCACACACACATTTGTTTGCTCAGTTTTTCCCCATAAAGAGATAGAAGGAAACAAATCAAACATATTTAACTGACTTAGATATGGTATAATAACACATGGCTCATTAACTAACCTTGGATAAATAGTCTCTCCACCAGCTCTCAGGGGAGTGTAGGGAGAGCCTAAATATGTACTTTGTTTGCATAGGAGATGAAACAGGAAAACATATTGTAACAGATTAGATTGGCATAGATGTGTTGACTATTGTTACGACTGTTGTAGAATATTTCCGAACTGGGAGTTTCTAATTTAGACAGCCATCTCCCACTGAATTCCTATGGGAGCTGGACCCAGACTCCCTAAGGGTTTGCCTACAGAGAGAAATTAACCAGAATAACTATTCTGGAGTAGCTCCTGTTGTATTAATTTAGATGGAATAAATTGTCCAACGTGTTAACATAAGCCAGTCACTGTCCAACATTGAACAGTGTTAAATAAGGATCAGGGTTTGGTATACACCCTGCTTAGTACCATGGCAAATACACCATTAAAAATCCTTTCACCCTTTTATTAAAGATAAAGAAAAGGAAAAACAGTTAGAGTATTTGACATGTAAAGTGTTAAGTAAGGCTTTCATTTTAACAACACCCTTGTTCCCTTTCCTTTTAGTGGGAGAGAGCTTTAGAAGGAAAAAAATCCTTTGTTTGACAGTCTCTTAGATGGTATCAAAGATAGCAATAACTGTCCATTGGAGGAAAAGAGAAGGAGTGAATTTAAATGGGTTGGATCTGCTGCTGTTGTTGCTGTTACAGTCTGATCATGTTTTATCTTTGGTGGTAGCTGGGGTTCAGCTGGAGCTAGTAGGGATGAAGATGTCGTCTGGGCCTCTCTCTTTGGCCTGGTCTGATCAGGACATTCATCAGGATTAGGATAAAGTCCCTGCTGACTGTAGGACTGGCAGCCATGATGGTGAAGCTTTCTCAGAAGCCCTGGTTCTTCCATCTCTTCCCTCCAAAATCTCTTTCTTTAAAGACCCCAAAATGGAATCATGGGTGGAATAGTCTATCTCCTTATTATTTGTCATCTAATTAGGCCAAAAACATGTTCATTAGGTTCATTCATTTCTGGGTCCACATCTTCTGATTTTGCTAAGCATGATTTCAGCAGTCCTTGACTCAGCACAGTAGGCCTTTTTGTTTGGACTAATTCAGTCCATCTCCCTTTTGTACCTTTCCCCATCAACATTTGGTGTTATAGGTCATTGTGACAGAACTTCATAGGACATCATTGTGACATCATATGAACTTCCACTTTTTTGTTTTCTACAGCTGAGCTCACAATTAGAGCAAATGTGTAGGCCCAGTAACCACAAAACTCCCCATGGAGACACTCCATTCTAGAATAGAAATCACTTTATTCCAGAATAATTAGTGCTCTTGCAAAGCAAAGTAGTTATTCTGGAATAAAATCACATTTGTTCTGGAAGAGAGTGTTCACCCAGGGAGCTAGTCTGAAATAGTTATTGCACAATAGTTTATTCTGCAATTGCAATTCCAGTCAGTTTTCCCATATAGAGAACCCCTAAGAGGGTGATCCAGTGTCACCATCACAACCTACTGAAACGGCAATAAACCATAAAACTATTATTTCCTTTACAGTTGAATTCACACGACCAAAGTTGGCAGTTTCAAAATTTTCCTGTAGGGTCTTATATCCCCTTAACACAACATATTATTTTAAGCACATTGTCTTGCTTCTAGGATTAAATATAGTGGCGTAGACATGCTGAAACTCAGTGATGGGGGTGGGTCTCAGAGCCTGGGCTCCAGGCCAAGCAGAAATGTCTACATTACAATTTTTAGCCTCATAGGACTGAGTCAATAGACCAAGGCTCTGTGACTTGGTGCTACCAGTTTCTCTTTGCAGTGTAGACATCCCCCATTTCTCCTGGTTTGTGGACTGGCTGGGGGATTTCAAAGTTGTCTTCCGTAGTCTGTGTGAAGTAATGCCTTTGTGGATTTCACTGTGCAAACTGAATCAGCTAAAAAGATAATGAGTAGTGAAACTGATGTGTTTGAGCTAAGCTGCAGTTGTACAAGCTGCTGTTTTCCTGTTGACTAGCACTGCTTGGGAAAGGGCCAAACCTGGGGAGCCAGACCCTCAGCTGCTGTAAATTGTTGTAATTCTGTTGGAGACAATAGCACTATGTGGATTTACACCATCAGAGGATCCGGCCTGGGGCATTTTACAACTGATATTCCAGTTTGCCTCTGTGTCTAGCTCAGTCTTGAGACAGTGTTGTGCGGAGAACTGTGTCAAAGCAGACAGAGACAGCTGCTGGGGAATTGAAATGGTTCTTTTGAGATGCCGCCGTACACAACACCCACATGCAATGCGGCTCCCTGTGATGGCAGCTGGAACTGACTCGCACATCAAGAACAACCCTGTAGTCTGAAAGGCAACATGCATTGTATAATGTATATAGCATGCCACAGCCTGGTCACATATCAAACTCTGCAGGCCTGGGCCTTACAGATGTTTATACGTCTATAATACACTAGCCTGTGTGTGAGATCATGCTACCTGCTAGTGACTGTCCCCAGGGAGTATGTGGTCTGCTTTGCTAGCAGACTAATGCAGCTCCTTTAGCTCTGCTGGCAGGCGTCTGTTCTTTTGGTGCTGAAGATCTCATATTTCAACCCTGTTGACAGTGTGTGTGTCTGACTTGCATGCATTACACATAGGGTGACCAGACAGCAAATGTGAAAAATCGGGATGGGGGTGGGAGGTAATAGGAGCCAATATAAGAAAAAGACCCAAAAATCGGGACTGTCCCTATAAAATCGAGACATCTGGTCACCCTAATTACACATATGCTACACAACGTGGTTCATGCATGGAATGGCATGAGTTTTATTCATGGTTATTCAAATAGAATATTTCAGCAGAATTATCTGCTTCTATCCAGCCCAGAGATCTCAATAACTGTCCAAACCACGGCAAGGCATGCTTTAGCCAAGCCCCAGAACAACCGGTATCAAACAAAGCTTGCTTTAGCATTTGCGCACCTAATGCAAACACACATTTTCTGCTACATTGCAGCCCCCTCTATACAAGCTGATAACATTGAATCAGGGGCCTGATGCTAATGAGATTCATTAGCATTATTATAACTTTCTAGTCCATTAGTCTTGCAAGCAGAGTATGCAGGTTCAGTCTCATCTCTGCCAGAAGCCTGTGTGTGGGTCCCACAGTACATGGAACTTTAAAGAGGAAGTCAAGCCAGACATTGTAGGCTTTGCTCTGAAAGTTCCTTTGGGTGTAAACCATTTAAGGATATAATTAAGAATTTAAAAATACAATTGTATGTAATTCACAGTTCCAAAATGTCTACCTTTCAGATTGTGACCTTTTAAAACTCCATTAAGCTATGTAAATACTGTACAAAGAAATGTGCATTGTTAACAGTTTGCTAATGTCAACTGCAAGGGGACCTGCTCTTGTCCCTTGTGCCTATTCTACCAGTCATCAGACATTAACACTTCTTGTTTATTGATTTGTATATGATAGACCCACCCTGGGATTTTTGTCTTGCCCTTTTTGTTCTGTGCTTATTTTGAAATCTCCTTGAATTGTTCCTGATTTCAGTCTGACTCCAAACAATGCAAAAAGTCCCCTTTAAAATACCAGATTAGAAGCAGAATTAGAATATCTCTTAATAAGGCCAGACTTGTTTCCACCATGGGAGAAAAACATTTGAACAAAAGAGAGGTTTGGCCAATCTCAGCCAACAACGCAAAGTTTTTGTGTTTAGACAATGTGTATGCAGCTGTACATTAGCAACATTTTATTTGTGTTTCATCAAATTAGAGACTACTTACAAATTTGGAACCAAAGGCTCAAATTCAGGCTTGCGAGCCGCAAGGGGCTCTTTCGTGTGTCACATGATGTTAAAACATGGTGTGATTGAATATATAGCACTAAAATAAATGAAACAATGAATTCACATGACTGTGACACTGATGCTAATTTGGTTCCTGAACCACAGAGGTGTGAGTATCACTGAGTTAGAACTTCTCCATGGGCTTCCGCCAACATAGGTTCTTCACTAACTGATTACTTTGACTGCTTGCTATTCATTATTCCTGCTCTGTGATTGGTCCCCTAACTCACATGGTATTGTTTCTTCTTCTGGATTCAACAACTATGACTTTTGAAACAGGTGAATAATGGATAACACAACTGACAAACAGCACACAACAGTAATGCTCTTCAGACACAGATTTTCAGACAAACAATCCTCTGTGCTACATTTGGACTAACAGAGATTTTCGTAAATTCCGATTGTTCCTAGACTTGCTGGACTCACTACCGAATCTGGGCCACTAAGCTGAGGGATATCCAGAAGAGTCCAAGATCATGACATGATTGGCAAGGACTGAAGAAAGTGGAAGATGTACCAGCTGATACTTCCTCTGGTCTTATTCTGACTCATCTCTGCATGTGGCCCAAATTCTAGCTTCTCAGTATGAAAAGGTGCATTCTCTAGAAAAGTTGGTGTGATTACAGACAGTGAAAATAGTTTATGGTTATGTCTGAATTCTGTCCAGATTCAGCACAACAGTCTGGGCACGTTTACACAGTTGTGGCTTCATAAATCACTGAAGCGCAGCCCTTGCCATAGCTAAGAATGAACCGTTCACAAATGGTCCATACTGTTTTCTATTACAACTATATCACTCACCTTAACAGAAGCATTGCCATGGGTGTTATGTCTAATGTCTGGGCTGCACAGAGCTCTCTGTCTAAGCAACCGAAGCTGTTTTTTGTGTCCCACACCTACTCTGATCCAAATCACACCCCTTCCTCCAGCTCTGCTGTCTCTCAGCCAATGCCACAGGATTTTCTGCTGGTCTCCCTCCACAGCCAGAATTGCAACAGCGCCATTTGTTGATGCATAGCAGATGTTCTCAGGCTTTTGCTTATATACTTGCTCAGTTTCTGTTTGCCTGCTGGTGCAGTCCTTGTGCCAGAAACTGGCCCTGGACTTGCTATTGAACTGCTTTACTGGGAAGCCACTTCTTGCCTCTCTTCACAGCCATACCCGTAGTATTCAGTGGAGACTCACCCCTTATAAACTTTATGGGCTAGAACCTCAGCTGATGCAAATTGGTGGCGCTCCATTGACTTCTACTTTCCTAGCTCCATGTCAAGATGTGGCTTCCCTTTGCTCTACTAACTTACAAGACACTGTTTGCAATTTATGCATTTCGATTATAATGTGCATATAGAAAATTAATCTTATGAGGCCCCCTAGTCCTTGAAAAGGTCATTTTAGCATGCAACATTAATCGTCCGTTGTGCCCTAATCTTGGAAAAACGTAATATATTCTGGCAAATCGTTGGGCCTCCAGAGGACCTGCCTGGCTTGGAACGAATGGATTTCAGAAAATGAGAAGATCAAAACCACCAAACTCCCTTCATTGTCTCACTTGATACCTTCGCTGTACTATGTATGCAGCACTGGGAGTAGTTAAGCTTCTAAGAGAAGTTTCACCTTGAAGCCACATAACTCGAAACAATTAAAACAAACAGTTTGTGCACATTGTCATCTGCCTTCATTAGCGCTTAAAGGTCATTTTTAAGAAAAGGTAAACTGTAAATGTACCACATTTTCTTGGTACATTTTGCTGAAATACACACACACTGAATCAGAGTTTAAACAGAAGAATAAACAGAATGACACCCTTCAGGATTATTAATTTGTATTACCGTCATGCTTCAAAGCACCAATCATGGATCAAGGCTTCGTGGCAGTTGCTGGACAAACATCTAATCAGAAAACTGCCCCAAAAGGCTCCCATTCAGTCCAGGGGAAATAATGAACAATAGCTTGCTGGTTTTGTGAAGTAGAGTCAAAAATCAGTGTAACACGGATGATACCTTCCGTAGTACCTGCCCCATTTGAAAATGCCCCTGCATTTGCCAACCTATTATTATTATTATTATTATTATTTATTTGTATTGTGATCACTCCCAGCAGCCCCAGTCATGGAGCAGGACTCCATTGTGCTCAGTGCTGTACAAACTCAGAGCAAAAAGCCAGTCCACTTCTATCCCAAATGGTATGGGTGACATGGTGCTCTCTGCATGACCACAAGGGGAGCTTGCAGAAAACAAGTTTTTATTTGTAACATCCCCTCCCTCTAACTTCTGCTCAGCATCCAGAGCCCTTCATTGTGCTATGGGATAGGGGGTCTTTTAGGACTGTCCAGCCCCCTCTTTGACCCTTACCACGATGGCAGACACTCCATGCAGTCCCGAGGTGCACCCCTGCCTGGTAGCATGCTGCACAGAAGATTCTGACTCTAAGGTTCTGAGAAGATGGCAGGAGCTCAGACTAGATCAGACTAGATCAGGGGTAGGCAACCTATGGCACAGTTGCCGAAGGTGGCACGCGAGCTGATTTTCAGTGGCACTCCCGCTGCCTGGGTCCTGGCCACCGATCTGGAGGGCTCTGCATTTTAATTTAGTTTTAATTTAAATTTAATTTTAAATGAAGCTTCTTAAACATTTTATTTACTTTACATACAACAATATTTTAGTTATATATTATAGATTTATAGAAAGAGACCTTCTAAAATGTATGACTGGCACGCGAAACCTTAAATTAGAGTGAATAAATGACTACTCGGCACACCACTTCTGAAAAGTTGCTGACTCCTGGATTAGATGATCATGATGGTCCCTTCTGACTTTAGAGTCTATAGATCCCTTCAGCCACAGCCACTAAGGGGTTAACAGATAGGCAAGCAATCTCCTCAGTGGCAGCTAATTGCTGGACCAGCTTCAGCTGGGATAACAAGGCTGCAGAGCAGACAGCTGCGAGAGAGGCTGAGAACACCTGAGGGGAGGGTCTTCTGCAGCAGACAGGATGAAGCTTCACAAAGAGCTGGACTTCGAGGGAAGAGAGGCCTGGAAAATGCAGGGGTAGGAAGCAGTCCAAGGGACTGTACGGAGCGGCTTTTAGCTGTGTAAACACAGGTGCCTGGGTTGGAACCTAGAGGAGAGGGCCGGCCTGGGTTGCCTGGACATCCCACAGAAAAGGGGCTAGCTGAGGAAGAGAGGGCAAGGACCACAGCGCCCAGGCTGGCACTGACAACCCTACCCAGGGCCACTGTGGGACTCCTGACTGCCCCCAAAGGAGTGAGATGATGAATGAGCTGGCTGGAGCAGTGAGAAGAGGCCAACGAGCTGCTTAGTGGGGGGCACTGAGTTGGAGGAGCTGCAGTGAGACGCCTGCCTGCGAGGGCCTGCGGTGACGGGTGAGTGACCCAGGACAAAGTTCCTTGCATAAAGTGTCTATTGTAGTTTAAACCTCAGGCTTTGTACAGCAGCGGTTGAATCCCTCTGCTCCTGGGAGTCAAATGGCTTCTGATTAGCCCATATGCTTTCAGCTGCAGTCGTCTCCACTGACTCCTGTGTTCTGTTCAAACACGTTTTTGCTTTCTTTGCCATGGGCCTACTAGGCATGAGGGATCCCTGGTCCAGCTAGAGCCCTTTGACAATCCCCTCTCCTGCAAGTGTGTTGCCAGCACCGCCCCCGGTATTTTCAAACCTGAATGCAATGGGTCAGTACCCATCCCATCTATCTGCAACAAGCTCCATTGCAAAAACATAGCAGTGAATGCCAGTTAAAATATACCCTTTCCAGTGTCCAAAGTACAGCGATACTCACTCCTAGGGCTGCCAACACCCCCGAACTGGCCTGGAATCTCCCGGGATTGGCATTGATTTCCTGGTGACTATTGAAAACAACCCAGGAGATTTTAATAGGATATTTTAAGAAAACGACATTGCATCATGTTGGGAATGGGGACGGGGGCAGGGGGTAATCTCCTGGAATACCTTCAGTCAGAATTGGCAACCTTAGTCACTCCCCTTAAAGGGTTCCGAACTGTTTCACTCCATGTTACACAGACCATCGGGACTTGATGCTTTATCAGGATTTAATTCTTCTACTGCCCCTTTTCTCTTGTTGGCTGCAATTTCTTCTCCTAACTAAGCTGCAGTGGCTATTGGTAACAGATCATAATCTTTTGGGAGAATGAACTGACTTTTTGGTCTGGGTTAGTACAGCACCAAATGCTGTCCAAGAATGGGGCCACTAAGTGCTACCTCTGTGCCGATACTGACTCCACAACCCTCTTACATACAGATGGATGAGATTAATCGATGAGCATGTGTTTCAAAGGCTCTTCTTCTTTGTCTCCCCCCTCCCTCTGAGGTGCAGTTTGATATAACAGAAACCATCATTTCCTGGAAAGCTCCTCTAGAGCTTGTTCATTCATTTATTTTGTGACATTGATTATACCGTGTTCAGGTGAATTGGACACATGTGCAACATGACTACAGAGAATTGTGTGAAGGTGCCATCAGCATAAACTATACGTTGTACTTAGGTAGACTGCAGTTTTCAAATACAAACAGGTTTGGGATTGAGAAGGGCTCTGGAAGCAGAGTATAAACCAAGCGCTGTGTGTTTGGGATTTGGATTGAGGGATGTATTAGGAGATGGAAAGCTTGAAAGTGTTCTTTTGGGTGTGGCCAAATCTTGTCCCATACTTTTCCAGCCATAACGTCCCTCCCAAGTCACTTTTTCCGTCAGGGATTTGCTGGATTCAGCCCATGGCTTCATGTGCTTGGAACTATCGCTTTTAGGGACGTGATGTGTGACCCTTGCTTATACATCCATGGGATTCCATACATGGAGGGCTTGCACAATTGGGTCCTGCCTCACAGAGTTTATAAAGCATTCAGGGGCTGGAGGCGAGGAGCTTCCGTCACACATACCTGGCTCTTGTCGGGGACCATTGCAGCCTGTGTGCTCAAGGGAGCTCAGGGACTGCTCCCTCCTCATTTCTCCAGGGGCACAGGGAGCCCTGAAAGGGGCAGGTAAGAGGTGGGGCCATGGCTCCTGCCGTCTCCAACCCAGGCTATGGAGAAGGATTGGTGGACAAGGGAGATTAAACTGCCTCTCACATGGGTGTAGCAGCAGGGATGTTAGAAGTTGCCTATATAGCTCTATAGGAACTTCTCCTTGCTCTGGGCTGGGCCTACATGGCACAGGAGAGCCTTAAGTGTAAGCTCAAGAGTCATGATCTGATCTATCAGCAGCAGGCAGGTGATGAATAGCACACTGCTTCCCTGTCCCTTCATGTACAGAAGGGGGATGATCGTAGTTCTGAGGAAAAACCCTTATATTTAACAAGCGTAATAATGTCCACCTCATAAATCTACCTCCACAACAGACTCTAAGTGTCGTGCTAGCTGGCAGTCTGAGCTGAGAGGCTATGGACTGAGAGGGGACCAGGAAGAGAGCAACCCTTCACCCTAGGGATGGTCCCTGCAGAATGAATTAAGAGCCCTTCTTCTGGGCTCTCTGAAAATGTGCACTGCTATCGTTTGGCTTCATTCCAGTATGAGCCTGGCTGGCAAGATCACACCGGATAGCCACCCCACCTGTGGTGAGAGGGAGACAATGGCACATGACTACTTGCAGTGTGCTATATTGCAGCCCCTTTTCCATCTCCTCCTTACACTGCTTTCTACACCCACTCCATTGAGTCCTGTAATGTCCTCCTCAGATTCCTCCTGGCATTGGCCAACATAGCTGTCCATCAGCCCAGGGTGGGGAAGCTCAACCAGGAGGTTCTCTGAGACTATGGGGCCTTTTCCAGTCCCTCATCTGCGTGTGCATTTGGAGAGAGTTCCTCTATGTGACATCTGCTGACTCCTTCACAGAGCTCTGAGCATCGTCCAGGGTTGTCTGCTTGGTTTCCTCTTTGGATTCCCTTGTTTTGAACTGGTAATGGGCAGCCCCTTGTTGTTTTGTCATTCACTGTCCCCCAGACTCTGTTAACTCCTGGGTCCTGAGCCCCGTCCCTCATCGGAGGGGTGGGCCTTCTGTTCTTGGTGAGCTATGCACGCCAACCCAGGGATTTAAATAGGCTGGCTTCTTTCATAAAGAACACAGTGATTATAAAGATTCTGAACTTCACCTGAACAAGTACAAGTCATTTCTGACATACTGGGGGCTGTCCCCCAAAGGCATTCGAACATGCATGTCACCAGCCAGCAACTAGATAGCTCCCAAGTCTGGGAACAGAAACTTCGCCTCATGATCCTACATATTGGGGATCTCAGCTGAGATGATGCTTAACTGTGATGGGGTGTGTGTGTGTGTCGGGGGCACAATTTAAAGATTCTGTTCGTGTGCAGTGTGGTTCTGGGCAGGGTGCATAACCCTGGCAGAAATTGCTGGGGGAAGAAGGGGGAAGCGGGCAGGTGCCCCCTCCACGTCGCCTCTCATTCTCATCACATTCCTGTTACTCTGATCAGTCTCCGTATCTGATTCATGAATTAGACAGATGCGTAATCTGGGAAGTGTTCCAGAATTTTAAGGTTTTTAAATTCATCAGAATAAATTCAGCACATGTATTTACAGGACAAGATGTGAGAGAATAAAATTTTATACCTATCAATTAAAATAAAAGAAGGAAAATATTTGAGATAATAGGATGAAATTCTATGAGTGCATCAGTTGAAATATATATGGAAGGTGATAGAGGGATATAGACAATAGTAATTTGATTTATTTTGTTTATGTAGATAATTTAAAATGATAGGAAAGATTATGTAAAAATGCTTATTTATATTGTTTCTAATCTTCCCTACCAAATACTGCAACAATGAGAAGAGCTCATTGTCTGTTAATCTTTTAACTATTTTCTGTATTTATATATTTTGAAAATCTCAAGATAGGGCATGAAATTGCCATGTAAAATTACATCTCTTAATCAATACAAAATTATTTCATAATTTCAAGGCATCACCGCTGTTTTAATTCCTCCATAACACAATTCTACATATCTGTCTCCTGATGACACCAATTAGCATGTGATTCCACTTAGAAAACTGGCGGGCAGTGTCATTTTAGAGTGCCATGTTTATTGTGACACACTGATTCCCTACCTAATTGCTCTGTTCATAAATTAAAAGACTTTTTTTTTTCCAAACTGCCAGCCCTGCAAAAAGCCTGTTCTCTTGTAATCACACGAGATTTCCTTTTGCATACATCGTTATGAGTTAAACAGCACTTCTGCAGGTCACATAGGGTATGTCTACACAGTAATTAAATATCTGTGGTTGGCCTGGATCAGCTGACTTGGGCCAGCCAGGATTTTTTATTTCAGTGTAGACGTAGGGTCAGAGTGGCACTGGTGCAACCTGAGTGCTGTGAGTGAGTTTTCACTGCCTGGAACTTAGTAATTCTGTTGACGTGTGACTGCCGCTGTCTTAGTTGATGCACCAGAGATTGAAGTGGGTATCTCCAGAGCTAAAAGCAGTAGTTGCTACAGCTTGAGCTAAAGCTGTATAGCTGTGATTGGGAACAATTCCTATCCTCCTCGGATTGGCCCAGAGGAGGACCTGTTGATCAATCACCGTTGGTTACAGATGCCCAGAAAGGTATAGAATCCAGTTGTGTTGGTTCTGCAGCGCTAATAAGAGTAATAAAATGTATTGTCATTAACATTGGTATATAGGACTCTGAGTATGCCCAGAGGGCAGACACGTTGCCTTATTCACTGTTGGCCTAACTTTTCAGAAGTGACTGGTGACTTCAGATACCTCTGTTTTTGGCTGCCCAACTTGAGGACACCTTAAAGTTGGACCCCCCAAAACCACTAGTCATTCTTGAAAATTTAGGCCATCCTTTTTACATAGGGTCTGTCTACACTCTAATTAAAAACCCATGGCTGTCCTGTGTCAGTTGACGCAGGCTCCTGGGGTCAGGTTAAGGCGGCTGTAATATTGAAGTGTAGGACGTTTGGGCCTGGGCTGGAGCCCGGGCTGTAGGACTCAGTGAGGTGGGAGGGTCCCCAGAGCTCAGGTTGCAGCCCAGGCTGGAACGTCTACACGGCAGGTAAACAGCCCCTGAGCCCTGAAAGCCCAACTCAGCTGGCCTAGGCCAACCATAGTCACTCTTCAGCGTAGCGGGGTTCTATAAGAACAAAGGAAAATGTTAACACCTGGCGGGTTCAGAGCTCTTTCTGGTGTCTGAGGCAAAAACTGGTTCTTCTAACCCCTTAGCTAAATACAGCGAATTGCAGAACTTCATAGCTGCGTCTTCAGTGTATCTTGAAAAACACAACATTGCCGTTTCTGTTGGAAGCACAGTTGAACAAATGACACTTTGTAATCTGATAGCAATTATTCTGGAATATGCCTTACTATTGCAGTTTATTAAAGAAATGGGTCAAATACAGTGAGATGCTAGAGAATTCCCTCACACATTTAGGTTCTCTAGAGGCACAGACATAACATTTCCATTTCATAGTTTCTTGGTCTGGCTATTCTAATAAGGTATTTAAGGCCTCAGAATAGGTAGCAGGGGAACACTTTTCTTTACAGGGTAAACTCGCCCTAGTGGAGGTGGCCTCTGCAAAGCCTTCTGCAATACTTAAGCCTGTGAACTTTAAATAATGCAGATGTCTTTGCACAGGCCCTCTGTCCTATGGTGATTTTTCAGCCAAAATGTATTATCAAATAAGTCTTTTAGGGCTGATTCTGCAAGGTCTGAGTGCCCCTTACTCTCAGGACCTCACCGGAGATGCTCAGAACCTTACAGAACAGGAGTTCAGGGTAAGATTTCCAAAAGTACTCACTCTGGCTTAATTCTGCTCTCACTGAAGTCAATGGTAAAACTCGCATGGATGTAGCTGTGGGCAGAGTTAGGCTAAAGCGGAGTGCTATTGATTAATTCCATCCATCAAGCACAAAGACGGTAAATCCACCACTGATTACAAAAGAGAGACTCCTCTCCGCACCTTGCTATCTGGAGGTTAATTTATTAAGGGAATTTTTCAGGTATATTAAGCAGAATAGCAACAACTTTTTGATTGGCTGCTCCATGCCACCTGAAAAAAGACCATTGTTTGAGTATCTCCAGTTCATTATCAGATGATGAGTCTCTTCAATGAGGACTCTGTCCTGTTTTGTTCCTTTAAGATATGCTAAGAATGATTTTCTTGTGACAGAGCTATTCAACCCTTTTACGCTCCAAGAAACAGTAGGCATGTGGTACTTAACCATTATCTTAGCACAAAAGGAATCCAGCACCCACCATATTTTAACATTCATCTTATTTATTGAGCCTTTTTGCTGCAGTCTCCAGTTTGTAACTAGAATTTTTACCAGAACACACTTTCTTAGCAAGGAAATGGGGCTGCAGGGTGATCAGTACTTTTGAAAATCAGACCACTTCTACAGGCGACCACAGTTGGATTCAGGAGACTAATTTTAGGCACGTGACTTTACAAGTCTTGGCCAAAAGCAATATTTATTCCTGAGCAGAAAAGGGATCAGGGCTGAATTTCCACAAGTGTTCAGCACACCTGGAGATGGTGCGGGGCAAAGAAGGCAGGTTTTCAGCAAGGGTTAGCTCCCGTGCAGTCACCTAATGAACTGGCCAGATTTGCAAAAGGCCCAGGAGCCCTGAGGCCAGGGAGGAGAGATTCTGTGTGAAGGGGCGAGAGAAGAGGTGCTGTGGGAGACAGAGCTGGTAATGGTGAGGCAGGGGAGGTGTAGGGAAGGAAATGAAAGTACCAGGGCTGTGAGCAATGGGGAGAATGTGTGCTTCTATCCAGAGGCTGTGCTGAACAGCTATTACCTCCTCCAGTTGCCTGGGAAGTGATGGGAGCCCCTCTTATCACTGCCCCATAGTGCCAGGCTTGCCATTCCACTTCCTAGCAGCTCCAAACAGAATCGCGCCTCTGACGCGAGACAACTGAAAGTTCACTGCTGGGAACGTGACACGCTCTGGTTCACCACTCATGCTGCAGGGAGCTTTGATAGCCCTGCGTGCCATTCTCAATGCCATGGGCCTTTCGGGATTCAGTCCAGTAATTCTGGCCTCTCCTTCCAGTCAATGTCACACCTCAGCTTTCCCAGGGAGCTCAAGTAGTCATCAGCTAGACTACAGTTGTAAGCCACTGCCTGTGGCACGTTGCCCAGGCACCATGTCTCCTGGCCAGCTGAGGCAGTGTGGCCACTAAACCACCCTTTGAAAAAAGCTAGTGTACACCTCACCCTAAACGAGGCCACTTCCAGTGGAAGTCTGTGCCCTGGCCTGCTTTCTCCCTGGCGATTTAGGGAGAGGCTGGCACCCCAGCTCCTACAAACAACCACCTCTTCCCCGCAACACAATCATGAAGGGCTGACCACCATTTGGTTTGTCACTTTTGTTCTTTTGGTCCTCCTGAAAGTTTTCCAGAAGTTTGGTTGGAAGTGTCTTAGGGAATAGAGAATCCACCACATCTTTTGCTATCCCTTGAAGTCTTTATAGCAAGACTGTAGATCTTTCTAGATATGCTTTTGCTCATCCAGAACTCCCTGCTTAGCGTAGGAATCACTTGCTGAAATTCAGTAAAGAGCTGGTCAGAAAACCTTCATCAGAACAATTTTCTGTTAGAGCATGCAGCTCCGTCAAAGACAAAATGCTTTGAAAAATCATGTCGATTTCACAAAAGATTCATTTAGGAGAAAACCAGAAAATAAAAGTTCTTGCTGTGTTGGATGGGAAATGGCTTTTCCCATCCTGCAAATATTTTGGAGGCTTCAACAAATTTTTCCACCTTGAATTGGGATAAAAAGTAAAATTATAGCAAACCAAAAAAACAATGTGTGTGTGTGGGGGTGGTTGAGCCAATCAAAACTCATTGGTTTAATAATTGTGAATGTTCTGCTTTGATATTGACTATGCTTTTTTTTTTTCAAAAAAACAACAACTTTTTTCAGTGTAATTAGCTTGAATTTCAAAACAGTACTGACCGGCTACTGGGCATAAAGAGAACGCCACCGGCTCCTGGTAACTATTTTTTTCTTTTTTTTCTTTTGGCGATAAAGGACTGATCTGACTTACCTGCCTAATTCCAGGAGCAGGTTCATGACTGTGAGTGGAAGAAAGCCCCGCCTGCAGGGCTGGAAACAGATGTTTAACTCGCTGAGGGGACGGGGCCTCAGCCCCACTCATCTCATCAGCATTTCCTACTGCTAAGTTAGATGGCTCCTCCTCACTCAGCTTGCTGGTACCTGGGTATCCCAGTCTTAAGCACCTAACTCTCCTCTTGCTTTGTATAAGAAGCTGGCGGCTGTGGACTCTGCTAGATGTTGGGGGTGCTGAGAAGTTACGCACTGCAATGCTGCATGCTGTAAGGCCTAAGACTCTTTGTGGGTCAACTGCTGATGTGATTTTAACTCCTAAGTGCCTAAATCCCTTTTGAAAATTAGATTTAGGCTCCAAAATCAGTTAGGCGGTTGTAATGGTCCCTCCCTCAAAGGTCTGTAGGGAGGACACTCTGCTTCGCCACAGTGGTGCAATTCTGAGAGCAGCAACACCTAAATAGTTTTTAAAATCTGGGCCCTCGCCTCTCTTGTGTGTGGTTTAGTTCCAGATCTGTGAGGTGGGGGTAAAAAAGCCTTTCCGTTGGCTGTTCCATCTAGTCTGTGAGGTCTTTAGGGTCTGCCTCCATTAGTCTGTACAGCCACCAGCATTAATGGGGGGTTCCAGGCTTGGGCTGGGGATCTAGGTGATTCTGAAACACCAGTTAATTAACCATAACATCTGGGAGTCAGAAAACCCTGGCTTTATTTCTGGCTCTGTGGTGGAATTCTTCTTTGACCTTGAGCAAGTTACTTCGGATGAGATTTCCAAACTTATTTTTTGACTCTCTTAGGCGCCCAACTCCCATTGACTTTCAGTAGGAATAGGGACCTAATTCCTCTGGGATTTCTTAAAAATCCAACTCTCTCTCACACTGCCTCAGCTCCCTCATTTCTACAATGGGGTCAGTGATTTCCCCTTCAGAGATGGTGATGCTAATGTCACCGAGACAGTGCAAGGCTAATGTGTTCACACTTGTAAAGGGATGGGGGATGATGTTAGCATGTCTATAACGTGCTCAATCAGAGAGCATGTATTAATAGCTAAGGAAGGTTCTTCAGTAGGAGCCAATGCCATGGGTAGACAAAAGGATGCGCTAAGGGTAAATTCCGTTGTATTCAAACAATTCACCTTAGCTACATCTAGTAGGAAGACAGTGAAAATAGCTGAAAACTTATCTTGGTCATTACTATGCCTATTAATGTCAAATATTATGAGTTGTGTAACAAGAGGTGCAACGTATGAAGTGAGGCTTGGAATAGCTACTTAGTAATTTATAGTGGTCTTGATAAGCTTCAGTTAAATAGTCAGAACTGGAAAACACTTTGTTGCACTAATTAGCAGCACACAGGTTTGTAGCTATATTTTATCCCTGTGCAGCAAAATTCTCATTAGAGTCATGAGGACTTGGAATCAATTTAGTGACCAAATTGGTTTAGACACTGGAAGTTCTAAGAGTATATTGTGTCAATAGGACTTTAGAGGATAGAGAGGAACAATTAACACGCTGAGAACATTTCTGACTTGATATCTGATCTCTTTAGTGGAAATTTATGCTTTGTTTATCATTCTCATCAGTGAAAAATACATTGTGTACTTCCATGGAATATTTTACTTTCACCAATTCTTTTTTTGATCCTTGCTTATTTAGGCCACGTCTACACTAGCCGGGGTGGGGGATGTTAGGGGAGTGGTGTTGACCTAAGATATACAACTTCAGCTACGTGAATAGCGTAGTTGAAGTCGGTGCATCTTAGGTCAACTTACCTGGTGTCCTCATGGCGGTAGCGGGCTTCCCCGTCGACTCCGCTTACTCCTCTTGGTAAGCTGGAGTACCGGAGTCGTTGGGTGGTGCCTTTGGGGATTGATTTATCATGTCTAGATGAGACGTGATAAATTGATCCCTGATAGATCGATCAGTACCTGCTGATCCCACGGGTAGTGAAGACAAGCCCTTAGACTCTCTGGATTTTGCAGCTCAAGGCTCTAATTAGGGAGGCCTACAGCACAAGAAAATAGGTGTCATACCTTATTTTCATGTTTGGATTCAATGTACTACATTGTTCAGGGATCTGTCGGTATTGTCCCTTCTAGAATAGGATCAGTCACAGCAACTAAACAACTCAGCTTCTTGCATGAAACCAGTATTTTGCTCGGTGCGCAGTGTGTGCGCATCTAATATGAGAATGAACATACAACAAGGCTATCGCATGTTTATTATTTGGATGGTTCAGATCAGAACATGTTGTTTTTAGATATGATCTGATGCAGGATTTAAAAGTAGTTTATGCAGCAATTAAAGAACTAGAAATTCCAGGCCAACTGGGATTTTTTTTGTTTGCATTTTTTTGCATTAAAGCAATTGCACATCACAATATTATTGTAGCTTAGTTTATCTGTTTACTAAGGCTATGTCTACACTACAAGAGCAACAGCAGTACAGCTATGGCATAGTGTAGATGCTTCTTACACCAGCAGTAAGGGTTATTGCAAATGCTTTACAGTTAACCTTCAGGAAAACAATTTAATATTTTTTCCAGCCAATGCTGAGAATTTCACCGGAGGTTGTGTGAGCTGTAACCTCCCTTTAGATCACAGCTGGTGAGGTGAGAGAGAGGTGGCAGCAAAACAGCTCAATTCCAGCCTGTGAGTAGCTCTGAATTTCAGGAATGGCACCGTCAATGGGAGCCACTATTGTACAGGGTGGCAGGGGTGATGTGCTTTGTCTGCTTCACCCCACCCTGCAGCGGTTCCAATGCTGCAGACCAGTCACAATTTCTTTTGCAGCCTTTGTGGCCGATCTTGAGTCGAGTTCACCGGACCAGTCTATTCTGGGGTGAGTGTGGTCAGATCTTCACCATGGAGCAAAGGGCACAACTTCTTGGCTCACCCAAAACGACAGATGGCATTTGCAGACTGCTGAAACCTAGTCTTCTTTAGACTGCAAGCTCACTAGCGCAGACTGTGTAGTTTCGTTTTGTGTTCGTATAGCGCCTAGGGCCCCCTAGAACGAATACAACACAAATAAAACTTCCTTATAATGACTAATTGTTAGTGCTTGGGCGAAGTCACTGAACCTCGCAGCACTTCTCATTCACTCCATAAAATGGAAGCAGTACTTACCCGTCTTGGTGCAGACCCAGCAGTGAAACGAAGACAGACACGTGCATGGAATTAAGATGCAGGCTGCTTAAAATTATGCACAAGTGAGGGGCGGTACCTGCTCATCCCCCATACTCTCTTATATCGGGAATGTAAATGGTTCCAATGCGGGGGTTATAGGGCACCATGTAACCGATAACTCGTGGCTGGACAGCTTACCCTGATGGACTTGGCTCGCTCCGAGTCCCAGCACCCTCACCCCTGTAAGCGGGACTGAGGGTGCAGAAAGGGGTGCTAACCTCAGCCTGCAAAGTCTCCTCTTATCTCATGAGCCCAAGGCCCATCACCAAATCCCAGGTCTCTTACCTTTGGGAACTGTTCAGTTTATACTTCTAACTGCACTGGGAACCAGCTGCAAGTTGCGATGAATTAACAGCTCAACTCAAGTACCTCAGTTAGGTGCTAAGCATGTTCCCGCCTAACCAACTGGGGCTTGAAGGTGAAAAACTCCCTGGTTGTCTGCCCCCCAAATAGGTGATTGGCTAGACCCACAGCATCTGTCAGCCTGGGTTCCCCTTACTAGTGCAGAGTGTATCGGAGGTGCTTCTGGAATGGAGCCTAAAGAGGATCCACATGGCCACTGCTCCAGGTTAAATCAGGGGAGCTAGAGAATACAGGCCAATCAGCACCCCTCCCCACAGCTAGCCAATGCGTGTCCTGTGGTGGGGGAGGAGAGCTATCTGATATTCCTCAGGGACTGTTTCCCTCCCCTTGAGCATCAGCCCCATCAAGTTTCCCCAGCTGTTGAGGCATGTAGGGGGCATTTCATACAGTTCTTGGAAATCTACATAAGAAAGGCATAACAGAAGTGCTAAGTATTATTGGGTTTAGTGTTTAATTCTGCCAGTTAAAGCTTTGGAGTGGCAAGGAAACAGACTATCAAATATCTGGGAGAGAATCAGGGTGAGGTATTTTTATTTTATTTATTTGGAATTAACACAATCAAAAGGTGCCTCTCCGAGGCTCTAGACACCCTAACATCATTAGTAACACAATTATGTCCCAGCATCTTTAAGTAATCATGTCAATAGGAACTCAGCCAGTCAGACACTTACAAAAATGCTTTTTTACCCCTTCATCATTGTCGGAAGCATGATCTAAGCCCTCTCTAAAATATATATCAGAGGTTTTATATAGTGTGGCCATCAAAAACTGGCCAATTACAAAGTCTCCAGTCAATCTCCACACTAGAAATGGCAGCTTTAGGCATCATCTTCACCTGACACAGAACTAGCTTGTGTTTTAATATTTGGCTTTTGAATGATTTGATGTGAAAATCTGTACCGCATGGTGTTTGAGGGGTATTACATCTTGCTGAATTATGTAATCAAGAGCACTGTGATCCTGAATTAATCTCACTAAGATTAAGTCCTATTTTAGTACGCTCTGCACGTCAATGGAAACAAAATCCTTTTAGCACAGTGACCAGGTTAGGTTACTTAGGCCCTCTGTATTCCAAAATCATAACTACCGATGGTAAAATATTTATGCTGCCTTCAGCAGTTGCCTGCATCCTGCCATTCATGGGCCCACGGCCAATATTTAAGCATCCCTGATATTTGTGGAAAAAGGCCCAAGTCCCTTCTGTCGCTGCCCCAGGACAAGGAGGGGGAATATGATGGTATAGACTGGGAAAGCAGTATCAAACTGGGGGGAGTTGCATGCAGTAGAACTGGATGGAGCACAGAAAGGCCTTTGGTAACAGGGTGACCAGATGTTCTGATTTTATAGGGATAGTCTGGATTTTGGGGTCTTTTGCTTATATAGGATCCTATTCCCCCCCACCCCAATTTTTCACACTTGCTATCTGGTCACCATATTTAGTAGCAATACAGTACTGAGGTTTTCTAAACCAGAGGTATGCTTACCCCTCTGGGTATGCAGAAGTCTTCTAGGGGTACGTTAACTCATCTAGATATTTGCCTCGTTTTACCACATGCTCCATAAAAAGCACTAGTGGAGTCAGTACAAACTAAATTTTCATACAATGACTTGTTTATACTGTGCTATGGACTATACACTGAAATGTAAATACAATATTTATATTGCAATTGGTTTATTTTATAATCATTGTGTAAAATTGAGAAAGTCAGCGATTTTTCAGTAACACTGTGTTGTGACCCTTTTTTGTATTTTTATGTCTGATTTTATAAGTAAGTCGTTTTTAAGTGAGGTGAAACTTGGGGTATGCAAGAAAAATCAGACTCATGAAAGGGGTACAGTAGTTTGGAAAGGCTGAGAGCCGCTGTTCTAAACTTCCTGTGCCAACTTCTTGCCCCCACATTATCGTAGCCTGATTTTTCAGCCTGCATTGTGCAAACTTGCAATCCCAGATGGGGAAACATTTTGGATTCAGGAAATCCACCACAGTTGTCATTGCGATGCAAGTGTGTAGGGTCATTACTCACCTTGTGCTACGCAGGACTGTGACTCTGAGCAATGTGCAGGACATAATGGATAGTTTTGCAGCAAAGGGGTTCCCGAACTGCGGTGGGGTGATAGGGATATGTGTGCCACCTATTTTTGCCCCAGACCACCTTAGAGTCATAGAATATCAGGGTTGGAAGGGACCTCAGGAGGTATTTAGTCCAACCCCTTGCTTAAAGCAGGGCCTATCCCCCAACTAAATCATCCCAGCCAGGGCTTTGTCAAGCTGGGCCTCTAAAGAAGGAGATTTCACCACTTCCTTCGGTAACCCATTCCAGTGCTCCACCACCCTCCTAGTGACAATTTTTTTTCTAATATCCAACCTAAACCTTCCCCACTGCAACTTGAGACCATTTCTACTTGTTCTGTCATCTGGTACCACTGAGAACAGTCGAGCTCCATCCTCTTCAGAAAAGGGTGACCAGATCACAATAGTAAAATATTGGGACCCAATGGAGTGCCGTTAGCCCTGCCCACAGTCCACCCCCACTCCTCCCAGGCTCCGCCCCCACTCTGCCCCAAGTCCTGCCTCCTGCCCGCTCGACTCCCTCGCTGCCGTGTCTTTCCTCATCCCTCAGCCCGCCTTGCTGCTGGCTTGCTGCATCCCTCCTCAGTCCCCCACCCACCACTCACCTTCTCCCAGCCCCCTCCCATCGCTGGCCTGCCGCTTGCCTCTTCATGCTCCCCCCCACCGCCCACCACTCGCTATGGTGTCAACTTCTCCTCTGCCCAATGGGTGCTCGCCTGCCCCCCCCCTTCCCACCCCTGAACTACCCTTGTCCTGCCCCCATTCCACCGCCTTCCCCCAAGTCCCTGCCTCTGCCCTGCTTCTTCTCTGCCTTCCTCCCCTGAGCGCACTGTGTCCCTGCTCCTCTCTGTCCCTCTTGGAAAGTCCTAAACACTGCCAAACAGCTGTTAGATAGTGCAGGGGGAGGAAGTGCTAGGAGGGAGGGGGAGGAGTGGGGATGCGGCTTGCTGGCGGGGGAGCTTGGCTTCTGGTGGGTGCGGCGCATCCACTAATTTTTCCCCATGGGAGCTCCAGCCCCGGAGCACCTACAGAGTTGCTGCCTCCTCTCGCTCACCTCCTATCCTGAATATCGGGACAAATGGGGTCCCAACTGTATAGCAACTGGGACATGGGACAAAGGGTTAAATATTGTGACAATCCCGATTTTATCAGGACATCGGGTCACCCTACTTTGGAACCCCCCTTCAGGTTGTTGAAGGCTGCTATCAAATCCCGCCTCACTCTTTTCTTCCGCAAACTAAATAAGCCCAGTTCCCTCAGCCTCTCCTCGTAAATCATGTACTCCAGCCCCCGACTCATTCCCTTCACTGGACTCTCTCCAATTTCTCCACATCCTTTCTTTAATGGGGGACCCAAAACTGGACACAATACTCTAGGTGTGACCTCACCAGTGCTGAATAGAGGGGAATAATCACTTCCCTCGATCTGCTGGCAATGCTCCTACTATGCCATTAGCCTTCTTGGCAACAAGGGCATATTGTTTTCCCATATCCAGCTTCTCATCCACTGTAATCTCCAGGTCCTTTTCTGCATAATTTTAATTTAGCCAGTCGGCCCCCAGCCTGTAGAAGTGCATGGGATTTTTCTGCCCAAAGTGAAGGACTTTGCACTTGTTGAATCTCATTAGATTTTTTTGGCTCAATCCTCCAATTTGTCTAGGTCACTCTGGACCCTATCCCTACCCTTCAGGATATCTACCTCTCCCCCCAGCTTAGTGTCATCCTCGAACTTGATGAGGGTGCAATCCATCCCATCATTCATATAGTATTAGAGTTAATAAATATGTTGAACAAAACTGACCCCTGGACCAACTCCTGGGGCACTCCACTTGATACTGGCAGCCGACTAGACATGGAGCCATTGCTCACTACCCGTTGAACCCGATGATCTAGCCAGCTTTCTATCCTTATAGTCCATTCATCCAGTCCATACTTTTTTAACTTGCTACCAAGAATACTGTGAGAGACAGTACCAAACGCATTGCTAAAGTCAACATATATCATGTCCACTGGTTTCCCCATATCCACAGAGCCAATTATCTCATCATAGAAGGCAATCAGGTTGATCAGGCATGACTTTCTCTTGGTGAATCCATGTTCACTGTTCCTGATCACCTTTCTCTCCTCCAAGTGCTTCAAAATGGATTCCTTGAGGACCTGCTCCATGATTTTTCCAGGGGCTGAAGGGACCTTCCAGAAACCTTGCCACATAGTACATCAATAGAAAGGGCTAATTTCCTGTGGGTGTGCACGTACTGATGGATCACTGGGGATGCTTTACTGATATCAGTGTGGTCTGGTCAGGGAAGGTGCACGTTGCTTGCATCTTTACGAACACAAGACTGTTCAGACAGCTGCAAGCAGGGACTTTCTTTCCCAAATGGCAGATTTCCACTGGGAATGTTGAAATGCCAGTAGTAATCCTGGGTGACCCAGCCTGCCTCTTGCTCCCGCAGCTCATAAAGCTGTACACTGGCTGCCTCGACAGAACTTAGGAGTGCTTCAACTTCAGGCTCAACAGGTGCAGAAAGACCGTTGAATGTGCCTTTGTTTGTTTGAAAGGACACTGGTGTCATTTAGGTACAAGACTGGACCTCAGTGAGAAAAATATTCCATGGTTATAGCTGACTACTGTGGCCTGCAAAATATCTGTGAAGCAAAGAGTGGGAAAGGGTGCAGTGGAACAGCTGACTAGCTAATTTGAACAGCCAGATATAAGGGCTATAAGAAGAGCCCAGCATGGAGCTATTTGGCTCAGGGAAGTTTTGAAAAATTTTTTAGTAGTGAGACAGAGTAATGTGTTGCAGTCGTGTGATCTACCAGGCCTCTCTCTTTTGCAGCCTGGAATTAATCTTGTAGTGATCACTGTGTATGCAGGGATATAACACTGTCAATGGACCTATTAATATTGTCTGTGAATGATGTTATGGGTTCTATGACATACTGCAGTAATAGGACCGTGGAGACTGACTGGTATCCCAAGGTGCTGCCAGCCAAGGAAGAGCCCAAAATGCGACCAAAATGTGGTAGGAAGTGCATTAGCCCTGGTCTACATTGGGGGTGGGTGGGATTGATTTAAGATACGCAACTTCAGCTACGAGAATAGCGTAGCTGAAGTTGACATACCTAGATCGACTTACCGCGGCATCTTCATGGTGCTGAGTTGACCGCCTCTCGTGGTGGTGGAGTTCTGGAGTCAACAGGAGAGTGCTTGGGGGTCGATTTATCGCGTCTAGTCTAGATGCGATAAATCAACCCCCGATAGATCGATCTTATAGCGTCAATCCCCGCCATAATGTAGACCTGCCCTTAGAAGCTGATGCTTTCACCCTTAACTGGGAACCTCCCGGCTTCATAGGGCCCTGGGTTCAAAGCTAGTTGTTAATAGATATTTCAGGCTGAAGTTGGTGTTAACCTGCACTCCCAACACAGTGTCCCATATCTTATTGCTCAGCTATACGTACGAAGTTGATGCAGGAAGTTGTTTTGGATGCAGATTCTGAATCAGCGATAAGCAGTGTTGGGAAATACAACAAGTTCCCTTCCAAGCCTACAATGAAATCAGAATAAACAACATCCCTGGAGTTCAGTCCTGCTTGCTCCTGAGTGTAGTTAAAAGAAGCACAGAGGGAGAAAGCGCTAGACATTTGCCCAGCCGCTGTGTGGTAAGTCTTCCATATAATGCAGAAGAACATGCCCAATACCTAGGAATTGGGGAAAACTCTGCTACAATTTGGACAACTGTGCCCCACCAGCATGTACTGAGCACTGGTGGACAGGGGGAGAAGCATGGGCTGGTGTGCAGATAGTGCAGAGGAAGGGCATGGGTTCTGAGAGCAATGACGTGATCCAAGCGCTATGGGCAGGATTTGTGCTCACGACCACTGAATTGCCAGTTGGGAGCTGATGTCAATGGAGCTAAAATGACTTAGCCCAGCTGAGGATCTGCCCTGGAGAAGTTGCTCACTTGAATGTGCTGACAGAGTCAAGAGCACGGGCAGCCAGGTGGGCCAGACCCTGATGCAGAATAGTGTCTGTGGCACTAGCCACTCAGTGCCTTATGACACGGGCTGGGCACAGTTCCCCTTGGCAGCTTCATCTCTCTGAGTTAACACCGCACCATGCCCAGCCACACAACAGCTAGCTTGGCACTGCTCAGGCTGAATCCTCATTCCCACTGCAGCAGGATTAAGTCCTAGGGCTCCAATTCAGGAGCGCACTTGAACACATGCTTGACTATAAGTATGTGCTTAACTCCCAGCAATTTCAAGGTAAGTTAAACTTTAGGATGACTTATAGTTAAGCATGTGCTTAAATGTTTTCCTGATTCTGGGTTTGGGTAAGTCACTTCCATGGAAGTAAAAGCTTATGCTCATTCGTACTATAGTTCTGCTTGAAACCCCTGTTGTAATACTCTCCTGGAATGAAACAACACTCCAAAATGTTGCCAAAATTTTGCTTCCAATGTAGATCACCATTTAAATCCTAACATGACATACTTTGGGGACATACTGTGGCATGCATCATGAATACTTTAGAACAAATATCACAGACACCCTGCCCAGCACTGATACCTAGTGAAATATTCAGTGAAATATTGCAGTCACAGTTTGGCTGCTTTAATTGTCCCCAATGGGCTATGGAAAGCAAGGTGGCAATTTAATAGATTGAGCTGAAAAAGCTAGTCCTATTGACAAAGGCAGAACTATACTATACAACTTGAGGTTGACTTGTTTTTTTATTACTAAATACAAAATTAAATTAACTTTGTGCTCAGAATAATTTGCAAAAACCTGACAGATTACAGAACAGATTTGCAGTGTAGAGCAATTAAAATGATTAGGGGTTTGGAACAGAGGAGAGATTAAAAAGGCTAGGACTTTTCATCTTGGAAAAGAGGAGACTAAGGGGGGATATGATAGAGGCATATAAAATCATGAGTGCGTGGAGAAACTGAATAAGGAAAAGTTATTTACTTGTTCCCATAATATAAGAACTAAAAGCCACGAAATGAAGTTAATGGGCAGCAGGTTTAAAACAAATGAAAGAAAGTTCTTCTTCACACAGTGCACAGTTAACCTGTGGAACTCCTTGCCTGAGGAGGTTGTGAAGGGTAGGAATATAACAGGGTTTAAAAGAGAACTGAATAAATTCATGGAGGTTAAGTCCATTAATGGCTATTAGCCAGGATAGGTAAGGAATAGTGTCCTCAGCCTCTGTTTGTCAGAGGGGGGTGATGGATGGCAGGAGAGAGATCACTTGATCATTATCTGTTAGGTTCACTCACTCCAGGGCACCTGGCATTGGCCACTGTCGGTAGACAGGATGCTGGGGTGAATGGACCCAGTACGGCCATTCTTATGTTCTTATGTACATATAGTTTCTATAAAAAAATATCCAGCAGTGTTACAAACACATCTTACAGCTGTTAATGGTAGCAGATGACTGACCAGTAGAACTGCTCAAAAATAATTAGACTTTTTGGAAGAAATATCTATGAGAAAATTGGTTTCTTTTTCTTTCTTTTTTTAATGGTATTTCATCAACATTTTTGACAGATTTTGGGGACATTTGTCAAAGAACAAAACTCTTTTTTGTTTTCAAAAATGGAAGTTGGTTTTCTGCTAATCAGTTTTTCAATCAGCACTGCAATTCTGTACAAACTTTCAAAGAAATATTTGAAAATATTCTTGGGAAATGAGGCATTTTCCAGCCAGCTCTGCTGGCTTTGCAAAATAAGTCAAGGAGAAGTCAGGGGGAAAAAAGCATGTTACCTTAGCTGTGAATAATGAAGTCCAGATGAAACTCTACCGTTTTCCATTGTCTAAGAAAGTGGCAGCTCCAGAGAACGCTGCACAGTGTTTTGGGCAAGAAGTAAAGAATCCCATTGTCCAGTCAGCCTTGCCGGAGAATATAGGTTCAGATGGGATTTCCTTCAGTGGAGAAGTGGTAATAAGGCATTTCTATAGCACTTTCCATTTGGAGATCTCAAAGCACTTTGCAGAACAATCATGAGTCTACTGCAGGGGTGGGCAAACTTTTTGGCCCGAGGGCCACATCGGGGCTGCACAAGTGTAGGGAGGGCCAGGTTGGGAAGGCTGTGCCTCCCCAAACAGCCTGGCCCCCACCCCTATCTGCCTCTTCCCACTTCCGTACCCCGTACTCCCGCTCCCAGAACCTCCAGCCCATCCAACCCCCCGATCCTTGTCCTCTGACCATTACCCCATCCAACCCCCCTGCTCCCAGTTTCCTGACTGCCCTGCCCCCTATCCAGATCCCCACCCCCTAATGCCCCCACAGGACACCACCCCCTATCCAACCCTCCCTGTATCCTGACTGCCCTGCCCCCATTTATATCCCCGCCCCCTTCCAATTCCTGCCCTCTGACTGCTCTGATCAGAACCCCCGACCCACCAATCCCTGGGACCCCACCCTCTATCCAACCCTCCCCCCACTCCTTGTCCCCTGGCTGCCTCCCCGGGACCCTCTGCCCCTAAACAACCCCCTGGGATTCCACACCCTATACAACATCTCCTGTCTCCTGATTGCCCCAAGCCCTATCCACACCCCTGCTGCCTGACAGCCCCCTGCAGGACTCCCACACCTATCCAACCCTCCCATTCCCTCTTCCCTGACTGCTGCCCCCAGAACCTATTCCCCATCCAGCTGCCCCCTGCTTTCTGCCCCCAACTGCCCCCCCCCGGAACTCCCTGCCCTTGATCCAACCTGTATGTGGCCCGCAGGGCATAGTTTGCCCACCTCTGGCCTAGCTGTACCCATGAGAATAAGCTAGATATCACCTTTGTTTCACAGATGATGAAACTGAGGCGCAAAGAGCTTAAAAGAACAAGGAAACAGCCCTGCCTCCTCCCTCACTGCTGAGGGCCACTCGGAGCATCACAACCAGCACAGTTCTGCTACACACAAGGGAGTTAGCTGCTTGGGAGAGACTGTTCCCTGCTGGCACAAGGCAGGACTCCTCTTTCAGGGGAGCAGCCAGCAGAAGGCAAGGGGAGGCCAGTGTGGCGTGGGCTAGAGGATTTACAGATGAGCAGCTGATGGGGTTAGGTGGGGTCTGAGTCAGCTTCTGAGCTGAGGTAGCTCCAGTGAGGGGGCAAGGATGGATTCTGGACCCAAATGAAGGATGTGGCATTCCAGGCCACATGAACTTTATTGAGAAGTGTGGGATAAGGGATGGGAGGGTCAAAGTCAGGCTAGTAATAGACATGGCCTCACAGCCATAACCGTGGGCGGATACCTGTCGCTCCGTAGCAAGATAGCATAAAGAGATGTGGGCTTTGCCTGAGAAGGAAGGGGATGATCTTTTTCTCTGTGTGCTAGCTAGAAAAGCTACACTTGTTCAAGAGAAACAGGGGTGACATAATGAGGGGAAAATCACATTGCAATGACATTGTGATGCTCCTACCACAGTCATTCTGCACTTGGATTATTTCCCCCGTCTCACTCAATTGCATCAATTAGCGCTGTACAGTCAATTTTGGGGATAATTTTTTCAGTTTGGATTGTGGAATGGTGTTCCCCCTCCTTTTTTGTTGCATGGATTTTCAACAAAAATACATTTTCATCCTCCTTGGCCTGTTTTGGAATTGCACTGAGCCACATTATACCCATTTGCTAATTTGCGGCTCTTTTTTTTCATGTGGGCATAGGTTTTGCACAGCCCTTACAGCTACATTCACTTTGCATTGGATGATTCTCTTGTTATGCAACGAGTACACATTGGTGATGGAGGCAGTTGAGAGAACTTGCATGATACTCCCCACCCTCCAAAATGTGGCTACAATTTATTTTAATGCGTACCTCATGGACCTGAATCCCTTCCACTTTGCAGAGAGTTTTCCTTTTCCTGCTAGCCACACCTCAGCACCTCCAGAATTAAAGTGGACCTGTTTTGCTGAGAGAAGTGTTTGAATTCTTGCTTTGAATTCATCAGCTCTTCTGTGCCAGACCGCTTGAGGCAAAACTGATCCTGGGTATGCAAAATAAACATTCCCTGCTGACCCTGGTAAGCTAGCATTTCCACTGAGCTATCTTGGGTTATGATGTATACACTAATTATGTTCCCCTGCACTGGAGGGGCAGACCTGCATAAAAATTTGGTTTGTTAGCCTCCACAAATTTGCCATCATTTTGTGAAGTTTGTTTTCGCAAAGAAAAAAGCTAGTGAGAAATGCTGCAATTTCTATCTGTCTATCTGTCTATCTATAATATATATATATATATATATTGGAGGGGAGGAATCCTACAAAAGGCTTTAAAGCAAAAATACTTTCATATTCATAAACCAAAAGCACAATATTTGTATGGCACATCTAGGATAGAGAGAAAACATGTAAATATTAATCATAATTAATTGTCACTTCAGTTATAGTTTGAATATCCTAAAGCAGCAGCATCCAATAGAAATTTGGTGCTAGCCACACTTGTGGTTTTGAATTTTTCTTATTAGCCACATTATAAAAAAGCTACATGCATTAACCACAATTCAATCGCCTATTAGCCCCGTATTGGACACTGCTGTCCTAAAGAACCCCAACGAACTTTATCCACTGGTTACAAGGTGACAAGAGTCATTTTAACTTACCACTGAAATTGAGGTGCCTCTGTGAAGAAAGTGGCAGCTCTAGAGAATGCTGCACAGTGTTTTGGGCAAGAAGTAAAGAATCCCATTGTCCAGTTGGACTTGCCAGGGAATTTAGGTAGGCGTAATATATATCCTACAACTGTAGTCTGCCTAGGATTCTAGAACTAACCTACTACGTCATGAAAAAAGCGTCAGAAGCTTTTTAATGAGGACACAATTTTGATAACTCATTTGAATAATAAAGGAAACGAAAACATCTCCAACATCCCATAGAGTTATATAGTGAGACCTAAACGATCTGGAGAACTTCAGTTACCTACATCTCTGAATTATCTGAAAAAGAACAATCCCCCAAAGTCTGTTAATGACACTGAAAATTCCCCCTCTTCCCTGAACCCTGTTATCCAGATCTAACCAATATGCACTCAGTTTACCTGCTGACACTCGGGTAAACATAAAGAAGTTGATTGTCAGGTAAACAGTCAGTCTCTAGTTGTTATAACTAGCCATAACATTCTAGTGGTATGAAGGATGCATATCGCTTGATCGTCCAGCATTTGTTGGTGTGGGAAGAAAGAAAAAAGAAGTGAAAAATAACCTTTAGGAATCTTGAGACAGATCTGAGCTGTTGTAAATTGGCATACCACTGACTATGGCATACCACATACTCCATTGACTTCAATGGAACAATGACAATTTACACCTGCTGATCATGTGTCTCATAACAGTCTCTCCTTTTCACAACAGCCTCTTCTTTTGGGGTGCAGTCTTGTAAAACCTGGAATATGGTTCACTACGTTAAATCCAGCGTGTCAGCAGGTGTAACACAAACTGGTTTGCATGCTTCTGCTATATGCCATCCTTTCAATATAATAAATCACTGCACTCTCTTTGGTTCCGCTACATTTTTTCTATTTGCCTCATTACACCTGTACCTACTAAAACATGCTGAAGGCAGATAAACATGTTGCAAACTGGCTTTGTGTTTGTATACAGGACTGATATCCCTGAGGCAGACTCTCTGCAGATCACTACTTGAAGTTCATATCCTGTAACTGAACTGTAACTTATATATACAAGATTTACCAGAAACCCACTGATTTCAGTGTATTTCTGTTTTATTTATTCATTGGTTTTAGAAACGGCACTTAAAGTGAGAATACAAGAAAAATAGATTATTTTTTCATCTACTCCCCTCCCCCTTTTTGGCTACTGTATGGCAGCTGGGGTCAGCTGTGATAAAATAAAGGTGTGATGGAGACAACAGCTGTGTAGAGCTTATTCGTTCATCTGACAAAGAGGGTCTTCGCCCACGAAAGCTTATGCTCTTAAACATCTGTTAGTCTATAAGGTGCTACAAGATGCTTTGTCGCTTTTACAGATCCAGACTAACACAGCTACCCCTCTGATACTAGAGCTTAAGGGCTGATTTTCTTGTTGCTGGCTATTAGCGTGGCTGTGTTCAGGCAGATAGGGCGATGCTTTAGGGACTCTATTTCCCCACCGTGAACATGACCTGGGGAGATGTGGTCAAGAAGCAGTTCCATGAGCTACCCTTACTTCATAGGACAGATATGAGTGGAGTGGAGCATGGAGGTCTGGGGGCTTCTATAGAACAGAGCACAATGTGCTCTCCTTGCTGGAGTCACTGGGAAGTTTGTCACTGAATTCAATGGGGCCAGGATTTCACCAATATTGTCTACTGGTAGATGTCAGCAATACGCAAGGGGCTGGAGTCTAGCCATATCCTCTGTCTCATTGACTGTGACCCCTATAGCATATATTAGCTAGGCTACGCACCTAGCATTCAGGGACTTCTAGGTCAGCATCCTGCCTGTGTCTCACTGCAACCTCTCTCTTTGCTTTCATCCACACCAGCACAGGGCAAAACAGAACATGGCCCTGCAATTTAGGAGTCCCTCACCCACTAGCTGGGCTGGTGCATTGATTTTTGAACAGTCAGAGCAAACTGAAAATGGGCCTCTTAAAATGCCGCTCTAAGCAGATATTATTTACAGATGGCAAGAAGAATCCAAAGTATAAATTAAATTTAGGAGGACAAATCTTGTTGGTTGACACGTTAATAAACCAACTCACCTGAATAATCTTGAGCTTTAGCCAACGATGTAGCCTCCTGGATTGAAAATTCAGCTCCTGCCTGCCCAGCGAACATGATCTCCTGACGTTTCAGGGGCTGGAGATCCTATTGCTGATGTCTCAGTTTAGACTTTGGTGTAAACTATTCCGAGCATTGCAGAGCTGAATGCAAACAGCTGACGTTCAGCTCTGGAGTCAAACTGTCTGTCTCCGCTGACTAAGTAGGGCAGGTTAGATGCAATACATTATTTGTGTGTGTTTTTTCCAACTGCAGATAACAGCAAACATAGGAACGTAAAGAGCTAAATAATTCAGCACACGTAACCAAAGTTCCTGGGAACTTTTTCCACTAGAACTTTTCCATTTTAAAGGGAAATGAAAGTTTTCTCGTCTACACGTCAAAGCTTGTTGCCAGAATGAAAAGACTTGTGCTAGAAGAATCTTATTTGCACTTTCTCCCTCGTGTCAAGTATCGTTTGGCGATAAGTTGGATTCTATACATCTTCAATTACTAGCCCTCTCAGATCTGACAGCACTTAATTACTCAAGACGTGATCTGCTAAAAGCTACATCTGAAAACGATGTCACTTTTTGCTTTTGGCACTGGAAAAATCTGACTTCTGTTAAATACATACTTTTAAGCACAAAGCTTTGAAAGAAATTAGGACAGCTGAGCACCCCCTTTTATGGATTAGATTTTGAAATATATTGCACATGCCTTTTATTTAATAGATACCATATTTCACCATGTTTCTACGCTTCATGTTCTCTCTGTTTCTGGCAGTTGGACTGTCTCATTTCTCCAGTCCTAGTGGCCACTCCTATGTCATTTGTCTTTCAGCTGTAATGGGAGTGGTACCTTCAGAAAATCCCAGCCTAACAAATAGGTCACTTGTGGGTGGATGGACTGAATCTGCTGCAACATGAGTGAGATGCTTCTCTGACTCTTTTCCAAGGCTGGTCAAGATGCTCATTCTAATGACCCCATGGAAAGAATACTGGATCTTGTCTCTTGTATGTTGCTGATGACACTGCAAGGCTAGTACAGTACTCTTATTTTTTCAGTGCACAATTTGACCATTTGCTGTCTGGTCACCCTAGCTGTGATAAAGTAAAGGTGTGATAGAGACATCAGCTGTGTAGAGCTTAAGGGCTGATTTTCTTGTTGCTGGCTATTAGCGTGGCTGTGTTCAGGCAGATAGGGCGATGTTTTAGGGGCTCTATTTTCCCACCGTGAACTTGACCTGGGGAAATGTGGTCAAGCAGCAGTTCCATGAGCTACCCTTACTTCATAGGACAGATATGAGTGGAGTGGAGCATGGAGGTCTGGGGGGGTTCTATAGTAGCGTTCTTCAAAGATTTCTGGCCAGGGCCCCTTTCCGCAGTCCGGCATCCACTCACGGCCCCCCGGGGTATGTCCGCCAAAATGCCGCCGAATTGAAAGCTTCCGCTTTCTTTCTGTGGTCTCCCAGGCGGGATTGGCGGTGGCGCCGGGGTCTCGCACACCCTCGGGGATGGTCTCGCGCACCCTCAGGGGTGGTCTCGCGCACCCCACTTTGAAGACCACTGTTCCATTCATTTCCTTCTATTACATTGATCTAGCCAGTAATAAGTAGTTATGATAACCTACCCATTGTTACTGATTTCAAATCCAGTAGTATCCAGAGGCTACAACAGAGATCAGGATCCCATTGTGTTAGGAGCTATACAAATGTATAGACAGCCCTTGCCCCAGAGAATGGAGAGACCTTCTCCAAAACATATTTCACCGTTTAATAAACTCTGAGGGAAGTCAAAGACCAGTATTGTTGAAATGATTTTCACAGTATATTTGACAAACTTTTCCATGGCCTCCACAGTGTGGAGAATGCACTCATTAAAAATACAGATAATTGAAAGATTGGCACCAGGAATAGCTCTGGCATATTTACCAACATTATGGTTGGCAGAGCCAAGACAGTCACTGTCTATCAGAGAAGACATCTTCAGTCTGAGTCCACTTTTTCCATGCTCAGACTGGTAAACAACATGTCACATGCTAATAAGTTTATTAAATTTGCTCCTGTGTGAACATAATTAGACCAACATTTTATAACAGCTTGCTCCAGTGAATCATCCATTGCTTTGATTACAAGTTTTAGAATGGATATGGACAGTGTATGGTGGAGTCTATTCAAAAAGCACATTGCCACGGATCCTGATGCACCAGGGTGTGCTATGAGAAAGCCGTGCCACCTGCCATCTTAATTAGACCACCTACTGGTAGTGGGAGGTTCAAACACAGATGGCCATCAATATCTGGCAATTTCATTTCAGCAGTATGAGCACTGCTGGCATGTAAATGAAAAACAGCCATCGTAAATGAAAATGACAAAAATCTGGCACCAGCGTGACACAACCAGCTTGAAGGAGCAATGTGGTGTTTACTACTGGGACCCCACATATCTGGCTGGAGTGGTTCTACACAAAGAGGAAAAAGTCATGAGACTTTTGACCATGAGTCATATGACCCCACATATCTGACTGCAGTGATTCTACACAAAGAGGTAACAAAGTGGTTCTACACAAAGAGACTTTTGGTTATGAGTCATATGACCCCACATATCTGGCTGGAGTGATTCTACACAAAGAGAAAAAAATCATGAGAAACAAACGGAGGAAGAAGGGACTGTCTCCTGCAGTAACATGATTCTACCAGATTGCCTTGATGTTTGCTGCACCATGCGGCACTACCTTGTTTCATCTCTTGTTAAGTCCTCAAAGAAAATGAACAATGAAGTCACGAATCTGAAATGGGTCTTCGTCCACAAAAGCTTATGCTCCTAAACATCTGTTAGCCTATAAAGTGCCACAAGACTCTTTGTCGCTTTTACAGATCTAGACTAACGCGGCTACCTCTCTGATACTGGTCACATAGCTGATTCATGCAAAACAAGAAAATCTGGTGGACCGTACATTTTTAGTAGTGTAATTTTAATGTTCTCTCCATATGCCTTCTTTATGGGGACTAAGATTTCCAAGCAGGTCTTTAGCTGTAGATTGGCATGCTCAGTGCTAGAGGAAATCCCCCAGAGCTGTGGATAGCACCATTCTGAATTTGACTCATACAGAAACTGACAGAGTCAATGATAGAAATAGGTGAATTTCTAAGGGGTTACTATTGGACCCACATATTCTCTTCTGTTATAACATAGGATCAGGTGGGTTGGTAAAATGGCCTAAGAACAGTTCTCACACTGGGATGCATGAAACAGAAGACTTCATTCCCCCAGTGTTGTCATTCCGGCACCTTTTGCAGGCACTTAGTTCATTTTAGAGAGAGGATAAGGATTAAATATATTCAAGTCCCTCCAATGAGTTGCAATTGTTTTACCTTGCAGCTATTGTTTCATCCATTTGTTCACAAAGTGCCCTAGTTCAAACAAGAGCTGGTTCCGTCACAGACCCTTAGCCCTCCTCTGAAGCCGTGGTGATACAACAGTGTGGAATTGGTGACATGGCTGTTGTTGCCACAGCAACAATCTGATGTCATCATCATCATCACAGGATTCTGACTTCACTGCAGACTCTAGTCTAACAGAAGGTGAAGCTGTGCTGTGAGAACATTAAAAGCCAGTTGTCTTCAATAACAGCAGTAGGCTTGCAGATTAAAGCTGGCCAAATATAATTTTATTGGAGATAAATGTTCTCTTTCTTTCCAGGTTTGTTCTGGTAGGAAAGTCTGTCTCAAAAAAAGTTAAATCTGCATTTAATTAATCAAAGGCTCTGCTGGTTTCCCAATAGGCAGATAGCAAAATCAGCTAATTAGTTCATTCCAAAACATCTGCTAACCTTTTTGTGCAGGGCTGTATTTTCCTGGTTGCTCCCTTGATCATGTCTTAAAAACAGGGTGTCAGGTTAGCTTCTCTCCACTCTCTAGGCACTTTGTCTTCAAAGTTTCACAGACACCAAATGGCTATTAATGGCTTCTTTATAACTTCTTCCAGGATACTTTACTGTCAAGTCCAGGAGCTATTTCTATTTTTCAGTTGATCTAACTTCTTTTTGTCTGTTCTGGTGTCTTCCTTGGTTTTTAGTCATATTTCTCCTCCCCCCTCTGCATGCATCTGAATCATTCCTGTTTCTTCCATTCTCCCTGGTGAACACAGATATAAAGAAGCAATTGAGAATCCTAGTTCTATCTGCTTGTCAGAAGCCTATGGTTTTCCTCAGAAATATCACTCTTTAATATAGCTGTAAAGTCCTTTGTCTTCTCAGCTTGTGCAGTCCTAGTTTCACTCTCGCAGGTGATTTTCTGGTGCCATTTCTTGTATTCCTGAAGCAACACAAAGTTAGCATCTCATTTGCAAGGTTAATATCTCATATACACTTCTATTTTCCTTTATCATTCCCTGCATATCCCTGGTCAGTCATGTTGGCGGTTTGCTACTTCTAGTCAGAAGTTATTTCTTAATGTTGCTTAGGCACTGAGCTCCCTGAAATCTGCCTCCCAGTGCTGACTTCTTTCTTCTTTCTTTCTGCCTTCCTCCCTCCCTCTGTTGTGACAATTGACCTCTCTTTAGAAGTGTGAATTATTCCTTCAATGTTTGCTTCACTGAATGGCAAAACTTGTCTTTCCATTCTTGGGACTCTCTGCACCTCAAGTATTGACCAATGCTACCATCACCTGTGCACATGAAACCCACAATGAATTAAATGGGTGCTCTGAGCGAATTTGTGCTTGACCTATACTCAGTGAGCCAGATTCTGTTTTCAGCTATGTGCATTCTCATTGAATTCAATGGGCTTTTACAGCTGTAAATGAGCGAAATGTGGTCATGATTGAGTGGAGACAACAGAATGCTGTTCCATGTGCTCTTGCCAGGTCTTATGGCCCAGCCAGCAGCACTTTATGATCAACAGTGCTAAAGGCAGCTGAACGACCAAAGATCAATTTGGTGCTAATTACTACCATGGCCAGATGGGAGTTCCCTGCATGTGATTTAATATCGTTTGACCTGGGTCACATCAGATGATCCACATGGTGCCCCTGCTGTCATGCCCACTCACTTGAATGAAAACTGTGGATGAGAAAGGGCCGGTGTGGTGACTTCGTAGATCATGGTACTTGTGGGATCTAGGTTCTTAGGGAGCATAGGCAATATCTGGAGCTGGTGTAAATCAGTGTAGCTCCACTGACTTCAGATGGAAGATGCTCTGATACTATGATGGCACTGCAAGAACCTGGATTTACCCCATCAGAGGTGTTAGCTCATACGTGTTATGTCACAACAGATGCCTGGTGAAACGGGTGCAGATTTTTCAAGACGTTTTTTCCTTCTCGTGCTCACATGAGTGAAAAGAGGTGGAGGGTAGGTCACAAAGGTGGCTTTACCAGCAATTGACAGAGTGACCTCCAGACCGATTGCAGCAGTGAACAAAATGTGCTTTACCATCCTCAGCCGAGCCCTTTCACAGTGGCCCTTTCAGCTGAGCATCTTGTCGTTGTGATCCACACATTAGTTACCTCTGTGTTAGACTAATGCAGCTCACTCAGCAGTGATACTCTGTGCACACCATGACCTGATTGAAATCGAAGTCTTTGCTCCAGTCTACAAGGCCATTAAAGGGCTAAGATCCATCAAGTTCCATGAACCACCAATACAGTTATATTCCAATACACTTCAGCCACTCCAGTATCAGGCAATCTCTGTGTCAGCATTGGGACACCAGCTATGGAAAGTCTGACGAGAAGAGATTGTATCCAAGTGAAGGATCCACCTCGTTAACACAAATCAGAACAAAATACGTAAGCAGCAGTTTGTCTGCATTCCCATTAACCTGTAGAAAACCCACCCCTGCGTAGCTTTCTTCATATGAAAAGGTTTAGTCTCCCCATCCAAAAGGGGAGTATTGTACTGAATTTGTGAAAGGCAACACAATGCTTGTGATGAGTTCAGTTCATAATTTCCTCCTCTTGGCTGGAAAACATTTAGCCACAGAAATTGCTACCAAAAGAGACCCTCAGATTCTAAACCATAGAGCTAATTGCCCTCTAATTGTAAGAGAGAAATCATCAGACTCTCACCCCTAAGTCTCTTAGCCCTCTACAGTGAGCCTGGGGAGAGCTTGTGATGCATGGCTTGCATTGCACATGGACACGTTCAGTTGCAATTTTGGCAGGGTTGCGGATTTATCTTATTGATGCATCATGTTGCTGCGGGCTGCTGACTCTGCTTACCCATTGACCCAGTGCAGTTCTTACTCTAGCTTTCTTTTTGGTGCAAAACTCTCAATTTCAAAGAAACTTCCCGCGAAAGGAGCTGATGTGGGGTTACCGAGTAACTGCAGAAACTTTGACATATAACCATAGCATTCTGTGTACCGTTTTGTGGGGGTCATGTCACCACTCTCTGGTTTGTTTCAGTAAGTGTGCGAAGCATCCAGGAGACAGCTGCTTAGTGAGTGTTTAAAAATGGTACCACCAGTCCATTGCTTTGGGTATAAAAGTCATACAGTAATTCTTGCACAAACTTCGTCTAGCAACAGGAATGTCTTTTCAATTAGAATGGGTTCAAAATTTAGCTTCTGGGTAGTTCATTTTTGATTTACTCCAGATCTACAGACAAATTGCTCTGTGAACAGCTGTTTCTTCCACTGAGGGATTTGATTTGAGAAATTATGGGCTAGATTCATCACACAGATGGCAGGCAGATGTTCACATTTGGGTTTTTATTAATGGCATGTTTCTGATTTGTTAACAGTCCAGAGGAGATCCATCGTGAGGGGTTCTAGTGATGACAACTGAACTGATGTGCTTCTGTAAAGGGACAATACATGTGGAGATAATGGTACAATTCAAAATGTATGGAGCACCAGTTTCATAGGAACACTGAGCATTTACAAACATGGAGTAATTGGAGATAGGCCCACACTGAAACCATAGCTCTGAACACCACTGATCTTTGGGGAAACTCAGGTTTGGGTTTATGTGTCTTGGGGTCAGTTCCAGAATTAATTCGTACAACCTCCCCCACCTCCTGTGAAATAAGTATTATTCCTATCTTAAAGACAGAGCAGCTACAAGTCTTGGCTGAGGTCATAACAGGAGTAAACAAGTCCATAGTTCCTGATCCCCAGTCCTGCACTCAGACCACTAGACTATGCTGCCTTTTTTAAATTTATTTTGCTATAGAATTATTCTACTGGACTTTCAAATCTTGCTCATCTAGAATCCTACTTATTCTCTGGAAAATGGAAACCTGCAGTGTCCACCAATTAACCCTTTGAACTTGGCTTTCTGTGCCACAGTAATCAAATACTTATGGGAAAGTCCTATCAAATTTAATAAAGTTTAACCTTTCAATGGATATCTGAACCATCCTATAGAATTTTATTCATTGCTGCAATATTCTATTTCATGGTTTTAAAAAACCCTATAAATACTGTATCATTTGCTACCAAATTACATTACATTGGGAACTTATTTCTATAAACCCCCTAGTCAATTTTTTGCAGAGCGTCTTGATGTTAAATTCTATAGAGCTTCCCCATAAGAATATCCCAGAGAGAACAGGGCTAACATCTGTCAATTCTCTGTTTAAAAAGATTCCCTTTACAGGAAGCGAAAGCTTTCTCCAGCTCTGTTCTTGGGAGCTAGTGGGAAACTAAAACGGGAAGTCTCCTGTTTGCCATTCACTTCATAGAGTAGGTGCATCTTGTCAGTTGCAGCCCCCAGTTGATTCATAAGAAGACAGAAGGCACACTGAGACTGGAGGGATGGCACAAAACACAAATGAATGAGCCTGGTTTTGGCAACAGAAACGTTTAACACCAATGCATCCCTTGTTTTTGAGGGTGGAGGTATTTAGCTGCGTAGAGGCTGCATTAAAACAGGAAGTAACATTTCTGGAGAGAAGGACATGCCAAATATTTGGCCTTCAGTTCACAGCTGTGTCCCTTTAACTCCGATGCTGGTCACTCTTAGTTTTCCCTCTAGGTTGTTTGGGACAACAAAGCCAAATTTTCTCCCAGGTATATGCAAGTAGCAAACCAGAGATTGAACTGTTGAGCCCATTGAAGTCAATGTTTTTTTGTGTGCCATTGACTTCAGTGGAAACAGTTCACTTCCATTGTCTTGAGCGAGAGTTTCCTGCACTTCCTGAGCCCAAAAACTTGCACATCACACATAGAAAGCTGAACTTCTTAAATCTTTTCTGGTATTTTGGGCAAGGAGGCAAAAGAGCAATTCCCACGCTGGGATTTTCCCATGTCTCAAAAGTTATCCTGGGATAGACTGATTGCATGATCTGTATTTGGGTGGGACACTGAAGTTGAGTGGGCAAGTGTCATGGAATATTATGTGAGCATCATTCTGTTACCAAGGATAACTCAGGATGTTGGATCTAGAAGCCCCCTTGTGCGGGGGGAAAAGGGCAGTTGGCCTAGGTTGGGGAGCTGAAAGAAGTGCATTGAAAAGCTGAGTTAAAAGGGTTTGCTTGTGCAGGATGTGAAGAAATAATCATCCCTAGCTTTTGGGGAGCACTTTTCTTCAGTAGATCTCAGTGCTGTACAAAGGAGAGTCACTAGCATCATCCCCATTTTACACATGGCGAAAACTGAGGCACAGGAGGATAAAATGACTTGGGCAAGGTCATCCAGCAGGCTAGTGGCCAAGTGTGAGGGAGATCCCAGATCCCCTGCTCTATCCACTAGGCCAGGTGAGCAGAAGCAGCTTCACATCTCTGGACTTACAAGTAGCATAGACTAAATATCTATTGTTTTTAGTATTTATAGTACAACACTAGCCATAGCATTTAGCTTAGGAGAATTGATAAAGGGTTACAAATCAGCTTCAATTTATTTTGGTATTCTGGCATTTTTATGCAAGCATTGGTTTTTTTAATAGTTTTAAAGATGTTTGGTTTCTTTTCCCAAACCCGTTTAAAGATGAATCATAGAATATCAGGGTTGGAGGGGACCTCAGGAGGTATCTAGTCCAATCCCCTGCTCAAAGCAGGACCAATCCCCAACTAAATCATCCCAGCCAGGGCTTTGTCAAGCCTGACCTTAAAAACCTCTAAGGAAGGAATGGTTTGACTGGACACACAACACACACAGTATGTTCCTGCTGGCTATTTGGCTGCATCTAACTTTTAGAATCAGGTTGTTGGATCGAATACTCATTTCTTCAAATTCCAGATTTGCTTTCAACAAATATTTTTTTAAAAAATAGTTCTTAAAATTTGCTGATTCTGTGGAGATTGCTGCCAGTAAAGTTGTTGGCTAGAATATTCACAGAAAGTGAACATGAAGTGCAAATTCAAATGAATATTCATAGGAAATATTCTGGAGTATTTATCCACCTGAAGCTAGAATTATATAGTGTGACTCACTCTGGATAACACTTCTAGATAACACTGCTGGATAACTAAATGGGGGAGGGATAGCTCAGTCCCTCTCTAGATATCCCTGGATGATCTCCTGAGGTCTCTTCCAACCCTGATATTCTATGACTTTGATGGCTGATAAAAGAGGAAGGATGATCCAGGGCACCAGCCCAGGACTTAGAAAATCTTGGTTTAATTCCCTGCCTGGCCACAAACTTCCTGTGTGACCTAGGCCAAGTCACTTAGACTCCCGTGCCTCAGTTCCCCATTTGTACAATGGAGGGAGAATGATGCTCTCTGCCTCATGGGGGTCAAGTACATAAAAGATTGTGAAGGGCTTTTGTATCTGCCGAGAAGTGCTATCTAAGAAATAGGTTTGATTATTAAATGGAAATTTATTTTCATGTCCTGATCCCGCACTCCTGAGGTCAACGGGCGCTTTAATGGGCAAAGGAGCAAGCCCTGACTCTCTAATAAAAAGATCTCCTGATTGGATTGTGCTATCAGCTGCCTGTAGTGGCATGTGTGTCATCAATACCCTGTTCTGCCATGTGCGATGCTGCTGATGAAATACATTCGGTCTCGCTCTTTCCGCTGGCTCAGTGTAGAACTATTCCCCCAGAAGTGCACTGAGGGGCCAGCCTGGGGCTAGACTATCAAGCTATAACGTTGAGGTCTCAGCCCTAGCCAGGTTCTCGCTGAAGAGTTACACTGGGCTGAGCTTGCTTACAATCCCCTCCGTATCTTCTGCTGGATGCAGGATTCTCCATTCCTTTTGCTGGATTGTGCATTACTGGAATACTGCTCCCTTCGTAGCAGGGAGCCATAGGTACACCCATGGGGCAGAAGTGGGTAGAACCTAGCATTCAGATGAGGGGGAGGATGTTTCTCCTGGGAGGGAAGAGGAGGCCAGCTACAGACTCTTAAGATAGTTCTGTGTGCCCTGGCAGCAGCCTCCATCCCTGTCAAACTATCTACAAAGAGCTGGAGTACAAAATTTACTGACAGGCTAGAGACAGTGCCAGGTTCAGCCAGCAGAGGGAAGAGTCCAGTTTCCCGGCTGGTGGGGTCGGGGAAGAATGTCTTTACCTTGGAGCACATGGGAAGGAACAGAGTCCAGCCCCCATAAAAGCATGAGAAATATAGGGTGTCCTTTTCATTCCTTGACCAGTGAGCAAGGAACCTGGATTCCTGTCAGCATCTCCTACTGAACCACAGTATCCGGGTGGGGCATCTCCTACCGAACCACAGTACCCGGGTGGCGCATCTCCTACTGAACCACAGTACCCGGGTGGGGCATCTCCTACCAAACCACAGTACCCAGGTGGGGCATCTCCTAGCAAACCACAGTACCTGGGTGTGGCATCTCCTACCGAAGCACAGTACCTGGGTGGGGCATCTCCTACCGAAGCACAGTAGCCGGGTGGGGCATCTCCGACGGAAGCACAGTACCTGGGTGGGGCATCTCCGACCGAACCATGCCCTGGGCCTCAATCCCATTCAGACACCCATTTGAAATGTAGTAGTAGTGCCTAGTGCCTAGTGCCAGTAGTGCCTGCTGAGACCCATGGGAGCTGCTGGGTGTGGTGGAGCCCTCTGGAAAGCCTGGCATGCTGGACCTGATTTTAATCCCATTTACACTCGCATACGAGGGGAGTAACTGCCCTTGCCAGATCCAGAAGTGCAAAATTCACAAGCCCCTCCCATTCCCCCCCGCTCCAGCTCCTGACACTTTGTTGAGAAGGTTATATCCTGATTGGTCTGGTGGTGGTGGTGAAAGGGTTAATGTGGGTCTGAGAAGCCGATTAACCCACCCGGCTGTACTCAAAGAGTAGGTCCAACTTCATTCCAGATGACAGCCCGGAAGGAGCTGGGAGGTGCTATGAGGAGTGGCAGGGAGAGAGGAGAGACCTCGGTGGTTCCTCCCTTGGCACTGAAGAAGGAGCAAGGAGGAGGCCCACAGTTGTGGGAGATACTTGCAAGAGACAGGATTGGAGCAAGCTCCTGCAGCCGCCCCAACATAAGGGCAGGAACTGGACCTCTGGGGAGAAGCCCTGGGAGGCGCTGATCCTTGCAAAGAGCCCAGAAAGGGGCTGGGCAGGAGGCCTCAAGGAAGGCAAGAGGTAGGAAGGAGACCAGGGAGGCAGCAACAAGGTGACTGATGGAACAGACCATGGCTGATCATCCCAGGGTCCCTGGACTGCAACCCCCTGTAGGGGGAGGGAGAAGATGTCGTGAGGCCCTTGCCATATGGAGGTAGGGACAATTGAAAACCCTGGGACCATGGGGGCCAAGGACTAGCTGGAAGGATTGGGGCTACTGTATGTTGGACTTTTGTTTATCACAGAAGAGTCCACTGCAGGCCGGGACCATGGTTGGCAGGGGGCTTTAGATAGACAAGAACATCTATGCTAGCCCAGCCACAATGGATGGTGTGGCGGCTGGCTGTGACTCCTCCCATCCACACGTGCAGTTTGGGGTTCTCATCCCCGAACTCCCACCCCCCGCCCCAGCATGTGTGTGATCATCGCAGGGCGGGCAGTATGGAGTAAGGGGATTCTCCCCTGTGGCAGGAGCTTGGGCTGGAGGGACCCGACTGAGATCAAATGACACAGACTGGTATGAAATGCTGCCTGATGGGGCAGAGCTTCCAGCTTCTCCCCGACCCCAAACATTCCAATTAATGCTGTGCCCCCTTCATCCCTGCCCCACATGTGTCTGTCCCTACAGCAATTAGTTACACAGCCCCATAGAATTCTCCTCCCCTTCATCCCTACACAGCCCCATCTCAGATCCTCCTGCAGTTGTGGGGACTTTTCACCCCCACTCTCCAGGACAATAAGGGGGAGCTCCAGGGGCTGTCTAGTTTCCCTACCTGGGCCGTGTGGAGAAGGGGCATCCCCAGCAAGGTCCTGGTGGGGTAGGGTTGGAGAGGGGAGGGGAGAGAAGGGCTCCTAAAGGGGTTGTCATTGGCAGCAGTTGTTATTGGCAGCAGTCGTCAGGAGGTGGGGCGGTGGGGGAAGAGCAGCCAATCAGAGTACCTGGGCAGGGCTATACATAAGGTGAGGGTTAGAGCCTCTAGCATCACTGCTAGACTTGCTTCTGCAGGGGCCGGAAGCCCATCACTGCTGGGAGATGACCACTATGAGTCATTGCACTGGGATCTAGGCGGTTACAGCAGCGTGAGTGACATCAGAAACAGGCCCTTGTGAGGCAATGGTTGTGATGGAAACCAGGTCTGTGGGTCACTCACAACTAGGATAAGAGAGACTCTCTCTCTCTCTCTGGATCCCTTCTACCTTCAGCTGTTACTCCAGCTCTTCCATCTCTGGAATAGGACTACACTTGAGCCAGACCTGATTGTAGGGAAAAAAGACCAGGCTGGGGGAAGCCAGCTCCCCATGTGCATCTTCCTGATCATCATGCCATGCTCTGGCTCTTATAAAAGACTGGGATCCCTTCCTCCCACCCCTGCCAGTGGGTATCAAACTATCCTACTACGTCTCTCCGTCTCTTTTACACTTCATCGTGCCTTGCCTTCAGGACGTCAAGTCTTGGCAGCCTGAGGTCCCTACTCTTCTGACTGGCTGACACTAAGCACTGCTCAATAGGAGAATTGTAACCACCCTCGAACTTGCATTAGAGGGACAGAGTAAGAGAAACAGATTCGATGTTTCATGTAGAAAACCAGCTTCCTAGCACTGGAGAATATGTGGAAGACTCCAACTGGGCAAGGAAGAGAGCAGCCGATCCTAAGCCCAGACTCCTGAGCCATCTGTATCTAGATTCTAATTGTGGTAAGAAGTTCACTTTGTGTCACATTCCGTATTTCCCCCAGCGTGTTTGTTTGGAGGTCCCCCTGTGATCAAGAACAGGACTAAATCTCTGACACAGCTTTTGTATGTGCTTAACTTAGATCAGACTAGATGGTTTAACCCGCTGTCCATATGTAACAGCATGGCACCCACCTCATACGAGTGTTCCTACTGGTTGAATGCATCTGCAATATTTGGACAGTCCCAGACCTGGTATCCTGCCGTACCTCACCAGTCCTCCTCCCTGGGGACTATGGTTTCACTCTCTCTGAGCCCTTCTGGCCCCAGATCTCAGCTGCGCCACTAATTAGTTCATATTATCTTCTGAAGGGTTAGCACTGTCCAGTTGTAGGTCCTTTTCCCAGTGCCCTCTGGGGTGTGGGGCGGCAGACCTAAGCCAATCTATGACTACTGGTCCCGGTGGGTAGACCCTACAAACAGCAGCCAAGAACCACCACATCCCTTTAACAAAACTGCTTTCAGTTCCCTGGGCCACTTCCCCAGGGCCTGAGCCTTCACCAAAGCTTCACCCTTACCTCAGGGCTCTTCTATATTCAGGCCCAGTAGGCTGCGATGAGCTCTTCCTCGCTTCCCTGGTCCCTGCTCACACTGAGCTGTCCATGGTGCTGTAGTTCCCTTTGGTCAGCCAGGGTCCCCAGCTAAACTGTTCTGGCTCCAGCAAAGAGCTGACTGTGGTCCACACTGCATCTCCTTTTATACTAGCTGCAACCCTCTGCGTGGCTATCCCCTTGTGGCCTTCCTTTGATTGGCTGCTTTCCTCCACAATCTTTATAAGCCGCTTGGAGGACTCTGCTCCTTTCCTGGGATGGGTGTGGCAGGATCCCGAGGCCTCCGTCAGGGGGTCTCTGGGTCTAGACCACCCTGTCACACCATACAAATTGTTGGTATATAAGAGCCGTTCTATCTTTCCCAGTATCCTGTCTCTGCCAATGGCTGGTACCACTGGGAGTGTTCAGAACAGGGCAACTAAGGTATGATCCACCCCTGCCTTCCACTGGTAGTAGAAGAGATTCCACTGTCTTCTGGCAGTCAGATTTAGAGTCATCCCAGAACATGAGGGTTGCGTTTCTGACCAGCTTGGCTAATAGACATTGATGGACCTATCCCCCAACCTCCAAACTTATCAAGTTTGTTTTTGAACCCAGCTATACTTTTAGCCTTCACAGTAGTGCCAGTGAGTTCTAAAGGTTAGTTTCCATTTGTTTGTACTAAACCTGCTGCCTATTAACTTCATTAGGTGACCCCTAGTTTTTGTATTATGTAAAAGGGTAAATAACATTTCTCTACTCACTATTTCCATTTTTCATTCTATCATACACACCCATTCATCATCTATTTTCTAAGCTGAATAGCCCTAATCTTTTTAGCCTCCTCTTATGGAAGCTGTTCCATACCCTAGATCATCTTTGTTGCCCTTCTCTGAACCTTTTCCAGTTCCACTATATCCTTTTTGAGATGGGTCAACCAGAACTGGATACATGATTCAAGATGTGGGCACACGATGGATTTATATATTATGATAATAGCAAAACTCCCTCTGACCTCAGTAATAGCAGAGTCGGCTTTTGAAAATCCATGCCTTAGTCTCTATTCTTCCCCCCCACCCTGGTCCCCATGGGGAAGAAAATTCAAACTTAAAATGGAAAGCAAGATACAATCATAAGTATGAAAAAGGTACTTTTCTCCATCTGAAACATATCAAAACTTACCTAGCAAGGGTCAGTTTTCAACCTCTGCCTGAGTGCTGGCTGGCTGAGGTTTCAGGCTCAGTAACCTTGGTTTGAGCATTGGTCTGCTAAACCGAGGGCTGTGAATTCAATCCTTGAGGGGACCATTTAGGGATCGGGGGCAAAAATCTGTGGGTGAGATTGTGGCCTGTGCTGTGCAGGAGGTCAGACTAGATGATCATAATGGTCCCTTCTAGCCTTAAAAGTCTGAGTCTCACAACCTTCATAAAATTACCACTTAAGAGCTGACATTCAAAATGTCTTCTCTTTTATTACTTTGTTCCTACATTTATTTTGTGCTGCAAGTTGCCTTTATCTCTTATATTCCTCCATGGAGTTTTACATGTTAATAATTGCATATAAGTGCTTTCAGGAGTTGGCTTAAAATGGGCGAGGGAGAAGAAATAAAGACTCTTTATTATTCTAATCTACCTCTAACCGCAAAAACATTGCAACAGTGAAGAATGTCTTTGAGTGAAGTCATGTGGTTGAAGCCTTGGGAATGCAAAGCAAGACAGAGAAAATGCAGATCATTAATGTTCAATCAGAACCCTTCTCCGGAGCCTGTGTCACTCTTGCAGTACATTGTTTCGTAGATTTATTGCAGGACTCGGAGTGTACTGAACATGACACTTCTATTACTTCACCAGTTCACACCTGGCTGTTGGCCAAATGATACAATCTGAATTCAGCTGTCAGTGGAAAATATTCAGTTAGATAAATGTACATCTGAATGAGCGCTGTCTGTGGTGCCTTACCCATTGAAGTGCATTTCTGTAGAGACAATATCATTCTCCACGTGAAAATTAAATTCAAGATGCTCTATTATTTGCTTAGCAAGGAAGGCCCAGGCTACTGCATGTAATCCTGCTGCTTTAACAAAAATGGTGTAATTAGCTCTTGGGACTTACAGCTGCACAATGTCTTTTTTAACACAAAGATGGCCAGAAGGTGTGGGCCCATTTGGTACTTACTCCTCAACATTCAGTAATAGTTCCCAGTGCCCCTCCTGACACAATGCAGTGCATTATCGGTGCCCAGTAGCCCTCGTCATGCTTTGTTGGCATCCTTTTGTCTGCGAGTGATTGGGGGAATTTCAGCCTATGATGTCGATGGTTTGAAATGTCTCAGATGATTGAATAGGCCAACCCGAGATTTGCAGTTATTGCAAACGTATTCATCTTGGTTGGGAGCTGCTTGCTTCCTATGGGCTCTTTTCTCTTCAAGCTGTAGGAGCCAGCGCCTGTCATGGACTTCGATACCCTGATGGAGACAATGTTACGATCACTTGCCAAGATTTCCCATTGATCAGGATCCCCATGCAGCCCACAGTAATGTCCACACATGAGGCTCTGTGCCTATGACCTGTGCAGGGTAGCACAAGACTATAGCTAGCAGTGCAAAATTTAACTGGCTCCTGGTCCTTTGTCAGAGCAATTGAAGTCTATTGAGATTGTCCATAGGTTACAGGTTGGGGCATCAGCTATCCAGAGCCAGATCGGGCCTGGCTCTTATGTGGGTGTGCAGTTCTGGGCAGAGCACAATGGCAGCCATTACTTGGCAGTGAGGGGAGTGTAAGGACTGCTCTGTCAGTACTTCCCCAGTGGATGGGACAGCCCCCCAAATGGCCCCAGAATCCTTCCACACCTCTGCAGATCAGGCATGGTGGACAGGGGACCATACTGCAGCCCATAAAGGGGAGTCCTGTGTACTCTCCCTCACCACATCACGGAGATCTGGGAGGAAATCTTCCTCCTTAAGATGGAGTGCCTGGTGCCCCCGTGTGGGGTTGAGCCTTTGGACAGGGATAGGTGTGTGCTTCTAGCTCCTCTCTATATGTGGTTAGTGCCTTTGGACACCGGCCCAATCGGAAGGTGCAGCAGGCCTTGCCAATGCTTTATGCTTTTGTAAAATACCTTCTCTATTGTCAGTTCTGCCGGGCGATTCATTCAAAGGTGGGGAGGGGAGGCCAGTAATAAAGAGGGATGCCTGTTTGTCTACTGATGCTTGGTGACCTTTGCAATCTTAATCCTATTACTCCTCCTAATTAGAGAAGAGCTAGTAGCCACAGGAATCTCCTTTTGAACCTTTGAAACAAGGTGTATACAGCTTTCTAGTGGCAGTGTAGAATGAGAGAACAAGCAGTATGGCCAGCCTCAAATGTGCAGGGCCTTCATAATCATGACTGGCTTAAAATCATGGGATTATTTAAAATAATACATGTTGGATTTTTTTTTTCTTTGCACTATTTGGAATTTTAGGGTTCAGGTTGCCGAGATGGTCTCTGCAACACTGAGGGCTCGGAACTTTATTTTAAAATATGAAAGCTGAGAGTCTCTCACAATCACATGACTCCCGGAGCTGGGACTTTAAAATCAATACGAAATATCACAAGACTCCCGATACAATTCAGAGAATTAACTACATGGAGCAAGTCACTCTTGGAACAGGGTTCGTGGCTACCAGGTGATGTCACTGCTGTGTTTTAGGAGGAAAGCTCCAGGTCTGGATTAATTGTTTGATGTGTACAGAACAGAATAGAAACCAAAATCTAGCTGGGTCTCCCACAATGGGAATTCAGATTGTGTACGTGTGCCCGTGCATGTGCAGAGAGCAAAAGAAAATGACTTTGCATACAGCTGTGTCAAGGTTCGAACTGTTTTAACCTTCATATGGGACCTGGCTGTTATAAACCTTTTCTGAGCCTTCTCTCCTTCTGTGAGCAGCACTACTTGAATCATAAGCGATGAGATTTTTGACGTTTGCTTTACTAAAGCTCGGCTGCAATCAAAGGGGCTATATTCATATTTGTTTCTTTGATTGAGCTATGGAGTGGCAACAGGAAACTTTTAGTGTGTACTCGGCAGGGTGCCATTGGAGTGGTGACTGAGCAAGTAGAAAACAAACAAACAAACAGACCCCAAGAGATGTGGGAAATGCAGTCCCTAAGTGTGCAGGAAGGACTACGTGGTTACATGGTACATGTGGATACAGCGGGGTGCCACGGTTGAGTGTGACACAGCTCAGAGGGTCACTGTGAGGGGCACACACTGCAGTGAGTGGCCCAATCTCTGGTTTGCCAGGACCCAGTGGAAGAGGAGCGGGGGGAAGGAAAGAGCAGTTTGCTGCGTCCCTAATATTTCTGCTGCCATGGCTGCTACCTCCAGCCAACTGCTGCCCTCCCCTTGTTCCCCCGTGGCCCCTCACCAGTGATCTCAGCCTGACATGATGGTCCCTGGGCATGCAGGTGGATAAAGTCTCCCTGGACTCCTGCCTGAGATGGGGGCAGAGCAACTTCCCTTTCCCCGAAGTGGTCATTGCGGGGTGAGGAGGCAGCGGAGTCTGATGTACCAGGCTGTCTAACCTGTGCCTGATCAGGGTGGTGCTCTGTCTCCCTCTGCTAGTGCCTGGGCCACCTACAGAGGTAGATGAGTTTGCTACAGCCTTGGCTAACAGAGCTGGGTCTTTGAACTCAGGCAGCAGAGGCTCATGCTGTTAGATCCAGAGGTCGCAGTTTCAGTCTCCGCTGCCAGTCACCCTCGCAGGACCAGAGCAATAGCAAGCTCATCAACCTCTGGGTGGCTCGGCCGCCATTAGAACACGCACTAGCTGGTGAGCATGGGTCACACCAGCGGAGTTGGACAGCAGGGACGGGAAGCACTCAGTACGTGGTTTGCAGATCCCTGGTACCTTGCTCCAGATGTCTCAGGCAAAACATCCCTATTTATCACTTCTGTCAAACCCTCTTATTTGGTGTTTGATCAGGGGGTTCCTGGGCTAATCTTCTGGCATGTGTTCACACACCCACCCAGTATCTGTTGGTTCTTAGGGTGCCTGTGCTTTAGCTATGCTAGCAGTACCCTTGCCAAGTTCATGTGCCGGATGGTGAACGTATAAGCATCTGCTTTAATACATGGCCTACTTTGGTTCCTGGCATGGCATGACTCTGCTGACCATGATTCAGGCCTTGGCTCTTACACTAGACCAAGGACTCAAGGCTCTTTGTCTCTCCTACACTGCTGATGGAGAAATTGATGTTTTCCAAAAGACTGACTAGAAGACATTGAAATAGTCTCCTATGTCTCCCTTTTATGCAAATGCTGAAAAACAAACATAGTTTAATAAGCCAAGTACATTTAGATTCTAAAAATAAAACAATAGAAATGAATATTAATTGGAATGCAAAAGAGATTGTAAGAGAGATGAACGCTCTTCACCTTTTGGTTCTTAATATTTGTAATGGGGATAATGAATTGACTAATTAGGTTACAGTATGGATTGCCACTCTCAGGAGGATTTGTCATTTGAAGCTACCATCCTCAGCTGATGCATTCTGTATCACTCTTTAGATTTTGTAAAATATAAATAAAGCTTTTAAAAGTTCTGCTTTAAAAAAAAAAATCTGCTCCCTGCTCCCTTCATCAGCCTCTCAGAATAAAATCTTTTTGATTTCTCCTTTTTTGGAAGGGAGAGCAAAGGATACTTTCTGCTTTGGATATAGAGTGATTTGGTCAGAATATATGACACCAAATAACAAAGCAAATGGTATGCAGACCATTTGAAAAATAATGTAGACTATGAAAAGGGAACAGTGTGCTAGTTGCTGTAGCCATGGGAGAGGAACTGCACTGGAAGATGAACCTATATGGCATCTTCACATAGCTATGTTACTAAAGACTCATGTATGTACAATATCCTAAAATGAATTCTCAGTGCAAGGGACTAGGATAAATTATGTCTCCCTGGAGGCTAACAGTTAGCAAAATAAATAGTAACCTTAGTATAATAAGTAGCACTTGCCTATGCTTGCAGCAGTGTGTAGAGTATGCGTAGCTGAACATGGCAAAAGGGTCATGTGACATGGGTTGTGTGACCTGGCAAAAGGGTCGTGTGACAGCAGGGAAGGCTTCACCAGCAGGGAGACTCATGGGGGAAAGGCTCTGGTGGCTGGGAGTCAGTGGAACATGACGCTGCTAAAATGGCGTCAACATGGGAGGCTCTACGTGGGAGTGTAGAGTGCTTGTGCTGAGGTGTACGAACCCCACACCGGGGAAACGAGGGTTAAGGATGTAGCCCATCGGTCTAGTTTGCTTTTATTATATTCTGCCTTTATTATAGAATCATAGAATATCAGGGTTGGAAGGGACCTCAGGAGGTATCTAGTCCAACCCCCTGCTTAAAGCAGGACTAACCCCAACTAAATCATCCCAGCCAGGGCTTTGTCAAGCCAGGCCTTAAAAATCTCTAAGGGAGGAGATTCCACCACCTCTCTAGGTAACCCATTCCCGTGCTTCACCACCCTCCTAGTGAAAAAGTTTTTCCTAATATCCAACCTAAACCTTCCCCACTGCAACTTGCTTCTTGTTCTGTCATCTGCAACCACTGAGAACAGCCTAGCGCCGTCCTCTTTGGAACCCCCACTCAGGTAGTTGAAGGCTGCTATCAAATCCCCCCTCACTTTTCTCTTCCTCAAACTAAATAAGTCCAGTTCCCTCAGCCTCTCCTCATAAGACTTGCCACTGGGTTACACACTCTGGAGTATTGCCACTAGGTGGTAATGCTGGCCTTGGACTCAAACCCCCAACTACTTGATACGGCCTGTAGAGGGTATATGCTCTGTATAGGGTGTATACCTGCATAGGGTATATGGTCTGGGAGTTCAAGTGTGTAGGGCACTCTACAGGTCTAAGCAATGCCTTACTGTCTACATTGCTATTTATATGGGTGCTAGCTGGGCATGAGGTGTCTGTACTCTACATGCTGCCCTAAGTGTAGATTGACCCTAAAGAAGCATCAAAGAGAGGGTGAAGATTATGATGAGTGGTTACTTACTGTAATGAGGGCACTTTAGCTAACCACAAACTGCAATGTGACCTGGGGTGGATTTGAACAGGGAAGAGAGTGGGAGAGAAAATCAATAGAACAAATACTCCTAATTCCTTGTGTCCTCTGCATGCAGGACTTGAAGGGGTTAAGGTGGGTGGGCAGGCCAATTAACTCCACGGGGTGCACCTGGAGGAGAAGCCAGGGAGCAGGCCACTAATTAGAAGTAGGCTCAGCTGGGCAGGAACAGGTGGGGCCAGTGTAAAGCTCAAGAGTGGGAAGTAGCCAGGGGGCTGCAGGAAGGAAGGGAAGGAGGCTGTAGTTACTCCTTGGGTGAAAGGAGTTGGCAAACCCAGAGAGGAGGGAAGCCTGAAGAAGGCCAGGGAAACAACAGCATGGGCTCAGGCTGTGCAGAGACCTTGGCTGCTTGTTATAGGCTCCTTTGGGTGGGTCTAGGGCCTAGGTTCTCCTCAAGCCACTGGGAAGTGGCAAGGGTGTTGGAGATGCCAGCCAGCCAGTGGGTCTGGAAGGACTTTGAATTCCCTGGAAGGGGATGATGATAGCGACCAGGCCATGAAGAGGAGACTGCAGATCCGAGAGTGAGCAGGGCTGCAGAGTGAGATGGGATGGGGAAGGTACTATCAGAGGGAGAGTGCAAACTGGCACAGCTAATTCCCAGGATGGCCAGTGGGAGGCGCCACTAGCAGTGAGTGACTTTGCTAATAATGAGTGGCGCTGTGTGAATAACTGTGGGGTGTTGTTTTTCCAGTCCACTGGCAGGGGGAAACAACTGGGGTCAATCTCAATCTGAAATTTTTCAGAACTTTCTGGAAATTGGAAAATGTTGGAAAAACTTCATTTCCGATTGAACAAAATGTTTTATTTGACCAAAAATGAAACATTTTGTTTCATGTATTTTTTTTAATAGCAGCGCAGGAAATGAAGGGCTGGATTCACAAATACTGAATGTGTGTTGCTGCCCCCTATATAACCTTTAACACTGAAGTTAGGATGCTCACCTGTGATATGGAACTCCCTCCCGACCCAGGCTCTAGAGCAAGGATTTGTTCTCAGGTCTCTCCCCCTCCAGGTGTGCGGCCTAACCACCGGACTATATGGTATTCTGGGGTGGCTCCTTCCTGCCCTCCTTTCAGAGCTGTTCCATTTGTATACAGCACTTGAATGGTCAGTGAGCTAGAGAGAGAGGTCGTGAGAATGTCTAGATCCTGGGGGCTAGGGCACCTGCTTGGAGGGGAGAGTCCTGTTCTGGTGTCGGAAGGTACTCTGTCTGTCTTTTCTTAGACAACGGGAGATGGGATCATCTTTTAATCCTTCCTCAGGGAGTGCTGAGGTTACTGCAGCTAATACTGCTATGTTCCGGTGTCACTTGCCATGTGCATAGTGTGTGTTAAGGCCTTAGCGTCCCTCGGCTGCAAAGTCAAGACAAGATTAAATGAAAGGAAAGAGCAGCCAAAGTTATGCATGGACAAGGGAGAGAGGAGAATCCTAACAGGCAAGGGTGTCCATCCCTGCAGCCTGAGGTGGCAGAGGCTTGGCGGTTTTTTGGGAGACATGCCTGGCTGGAATGTGAAGAAGGCTCAGGGATCTGTGGCGTTTGGTGCCACTGTTCCTTCTGCCTTCAATGAGAAAAGGTGAATGTTTCAAGTTTTAAGCACAGGCATAAGTGCTTCCCTGGATTGGGACCTTAAATGCCATGGTGCCACACATTTGGAAGGGAGTGTGGAAATCTTCTATCCCAGCTGCACTTTGCTCCCATCCCCCACTGAGCTAGAAGAGCAGAAGACAAACGTCCTTAACCCATCTCCACTGAGGCTATTCAGATGCATTAAAATTTACACACTTATGTACGTTGGTGCTTTGCTGGGTGGGTGCCTTAATCTGTCCCCCATTTCTTGCATATTATATTCTTCCAGTGCAAAGTTTAATATTTGCTCTCCATGAGTATTCATGTACCAGCTTTATTATGAACAGTGCTTAGGGATTCTTGCAAGGCAGGCTGTGGGAGTGTCAGCAAACATACTGCTAGCAAATTTTATGGAACTAGTCTTTGGGGGGAATTTTCAAAAGCAATCAGAGTCGGCTTGCTTCTGCTTCCATTGAAATCCAGGGGCATTTTGCCATTAAGTCGATAGGAGTAGAGTTTGGCCAAGATTGAGTGCTTTAGCTAACCCTACCCCAAAATGTTTTCCTAATATACAGTGTATAGAATTTACATTAATTCTAAAGAAGAGTAATGGCTGCTGATGCGTGAATTACTCATTTTCAGATGGGTTGTGAGTTTTATGATAAATGCTCTGTGTTTTGGGACAACATCAGAACCTTCTAATTGCTATGGAACCGGTGTTTGTTCTTATCTTCTCTGAATGTCTTTATTCTAAAACTGGCACAAGAGTGAAGTTGCGCACACTTCCTGGCTTTTTGCTAAGACAACGTCCAGGCATTTTAGCTGTTAATTACAGCAAACAGAACATATAGACCCACAATAGCACAATAAAATACTGCCTATTAAGGGTAAGCACTTGCGCTATGAGACAAGACCTTGTATGCTATGTAAGGGATAATGTCAAAGGCAATGGAATTGTGACAGGCGGAAAATATCCTGAGCAAATCTTAGGGAATTAAGATAAGGTTTAACTTAATTCAATAAAGTTTATCACATTAGGGTTATTAGCTCTGGGATACATTGCATTAAAATGCAGTTGTGTACATGTGGAAATATATGTACCTTGTCTAGTAAAGGTGGATGTTAATGTACATCCTCTGTTATTAACCCTTTGCAGTCATCTCCTGGAGGGATATACATATACTAGTTCAGACAAGATTCTTCAGGGGCCAACAGTCAAAAAAAGGAAACTTTGGATAGATAGCCTGGTTTTAAACTGTCTCAAGGCCCCGATCCAGCAAATGGACAGGACCCCTGTCCTCCATCCTTAGGGTATAGTTGGAAGGACTGGGTCCACTGACGCCCCATAAGACTGGATGCTAGTTCTGAGAAGAGGTTATGGTGAACGTGTGATCACAAAGGAAATCCCTTGGGTGGGTGTTGAAGGACTGTGCCTGCCAGAGCTCATGTTAGGGAGGGGTGATCTCAGATAAGGATATTCGCATGAGTATAGGGGTTTTTATTGGCTTTAATAGGTTGTCTCTGCCGTGCTTTTTCCTTACAATAGACTTGCAAAGATGGAACTGTGCGATTACTTATAACTGTTGACAATTACTTTATTGGTCCCTGAAGAGAAAGCAGGCAGGTGTGGTTGGGCAGCCAGTCTCTGTTGGGGATAACACAGTGAAGGCAGGGAACTGTTCAGCCTGGAAATACCCCATCAGAAGGGTCTTCACCCAGGACAGGAGATGGCTGGGGAGCTTGGAAGGCTGAGAGTGGGTGTGGTGGTGGATTAGACACTGGGCCAATGGGGCCCCAGAAAAAATCCACTGCTGGGTGTTGGAAGCCTGGAGCCCTGGCTGCTAGGTGGGAGGGGTGAGGGAAGCCCTCTGCCTCAGCGACCTTCACTCCGTTGCTGGTAGAAGCTGGGGGACAGAGGAAGCCCAGCCCCACAGTGGTCCCCATCTCTGGAAAAAGCCCCTGGGAAGGGGAAGCCCCAACTCCGCCCCAGCCAGTCCCTGGCAGAAGCCTCCACACCCGACCCCACTCTCCAGAAGAAGGCCCAGTGCCCCAACTCTGGTCCTCAGCAGAAGCAAGAGGGTGGTGGGGGCAGCCCCAGCACCTAGATCCCTGCTGTGTCCCTGAGACTAGAGGAAGTCTCACTCGCAGCTGTGGTGCAGGAACAGAGCTTCTCCAGTCTTGGGGCCACTGTGTGTGGAGGAGGAAGGGGGAGCAGAAATGAGCCAAAGGGATTTTAGGGCTTCAGTGAGGGGACAGAATGTGTGTGTGTGCGAGGGGCTGGGTGGAATGGGGGGGCCCTGCCACCAGGAAAGGGGCAGCAAGGGGTGGGACTGTGTGGGGGCCACAGGTGGAAGAGGCACAGGGCTGCAGGCAGTAGGGGTTAGGTAGGGCTCCCCACTTTCTCTGACCAGGAGCCCCAGGAAATCCTAATCTGCCTCTGAGTGGGTGCCCTAGTTGGACTGCTGAGAGAAATACAGGTGCAGTTGCCCTGAACTATGACAGGAGTACGTTAAACAATAAAATGTGTTTGTAGCTGATTAAATGTCAGCATGAATCTGCAAAAGTCATTGATTGCATATCTTTTAAGCCCTCAAACATTATTACTATTAAACAGAAGATGAGATTTACAGCCACGTCTTTTGTGAACCCACCAGACTTTACTAGGGAGACCAGCCTTATGTCTGGATACATGCATGTAGGAGGTACAGGAAACATTGGGACCTGCTCCAAAGGCCTCTGAAATGAAAAGAAGCTGTCCCACTGAAGTCAGTGAGCTTTGGATTATGCCACAGATCAGTGCCAGAAGAGGTGTTGTCCGCCAAGAGGCATAACTCTTCTCTCTGTTTCAGGATTGAACAAATGCACCTACATGGCACCGGTGACGCCCTGCCCATCTCAGTGGCGTTTGTGTCAAAACCGTACCTGTCATCAGTAAGGCACCCAGGGCATTTTTCACAAGAGCCAAACATGCTAAACATGGGACAGGCCTGGACACCAAAGCACACAGTACATGATCTGCTTTCTGAAATACTACCTGTAGCTTAAACTGGATAAATTAATCTTCTCTTCTTTCACTGTCATCCTTCTTCAGCCTGCTAAAGAGTTCCCAGGGTGTGTTGCATTTCAGTAGGAGGTAGATAGCTCAAGTTTATAAATCCCTTTTGGATAAAATGTTAGATTTTTCATTTAAAATATTGCATACAGAAAAAAGTAATATCCCGTACGTCTCCCTTGAAGTTTTGAAAGAGGAATGCTACTTGCTTCTTAACACACTTGCTGTGATCCCCTCTGGTGACATGGGTAGGGTGAGTTGTGTTTTAAAGGGTCTGATTGTTCATGGGAGCACACTGGTTGGTCAAATGTGTAAGCTGCTGGAACGTATAGAGGGCCATATTTCTTGAACCCAACCTTGTTTAAATAAACCTTAGAAATGTAGGCCATATTGTATTGCTGCTAAGTTTCAGTCTCAATTTATACACTTTCTGTCCTATAATTGGCTTCAGTCCCTCTGCTGTCATCAGATACTATTATAAAATGACTTGAAATGGGAGAAATCTGGTCAGCAACATCTGAATCCATGTAATTATCAGACTCTAACTACCCATGCCTATTACCATTCATCTTGAACTCCCACTTTAATCTGGATTTGTGTGTGTGTGCAGCAGGGGGAGAAGGTAGCTGATCTGCCCAATCCTTTGATCAATTGGAAATGTAGGTAGCATACTCAGATACTAGTTCTGAAGTTAGTGTGTTCTAACTAGAATAGAGATGGACCTAATAAAGTCGTCCACAATCCAAGCTAGTTTAAGGTTGGGCTGGGGAGGAAATGATATTTCTAACTTGGCTTCAGCCCTTGCTTAGCATTAAGAGAAGTGATTGTGGCTGAATGCTCCATGATTTTCGCAGTGATCAAGATCTTTAATTGGGAGTTCCAACTAAGTTTTGATTTGGGTTCTGTGAAGAATTCATAGAAGAACCCCAGCCCCAAATGAAATTAGCCTTAAATTTTGGGTCTTAAATCTGGAACCTAGGTTGATACTTGGGTATATACAATTCCCCCGCCCCTCCATTCCCTAAAGGGGCTCCTTTATATCACCATTACCTCAACTGCCTCCTCCATCCAGGGACACATAGCCAAGCTCCAGACAGACCACCCAGCTCCAGTCATTGCTTGCATTAGTGTCTGATCTGGAGTGCCATTTCTAGGACTGGGTATGCTGTCGGAGACATGATGCACAGATGCAGCAACAGTCGGAGCCACTCTTATTGGCTGGTACGTTAGCAGCGGGCTTTTTTACTGTAGACGTCCAACTCCCAAACTCTTGTGGAGGGCAGACGTATGGAAGATTAATGGTGTCTAATTGCAGGCTCATCTGTATTTTGAAACTTCTAGTTTAGTCATGTTGGCTCAAATCAACATGCTTTAATCACTGCTCTCCCCAGAATCTGCAAATTTGGCACTTTCCCTTTAGTATTTTGCTGGAAAGGCAGCTTCTAAAACTGGTTTCCAGGATGGATGATGATGTTGTAGGCACCTTTGATTTGACGAGGATCCTCTTCTGTTTAGATTGGAGCAGTTTGGGTGACAGAACAGCAGTTTTTCCCTTTCCTGACCTTATTATATCAATGGAACCATGCTGATCTGGTGTGGGGTGTCCAGTTTGTCTGACCACCTTCTGAATCGGTCCTTTATCCTTGTGTTCTAGAGACATGTGTCAGTATACAAATGCACCCCAGGAAAGAGGAAGGCTTCTGGTACAAACTCTTGCATTTATGCCTATAATTTCTTGTACAACAGTTTCATCGGCTACTGATGAGGGTCTGTATTCCCAACTGACTCTAGTGAGAGGAGTTGGGTTCTTGTTAATTATGTCGAGGCGGGGGAGTAATATCACTTTTCTCACACAAGTCTTAAGTGTTACTTATTGCATTATGAACTTAGGGTTTTTTATTTAAAAAAGAAACAACTTTTGTTGGCATAAATGATTTTATAGCCCCATTAGTAGCAGCTGCTAAAGTGTTAACCAAAACAATGGTAGCATTCAGACAGATTTCCAATGGCATTTTATTTGATGAAGGTAAATAGTGTCATTTTTTTTCAACTTTATGAACTCTGATTATACATTCTGATCTTAAAAGGATTATTGCATTTGGAGGATGGAGAAGATGGGCTGTTCAAATTCCCCTTTACCAATAATTTATCAAGACTGTTCCCAATACATGGGAAATACTCAAAAACCTGATATGCCAACACCCTCTGGAACTCACAGCTAATGGGACATATTTTGGGTTTTCTAATATCTAAAATATGAGACAAATATGAAGAGCAAAAGATGTCTCCTGAAAGGGCAACATGATTGATTATTAATCAAAGGAATAAATCAGTTTTTCCTTTATGGCAATCCATGTCTATTTAAAGAACAGTTATTTCAGTCCTCTCATTACCATTTCCTAGTAGGACTTCAGATGTTTCTGCTCCCAAGGTGTTTCAAAGAGGAATTTCACAGATTTTTGATAGGGTGCTAAAGATGTAAAGGGCTGCTGTTTTCATTTTGGCTGGGGATTGTAAAGTGACTGATAACTAAATACTTAAGCCCTGATTCAGGAAAGCAGCCCTGCTCAGGAAAGCACTTCAACACATGCTTTGAGATGTAAGTACATGCTTAAAGTTAAGCACCTAGTTAAGTGCTTTCCTGAATCCTGATCTTGGGTAAGTTTTGTAGACAAGAGAAAGATGTTTCTCTTTCCCCCATATCAAACTTCCAATGCAGATCTTCTTTACTTTTTTAAGCTGGAAGGGAGATTTCTGTATTAAGCATTAATTCCATAAAGTTATCCTAATTGTTTGATCCAGATAAAATAAAAGCAGAGGTTAAAATGCCCTCTTCAGAGTGAAAACAGATGATTAAACAGTGATGATTAAAAAACAATTATCCCAAATACGCCAGTGAGCTGTGAACTCTTACAAAAAGTGCTAGGAAAATGCTTGTTTTTTAAGACAGACATAAGCAGTTAAAACACTAGTTGCTACTTTGAAAATATTACGACTTAATGAAGGCCAGGTCTACATTGGAAAATATTTGCTGGTGTAGCGATGCTGACAAAGCTTCCAGCTGTAGACATAGCTTATACTGGCAAAAGGGTGTTTTGCCAATATAACTTATAACGTTTGGTGAGTGAAATAAACTATACTGCCAAAAGCCCTGGTATGCCTCGTGGCAAAGCTCTGGCCTTGTCCCTGTGGGTCCTGTGCTTCCAGCGAAGTATCAGTAGCAGCAGGTTGGGGGGAACCCGGGCCCGCCCTCTTCTCCGGGTTCCGGCCCAGGGACCCTCATGGTAGCAGCTGTTGGCAGCCAACCTTTCACTGACAGAGTTGCTACTTTTCCCTGGGCCACTTCCCCACAGCTCTCCCACTTCTCCCTTACCTCAGGTCACAGCAAAACTTCCTCTTCTCCAGCTCCTTTCTCCTTGGCTCCTCCCAGCTGACTAACTGAGAGGTTTTTAACAAGTTTCAGCCAGCCCCTGATTGGCTTCAGGTGTCCCAATCAGGCTAGCTATTTCTACTCCTTTCTAGAAGCTTCTTGATTGGCCTGGAGTATCCTTTGTTTGGCTATCCAGGGAACAGGGACCTGCACATCCTGAGGCTGATATACCTGCCTTCCAGCACTCTCCTATACCCTTCTGGTCTGACTCCGTCACAGCCTGTATAACTCTATCTACACATGGGGGATTTTGCTAGTATAGAAATGTCACAAAAATCATACCCCAACAGACTTTGCTGTACTGGCAAAAGCTCACACTGTAGACATGGCCTAAATCAGTTCCATCAGTAGATGCCTTTTTGGAAGGTCCAGATTAATGATGCTTGTCTTATATACCAAACACAGTCAGTTTCACTTGCACTGAGATTCCTATTCCAGGAAGAAAGAAGCTATGTCCAGACTGAAAAGGAAGTGCAAACAATTTTTCTTTTGGTGTCTTCAGTCCCATTCTCTCATACATGGAGAAACTGATCTCAAAGAATCTAGTCCTGCGAGATGCTGAACACCCTCAACTTGCACAGATGTCAAATGGGGAGTCAGGACTGCTCAGGGTACACTCAGCTTGGTTGGCTTGGGGCATAACCTCTTGAAAGATTGTTTTTTAAAAAAGTTTTCTAAATTCTAGACCTCCCCGTGCTGAATATATATTGGATAAGGAACTAGAAACCGGATTCTTAAATTTTCCTTAGCTCTTCTACTTTTCAAATTTAGAAATTTCAAACTTTGATATATTGGAATTTGGAAAAATAAATTTTCAGTATTAAAAAAAAAACATATGGGGAAAAATTTAGAGCCTCCCCACAACACAATGTCCTCTTCCTCGCCTGCCTTTTTCATCCAGCTCTTCTTAGTGGAGTGATACAGTATGAGTAACACTTGAAAGTGGTATAGATGAATATGAAATTTATCGAGCGACGTATTTCCCTATCATTATCTCAGGTAGAACTGAATTTTGAAATACAGTCACCCAACTTGGGGTGAATCAGAATTAAGAGTGCTACAAGTATGGGACAGATCATAAAACACCAAGAGCCATTGCAGGATGACAGAGTTTTGTTGGAAAGGGACAGTGTGTTCCAGGACCACTGAAGAATTAAATGCAGGTCTAGATACCCATCTAGGCACTTAAGTATTTCTTCTTAATATTGGTTTGCTTTACAGGAGTGTTTGGAGGTCCCACTGTCCTGGCTGCAACACACCTACTGTCTCCCTGTGATGCACAAAACCTTGGGACATTGCCTCTGATGTAGTAGCACTAACATTGCATAACAGCGGTGGTAGTGTGGACGTGGATATACGTGTGTACAGTGTTATGCTTGCAATGATCTTGGGGTTCATTAAATAAGAAACCAGTGAATGAGAACACCTCTAGTGAACTGCTGCACACAGCCATGCGGTGTTCCCTACTCCCATCTCCAGGACACCTCTCCAAATTCCTATGTTTTATACTCTGTCCTTTAGGAGGGAATGTCTCTAAAATATAACCTTTTACTAACATATCTCTTTGTTGTCCATGTGCAGGACAGCATAATGTGGACTCTCACCCAGGTGTGGGGTGCATTGTGAGCGTATACATGGTTGAGTACTCAAGCATGAGCAGCAGAATAGAGAGAGCCTAAGATCCCAGAGAGGGAGGCCCTATCCAAAGCATTTGAGTGTCTTGTTATGTAGGTTGTAAAGAGTGGAAGGCAAAGGTACAGAGACTTGCCCAATGTCACTGGGGCAGTCAGTGGCAGCACCAGAAATAGAACCCAAGTCCTCTGAGTTCCAGTCCATGGCCCTGATTTCACAATTTCAAAACATTTTTCAACATTTGATTGAGTTGGAACACTTGTAACACCCCCCTCCCTTTTTTTGCAGATAATTTTTTTTAGGGGGGGGGGGCAGGTTCCTTGAAAAATTTCCCACCCAGCTCTACTTAAGAATAATTGGCCCGATGATTTGCAAAGCAGCTTCTATGTCACTGAAGATACAGTGGATGATACAGTCAAATTAAGATCGATCAAGTTTCCAATCGTTTGAGTAAGGCACTCTGTTTCCTTGAACGATAACCATTGAGAAATCCTAGCTGCTGGGGAGCTCTGTGCTTTTGCCTGGTTTGCCTCCAGGGCCTTGCTCTTGACAATTTCATAGATGAGAGAGAGGAAGGAAATCCAGTCATGTTGATCTGTAGCATTTTTTTTTTTTTGCATAATAAAATTGTGTAGTTAACACTCCAAAACCTGGACTCTCCCCTGCTTCACAGCAGTAACACAGGTTCACTGTACAGGCAGGTATCACAGTGTGCTGTTTTGAATCTTTTCAAATCCATGCTGATTTCCTTGGGGATGCAGGAATGAAAAAAGAAGAAACTCATCAATTATAAGAAAAAAAAGAACTGTTGACATCATGGACTAATTTTTTGATTCCGTGGATGTTTCCTATGATCCCTTTTGGCTAATTAGAAATAATTGGATCCAAATTCAGACTAATAATACCTTGACACATTTCAGGCTACCCTCGCTGAACCAAAGGAATGTAGATATGGGGATGAACATAAATTCCCTTGCTGAATACCCTGACTCAAATTCCCGCACAACTTTTACGGCTAGGGAATAGTGGATTCATGACTCTGCTGTAACTGAAGCTGATGATAAAGTAAAATTGAAACTCAATGATACTCATGCATCTGGGAAGAAACACACATTATTCAAAATGAGCAGAGATAAATCAGTGAGGAGAGAGGATTGTCTAAATTCTTTGGGTGAAGTGGCAAACTCCCATTGACTTCAATGAGGCCAAGATTTCACCCCTTGTTCCTAAACTTGTGTTGAAATGTGCGTGCTTCTGTATCCCTAAATCAAAATAGAGTGAAGGATGGATAGTGGGTGGGAAACAGGAGAGGAACAAAAGAACAAGAAAGGCTTTTGTAAGAGACTCTTACGTCCCACATATAGGACACAATGTAATGACAAAAAGCGTATCATGTTTTATGTACATGATAGGAGATAATAATGTCTTAATTCTGGTCCCATAATCATTTCCCTTACACGTTTAGAAGCCTTGCTTTCTTCCACTGCAGAACAATGACACTGCAAAGCATAATTATTTTACAGTCAATTAAGTACATTAAATGTGCATATTTCTGAGACCCGATTTACACTTCATCCCCACAGCGCTACATGGAGCACTGCCATTCTCCCCACTAAAGCAGGACCCAGTACGGCTGTCAAAGGAACTCACTGGTTCAACCTCAAAGTGGAATAATTTAAATTCGAAACCAGCCTTTTGAAATGCCAGTACAGCACAGTAGAGCTTATTCTGTCAAATGCATTGTGAAGACCAAAGACAAAGCAATGCGGTATCTGTGGAGAGGCTCTATAAAACTTTTATGGCTTTAGTTCATGCCCTGATTCTTGCTGTGGTGAGCAAATACATTTTTCATTAGTGTATCCCACAAGCCAATGAGACCTTATGCATTTAAGTGATGACCTTTCCAGTATACTTCTATGCTCATAACAAACACTGAGACTTATTTTTCTTTTACTAGTCAATAATTATTTATGCAGCTTTTTGTAACCCTCTAAGATCGTACAATAATCTGGGCATGGTGTTGAACTTCATATGAGCTACTCTGTGGGTCTGTGCAGGTATCCAGCTCTCACATCTTTTGTGAGCTTCTCCAAACTCTCTTAAATCTACAGAACATCCAGTAAATATGACCAAAAAGACTTGCGGTTTGGGTCGTGCACTATGCAAAAAGGGAAGACTTACTGTTTGTCAGGTTTTTGAAAAAAATAATGATCTTACAACACGGCTTGCATAAAAACTTTTTGAATTGTTTATTCAAATAAGATAAAGATCAGGTTGATTTCCAGCTTAGCCAGGTGATGTTTGTTTCAAAATGTTTTTGAAGCTGAAATGAAAAGCAAAGGTCTGGCTCCGCAGCCAGAATAGATTGGTTAACTGATGCTAATGCCAATCAGTTTACTTTTGCTGAAAATCTGGACCAGAACGTAAGCAGTATTTGTTTGAAAGAGAAGTTCACGTTGTAATATGCTTGCTTTCCTTCCCTCTCTGTCTTCATTTTCAGGCCCACTGTGTGATGCGTAGTCACTGTTTTACCCTAATTTACTGAAAGAGTGAGCGGACACAGAGTTGGAGGCCACAAAGCCAGAGTCCACTAACAATGTTGGGCTTCTGCTGTCCTAGGAACTTCTTTCAGGACCTGAAATGTCCCCGTTTTTCATTTCACCAAGCAAATGTTCCTTTTTTTCAGGTCTATAAACAGGTTTGTTCAAGACATATTGCTGCAGTGAGGAGAATTTGTTCAGTGTTTACCAGGAACAAATAGTCCAGTAGAACAAGTATTCAGTGAGATGAAGTGTGTGAGGTGAAGAGAAAAGCCAAAAGAGTGCAGATGCTATCAGAGCTTTACCCATAGTGAATATTAATAACACTTCTTTAGTGTTTCATGCTAAACTCATTAAGACGCTATGTTACCGGGGAAAATCCTCCACTCCAGGAAATATGCCTGTGTCACTGTTGAGTCAGAAATTGGGAGCAGCATTATTTAAAAAAAGAACAAGTGTACTTTTGTATGAGCATTTCAGGACCTTAAAAAAAGTCACAGAAGTCTCCCGGTTTGACTTTGAAAATATGGTCCCCCTGAGCTGTGTGTGCAGTTTGGGTCAAGACCGTGGAATAATTCTACAGATGAAGGGGCAGGTGAACAAGTTCTCTTTCAAAGTCGTCATCAGGAGATTAACTGAAGGTCATCCTTAAACACATGAGTGCAGCAAACAGTGTGAACTGGCAGGACTTCAGAGGTTTCAATTACTGCTATAGAGTTTTTTTTTAATAATTATATTTTAATATGGAAACTGGAACCAGCTGGTCAGAACAGTTCCTCCTTGAACCTCCAATAGTAGATTGGAAGGTATAGACAATGCTGTTCCCAAAACAAAGTATCAAATCAATTCCTCCTTTCTTTCGCAGCAGATTGGGAGGGAGCTTAGCTGATGGAGGCTCCCTGTGAACCTATGGGGGCAAAACGTTTTCTGTGTAAAATGGCATGATATTTCTGTTCCTTGTCATAGAATCATAGAATATCAGGGTTGGAAGGGACTTCAGGAGGTCATCTAGTCCAACCCCCATTAAGTCTCTACTCAAATGCAATGAAATTCAGATTGCTATCCTTGAAATAAAATCAGAATGATTAATTCTGACAGTTGGTATTGGTATCAACACTTTGTTGAGGGGTGGGGGAGGAGGATGAAGAAGAGACATTGTCTTACAAATGTAGTAGTCCTTCCTGTGTCTAGGGAGAAATAAAAACCACTGGAAATACAAGCTCTGGAAATCGATCACCAACATGTTATTTAACTGGTGCAAATGACATGACCTTTCCACTGAGCAAAATGTCTCTTGTAAAATTTGTATTTGATGAACACTGCTGATTGTTGATTAACATCGATGGCTTTTGTTTCCATTTCTACCTGGTCAGCATTTCTAATGTAAATTCTAAATGCAAGAGAAGGAGATGAACCCAAAAAAGAGCTTCCTGTGGACTGACTTGTCCCTATAGCAGACGCTTGCACTTGGGCTGCTGCTTACATTTGCACAGATCTACCTGCAAGTATCCAGCTCTGAGGTTGGAGCACAGTGCTGTTGGGATACTAGCAAGCGCGTAGATTCTGCATTCAGTTATGGGGACTGTGCCCTGTCCACTCCAGCTCAAAAGCGGATTAGTTGTAAGAAATCAAACAGTTGCTTATGTGAGCCTAAGAACGGGGCATTAGCTCTGGAGAACTAGAAGTAGCATTCAGAGGGGAATCCTAAGGGATATGATTTCTCTCCAAGCTGTTCCCAGGATTCTGTAACCCTAACTATAAAGATCTATTCTAGGGAAAGAGTCACAGTATTCTCCACTCTTGAAGCTCACATACTATTTCTGTTGGATAGGTTCCTAACACAGAAACCGCCTCTGTTAGTGCTCGGTGGTTTTTCTGTCTTCAGCTTTTAGGGTCTGATCCAAACCCAATGAAGTCCATAGGAATCTTTCTACTGATTTTTAAGTGGACTCCCAAAAAATATTTACATACTATAGAAAATATCTGCATGTAACTTGGAACAATGGTTTTGTTTATTTCATACCCATTGCCTAAGGAGGTTGTGGAATTTCAGTCACTGGTGATTTTTAATAGCAGGTTAGACAAACACTGTGTCAGGGATGGTCTAGAATATTTAGTCCTGCCATAAGCGCAGGGGCCTGCACTGGGTGACCTCCTGAAGTCCCTTCCAGTCTTATGATCTTATGAAAGCAACAAGAGATAAGACAGAGAAAGGAGAAAAGCAAACGACATGATTAGACTCTGTATTAGAAATGCAAATACCATGTAAAAAGCACAAGGGAATTTCTGGTAATTATTACTTCAATCACACACAAACTATGTTAAAAGGACATTAAGTTTGCAAAGTCAACTCCTGAAAACTTAGAAATGCTAGAATTACGGTTGCTTGTGCAACCTGACTTTGCCCCCCCCTTCATGTGTATGCAGTAGGGGACAGTCTTTAATCACATGATCCCATGCTATTTTTCCCCAGGGACCCTGGCCTCCTTCTGTCAACAGGCTGGATAGTGCTCTGGGAATGAATTGGGTTTGTGTGGTGGAGGAGGTTGTTGTCTGCAGGGTTGCTGCCTCCCCTATGAAAAAAGCCTTGCCAAGTAAACTCTGGCAAATATAAACTTTTTTGAAAATTGCTCCTCCAGATGGTGGTTATTCAGCTTACGGGGGAGGCCATGGCGGAGTTGTTTGGAACTCCAGAGCTTTTGGGTGTGCATGTCATCGTCACATTTATAAAGAAGCATTTTAGTTCTCCCAAAGGAGCACTTTGTTTGGTTGGGTAAAACATGGTGGCCTTGAGGCCACTTGGAATGGAAATGACAGAGTCATGCTAAAATCAGCAGCTTTCCAGTCTGCAGATTTCTCCCCCTCCCATCCCCAGCTATAATTACATCCCTTGGCCCGTGTTTCATTACAACATGTGATGCGGCAAGCAGGGAGAGTGGTCAGATCGTTATGAAACATTCCGGGAGATTAGTGTTTCATGCCCCCTCTGCGCCCACAGACATAATCCAGCCTGGTTTATACCCCCTGCACCTCTAGATTTACCCCCAATGGATGTCTTCTGCAGACTGCTCCGCTTTTCCAGTTCCACTCAGCATGCTACTGCATGAAAGGAAAAGGGAATCTTTCTCTGAGAAAGGACAGTTGAGATGTGGTTTTTTTTCAGTGTTATTTAGCTGGCCCAGTAGTAGTGTAGTTAGAACAGAACCCAAGGGATAACAGAAAGATGTATTTGGCTTTGAACGGGGACTGTAACCTTGCAACTAATATCTCTGTAGTTATATTTTCACTGTAAGCCTCTGTTTACAGGACTCTGAACAACTTAGAAAAGCCAGTCTTTTAGTTCACAGTGAAATATTTTTAGCTTGTTTCTCCCTGAGACCAAAGGACTCTTGGGGGAGGGGTTTGAAGAACTAAGGCACTTTTAAATTCTCTGAACATGAAAAAAAACATACAGCGTTGTTTTCTTGCTTTAAGAAAATTGTTCAGATGTTTTTTTGTTGTCGCTTGGATCAGTTAAAAATGATTTCATTTAAAGGTTCAGACTTGGGATGTTCTGTACATTGCCTTTGATGGGAAATGGTTGCTTGGACAAATTTGGAAAAAAAAAAATTAATTGAGAACTGAAGACATTTCATTATAAGTGGGCGAAAAAAATAACATACTGGGAATACAGACAATATATATATTTAATGATTTAAAATATTATGAAATGATATCCAAATGTCCATGTGCAGGAGCATGCTATATATTTGTACACTGAAATGTATCTACAACTGTTTAAATGATCAGTCGTGCATATAACTTTGAATGTGTGTTAAAATATACTTGTGAGAATATTCACATGAATATAAAGAATCAGAGAGGTAGCCATGTTAGTCTGGATCTGCAGAAGCGACAGAGTCCTGTGGCACCGTAAAGACTAACAAAAATATTGAAGCATAAGCTTTCGTGGGCTAATACCCACTTCATTGGATGCATGCAGTGGTAGTATCCAGAGGCAGGTATAAATAAATAGGCAAGAACCAGGTTAGAGATAACAAGCTTAGTTCAATCAGGCTGAACCACCTTCTTATCTCTAATCAGGGAGGATAAGGCTTCTTCTAACAGCTGATCTGGAGGTGTGAACACCGAGAGAGGAGAAACTGCTTTTGTAGTTAACTAGCCACTCATAGTCCCTGTACAGTCCTGAGTTGATGGTGTCAAATTTGCAAATGAACTGTAGCTCAGCAGTTTCTCTTTGAAGTCTGGTCTTGAATATTTTTTGCTGAAGGATGGTAACCTTTAAATCTGTTATTGTGTGTCCAGGGAGATTGAAGTGTTCTCCTACAGGTTTTCGTATATTGCCATTCCTAATATCTGATTTGCGTCCATTTATCCTTTTTTGTAGGGACTGTCCAGTTTGGCCTATGTGCATAGCAGAGGGACATTGCTGGCACATGATGGCATATATTATGAATTTGTTCACTAGGCTACAGGGGACTAAACTCTTTTGAAAATGTGGCCTCTTTGTTTTCATCCACCCTATGTCTAACATTTAAATTGTAAACTTTTAGGTCACAGACTCCCTCTTCCTTTGGGCTTGATCCTCCACCATTTAAAGCAATGGGAGTTTTGAATTGACTTCAGTAGGTGCAAAAGCAGGACCTGTGCGTGTATACAAGACAATCGGGCCCTGATCTTGGTTGGACTTCTAGGCCTTACAGTAATACAAATTATTATTACTATTATTTAATTCACATCCGAGCCTAAATGGGAGCAATGATCTTTTGAAAACTGATCCTCAGTTTTGGTGCTGAGATCTTTCAGTCATGTGGCCCAAGGATTTCATTTTAATCTCACACAGAAAATATAAAAAAAATAAGATGGGACTTTCAAAAATTCTCAGCATTGGCCTGAGGCACTCCCATTGATATTACTAGCCAACTCCCACTGGCCTTCACTGGTAGCTGATAGAGGCCAACATTGAGTGATTGGGAAAATTCCAGCCCTAGGGTCCATTTATTTGAATGTTCAACTGAACAATTTCCTCATAACATTTCATATTTCTTTAACACCGCTCAGCACAACATGAGTAACAAACTACAGCATGTATCTCCAGTGCTGAGATGAACACCTCATTGAAATGCAATGCTGGTGTAGAGGACAGCAGATGAGTAGACAACGAGGGCACACTACAGAATAGCAGAGGGAACAGCAATTTTGAACAAGGACATCAGGACAAATCGCTGCTCTTATCTAACCTCCCATAGGAAGTATAATATCCATGCTAAGCACCTAGGTTGTCAGTTTTTAAGGTCTCCTCTGAGATTCCTGAACAGCAAGGGTCAGTATGTATGTATCTGATTCTGAAAGATGAAGGACTGAGTTGACCATATCAGGATTTAAAGTAGTGGATTCAGGGAGTCTAGGTATCTTAGAATGCTGCTTAGACTATGCTAAGTCACCCCCTCCGAAAATGTTAAGATAAAGTTATGCTGGAGATTTTTACATCAGCAAATTCATAGTCTTGGTTCCCCCGCAACTCTAATTCTGTCACATTGACATTTGTACCCTTCATTTCTAAGCATTGCTATACTCAATAATAATGACAAAACAGGAGGAGGAGGTGGCAAGTTGCAGATGCAACAATAGCTTTGTGCTAAGGTCAGCTAATGTGAAGTGCTTCCACCTGCCAAGGTGTGGGAAGTATTTTGCACAACTCTAATACAGTAACTCCTCACTTGAAGTCGTCCCGGTTAATGTTCTTACGTTGTTACGTTGCTGATCAATTAGGGAACATGCTCGTTTAAAGGTGCGCAATGCTCCCTTCTAACATTGTTTGGCAGCTGCCTGCTTTTTGGAAGAGCAGCCCAGTGAAGCTAGCTGGTAGGGGCTTGGAACCAGGGTGGACCAGTAGCCACCCTATTAGCTCCCTGCTCCCCTAAGTTCCCTGTGTAGCAGCTGCCCAGCAGGCTATCAATTGCCGGCAGTGCAGATGTCCCTCCCCCCACTGCCATGTGCTGCACCTGCCCTCTGCCTTGGAGCTGTTCCCTGGAGCCTCCCGCTTGCTGTGCCTTTTGTCTGGTAAAAATATAGGCTAATATAGCCTTTTGTCTGGTAAAAATTTTTCCTGGAACCTAACCCCCCACATTTACATTCGTTCTTTTAGGGAAATTTGATTTGCTTAACATCATTTCACTTAAAGTCAAATTTTTCAGGAACAGAACTACAATGTTAAGTGAGGAGTTACTGTACGACAGTCCCACATATTTACCTTATAGTTCAGGCATGTCTGAAAAACTTGTTCCCAGAGTGAGTGCATCTAACAGGGGAGAAAGTTAAAGGGTCTGTTCTTCCAAAGTGCTTAGCACCCTGAACTGTTGTTGATTTCAGGAAACTACTCATAATTTCACAAGGGGTGCTGCATACTTTAGAGGATTGGGTAGGTGTCAGGGTTCCCTCCCCACTCTAAACTCTGGGGTACAGATGTGGGGACTCACATGAAAGACCCCCCTAAGCTTATTTCTACCAGTTTAGGTTAAAAACTTCTCCAAGGCATGAATTCCTTCCCTTGTCCTTGGATGGTATTGGTGCTATCACCAAATGATTTAGACAAAGATTCAGGAAAAGGACCACTTGGAGTCCCTATTTCCCCAAAATATTCCCCCACGCTCCTTCACCCCCTTTGCAGGGGGGGCTTGAGAATAATATACCAACCAATTGCCTTTAATACGAGTATAGACCAGACCCTTTCTCTTTAGGACACTAAAAGCAATCAGGTTCTTAAAAAAAGAACTTCATTATAAAGAAAAATGTAAAAGAAGCACCTCTGTAAAATCAGGATGTACGGTAACTTTACAGGGTGATAAAAAGATTTAAAACACAGAGAACTCCCCTCTGGACTTAGCTTCACAGTTCTAAAAACAGGAATAAACTACCTCTTAGTATAGCGAAAATTCACAAGCTAAAACAAAGGATAATCTAATGCATTTTCTTACCATTACTTACACTTTTTGTAATCTTAGATGCTCATTGAAGATATGTTTTTAGGAGATGTTTTACTTGCTTGATCTCTCTCTCCATCCAAAGAGGGAACAAAAAAAGAGAGCACAACCTCCCCACAGATTTGAAAGTATCTTCTTTCCTCATTGGCTCTTTTGGCCTGGTGCCAACTGGGTTATTTGAGTTTCTTACCCCTTACAGGTAAAGATTCAGTACAGCTATCCAGGAGGGATTTTATGCTACCCCTTAGCTGTATGTTTATGACAGTAGGGTGTTATTAGTGTTGTTAATTTACTGGTTTGGCATCTAACATCCTAGCAAGTGAGAAGAACAGATAAATAGTGCAAAGGCAGAGGAAGGACAAGGGTTATGGTTAAGATCATGGGACTGCTTGTTGGCAAAGGAGGAGTGACCAGTGTAGTGGGTGGAAGAGTTGATCTAGGGAAGCAAGCTGAAGGTCCTAGAGAGGAAGTGAGAACCCACAGGAACTGTGGGGGTGTCAGCCTGGAGGACAAACCTCCAGGACGAATGTGTTGAGGATTGGGAAGAACAAGAAGGAAGATGAGAGGTAGTAAGGGGAGAGCGGGGGCTGGAGGAACTGTCCCTGCAGGGGGAAGAGGTGATGGGGGAAGTGGAGGTGTGGAGAGATGGAGGAGCATAGGGGGAAAGAGGGCAGGTGCAGCATTGATTTCACCTAAGAGTTCAGTACAGTATGGAAACCAGATGATGCAAAGCAATGGGAAGTTAAGATGTACTAATGGGTCTAGTAAATCAAATGGCCAATCAGGGGAGGGAATTGAAGTGCCTTAGGAGAACACCAGAGCCAGGTGCTGATGTCATTTTGCTGTTGAAGTTGTGAAGGGCCCAGTGCCTTAGCTGAAAATGATGCGTGATGAGGGGGAGGGAGACAAAGGCGAAGGAGGGCAAGTTTCACACCCAAAGACCCACCGCAGTGCAAGTACAACTATACGTTGAGCTAGGAAATGGCAGGCAGAGCCACAAGAGGCGAGAGGTGACGGAGCACAAATACCTACCAGCTTGAGGCTCCATGAGGCAGCCTGGAATATCCCTGCAGTGTTCGCTGTTCTGGGGTTACCTGAATTGTGTGAGCATGAAGTGCTACAGCTTCGTGCAGTGGAGGGGAGGTTTTCCTATTCGGGTCTTATAATGCATCTATGACTGTGGTATCTGAGCACTTTCCAGGAGTGCATTAAACTACATGACCAGCATCTGTCATGGGGTCCTTCCTCCCTGTAACCGGGTGGACACATTGCCTATGGATTATTATATGGTATTTGCATCATCTTTGCTTTTCCTTGCCCTCTGTCTTCCATCCTTGATCTGTATCACTCTGTTGAGTGAATTACTGCAGAAAAGAAGTGGGGAGGGAGGGAGGGAGGGATGGGAAAACTGCGAAGTTCCCTTCAGATGTGCTCTCAGGATGAGGGAAAGCAGGCTGAGGGGACAAAGAATTGTCTGGGGTGGCTTGCCCTCTTGTAGAAAAGACCTTCAGCTCTTGTCTCCGGTGACTCCTTCAAGACCAACCCAGAATCTGCTGACTGGAGGCAAAAGGGCACTCAGCAGAGCCCCCTGCTAGCCCTCACCCCATAACTCACCAACAGTGGGGCCAGCCTGGAGCCCTGCTGCCTTGGACCTTCCTAAGCCCCAGTAAGGAAAGTTGGAGGAACTTTCAGCTTTGGAGGAAAGGTGATGCAGCCTCAGGGTGAATATCCCCTGCAGGCCAGGGGTGGGGGGAATATATACCCCCATTGCAGTGTTAGGCATGGCTGCCTAGAGCCACCAAGTAGAGAGGCCTGTGGGTGACATTAGGGGAGAAATATAAAAGCTGCAGGCTAGCAAGTTTTTCATTCAGTTTCTCACCTTCCTCCTGATGCGCAGAGGCTCTGTGCGTTTGACACATCCATCTCATCTCTTGTGTGCTCCCACCTGGTCCTCTCCATGAGTGAATCCTGGGAACAGTATTGTGGAGACCTCCAACATACTGGACCAGCAAGCGGCACAGACTATATGTATTATTTGTCTTGTGGTAGTGACAAGACCACCGGCCAGGGACCAGGTCCCTATTGCTAGGTGCTGTACAAACAGAACAAAGATGGTCCCTGCCCAGAGAGCTTGTTTCCCAGTCGTAGTAGGTTTGTAGGTGTCTATTGTTAAATTTCAACCACAGCTGGCTTGAAAACGTCCACTTAACCCCAAAGCTATTTTTTGCGGAACGTTTTTTTTGGATGACAAATGTTCAGCCAGCTTCAAGAAGAACGCTGTTCAGTAAGAGCATGGTAGTGGTAAGGATCTTACATAGCATTTTCCATCCCGTAGGACCCTAAAGCTTAAAATGCAAACCCTTCTGGGGAGCCGCATGGCAGTTATTTAGTAGCACACAATGCCACTACAGAGTAACTTAGGGCAGGAAATGTAGACAGCCACTTTCAACTGTCTACATGGGGAATTTCCATAAGTGGAATATTACGTGAGGTGGAAGTTGGCCAGGACACTGACACTCATTCCCTTATGTCAAATCGCTATTGGAATATGTATCAAGTGGTCACAACCCCAGCTTTCTATTCCCTCTAAGAAATGGATGGCTGCAGAGTTATATTATCATTTTTGTTTTACGTGCAAAAATTCTTTTTCCTGAGTGTGGCGTGGGAATGAATGGGGTGGAACTGCTGTGCTAATGTAGTCTACAATTTGTAAACTTCAAACATCTTGTCAGTTTCTGAAATGTGCTTTAAAAATTATCAAAAGGCTCTAATACAAATAGTACACTATCAGCAAACAAAATCGTTTTTGAAAACCAAAGCCTATCTGGAGTTAAACTGTAGGTGCACTTAAAAAAAGCATCAATCTGTATTTGATTTCCCTTTTACTTTCATTTAGCTGAGATTATTATACAGTGCTTTTAGAGCTGGAAAGTTTCAAGAGGCCCTGTTAATTCACTGCCCTATTTATCTATGACTTTCATGTACAGTTGCATGGTATTATTGTGTCAGATATGTTAAATTAACCATCTGCTTTGGTTGGCGAGAGAGAGGCAACTGACAAAAGAAATCTGATCTGTGGAAAATGAAATGTTGTTTTTAAAAGTTTAAAGGGACTCTGAAATAATGTGTCAAGCGAGTTTACGGGTTTACAAAACTGAATATCAATAAAAAGATCATCATAACTGATTTTTTTTCTGAGAAAACAGGTACTTTTAAAAATGTATATAATGTAAGCATGGCCATACTGGGTCAGACCAAAGGTCCATCTAACCCAGTATCCTGTCTTCCCACAGTGACCAATACCAGGTGCCCCAGAGGGAATGAAAAGAATAGGTTATCATCAAGTGATCCATCCCCTGTTGCCCATTCCCAGCTTCCGGCAAACAGAGGCTCAGGACACCAGCCCTGTCCATCTTGGTGAACAGCCATTGATGGACCTATCCTCCATGATTTATCTAGCTTTTTTGAACCCTGCTATAGTCTTGGCCTTCACAACATCCTCTGGCAAAGAGTTCCACAAGTTGACTGTGTGTTGTGTGAAAAAATACTTCCTTTTGTTTTAATTTAATTAAATTAATTAATTTCATTTGGCAACTTTTAGTTCTTGTGTTATATGAAGGGATAAATAACACTTCTCTATTTACTTTCTCCAAACTAGTCATGATTATTTAGACCTCTATCATATCCCCCCTTAGTAGTCTCCTTTCCAAGCTGAAAAGTCCCAGTCTTATTAATCATTCCTCAATGGAAGCAGTTCCATAGCCCTAATCATTTTTGTTGCCCTTTTTCCAATTCCAATATATATATATTTTGAGATGGGGTAACCACATTTGCACAGTATTCAAGATGCAGGAACACCACGGATTTATATAGAGGCAATATGATGATTTTCTGTCTCATTATCTATCCCTTCCTAATGATTCCCAACATTCCATTTGCTTTTTTGATTGCTGCTGCACACTGAGTGGATGTTTTCAGAGAACTATCCACAATGACTCAAGATCTCGTTCTTGAGTGGTAACAGCTAATTTAGACCCCATCATTTTACATCTATAGTTGGGATTATGTTTCCCAATGTGCATTACTTTGCATTTATCAACACTGAGTTTCATCCGCCATTTTGCTGCCCTTTCATCTACTTTTGTGAGATCCTTTTGTAGCTCTTTGCAGTCTGTTGGGGCTTAACTATCTTGAGCAATTTTGCATCCTCTGCAAATCTTGCCACCTCACTGTATACCCCTTTTCCCAGATCCCACTGAGCAGCCTCTTACTCCAGGAGTGTGATTCCACTAATTTCAATGGGGTTGCTCACTGAGAAAGATGCCGCTAATCATGATGACGTGGATCAAAATGTTGCCTGCTGTTGTTGTGAGCTATATGAATAATTGGTCCGTTCCATTTGGCCCATCTTTCCACAAGTCATTCTTTTTTAAAATCCACCGTAGACCCCTATAGATAAAATTTTCAATAGCCCTTTTGGGACTTAGGTTCCTAAGTTACTTTGGCAACTTTGAAAATTTTCAGGAGTTAGACTCCAAGGACCAGATCTGTAAATATATTTAGGTGCCTAAGATGCAGGTAGTGCCTAGTGAGATTTTTCAAAAGCACGAGGCTTCTATCTGCATGTTTAGGTGTCTAACTGCCTTTGAAAGTCTGGCCGCTAAGGGATAGCTTCACAAGTCGGACTTGAGCGTTGCTATGGAAAACTGGCAACTTCCTCTGATCTGTATTTATGCATGTAACTCCTTTCGGAGGGGGATGCTTAGGCCACTCCCCTCCTTTTTCAATTGGCCAGCTTAGCTGGATTTCCCCAAACTCTGCTCAGTATCCTGGGTTTTATGAATCCCATTCTTAGGTGCCCAACTCTTCCCAGGCATTGTATAAGGAGTCTGGGTGTCAAACTCGAGTTTTGAGTTTTGCTAGGTAGCATGGCACTTCAAATGTAGGCGTGGTAAAATGCAGGCCTCCAAGGGTCTAAGTCCTTTTGAGAATGTAGCTCTAAGTCATTGCATTTTCTGAATTATTTTGATCTGGTCAAACATATTTTCAAAAAGACTCAGCATCCAGGAATTCGTATCAAGAATAATCAGGGTGGAAATGTAGAAGCCTGAAATATATTTCATCCTTCTGGTTGCAGAAACTGACCGGGCCATCCAAGCTGAGTGGACCACAAAAAAGGAAACATTTAACTTGAATGGTGTAAAGTAAGGTAATTTTTTAAAAAAATTACTTATGTCAATAAGCTATCAGCAGCACAGGTAACTTTTTGTGTTTTGTTTATAAGTATGTTTTCATTGAAATGGTCACATTAAATCAGCACCATGTGATGGATATAATATTGTATTGCTATGTTGGGTCATTATACCCCTCACACCATTAGTGTAATGTGTCTCAGCCTACAGTACTCAGATTTTATTTTGCTCATGACAGTAGAATTGCAGAAACAACAACAATATAACCCTGACTAAAATCACATTAAAACAGGCCACGTATCCAATCCAGTATAAATAATGCGACAGGAATTGACAATTCTCTGCAATTTTAACAAATTGGGAACAATTTCAGCAGGAGAGTAGTATGTTGCCATCACCCATACATCTATTTTCCTCCTTCTTTCCTTTCATTTTTTTTTAAATCTGATAGAAGCTTATGATTATGGAGATAGTGTTTGTTGTGTTTCAGTAAAGCAAGCTCATGCAGGCGATTGGGCATGTATTGATGAACAGAACTTTTCACCTCACGAGCCGAAAGAGGGTTACTGTTAAGCTTGTAAATGTATTTCAAAATCTGTGCAAACATATTAAGTTTGAACCTTGGACAACAACATGAAGTAGGAGACATGATTTCCTAGCCTGCTTCAAATGTAATTGATCTTATAAAAATAAACCCAATTATAACAGACACGTGGCAGCTTTCTGGGCAGGTCACCTGCTCAGCTCTGTATGTCTGAAGTTAAACAACAAGTCCTCTGACTACAACTGAACGATATTGAAACAGACCTACCAGATGATTCACAGGCATGCAGCTCTTTTTTCCTTTGTCTCCACCTTTTAGACAGACTTTGGGAGTGTGCACAGAATATTCTAGCCGGCTACCCATCGTTGATTTCTTAGGGAATGGGATTTGTTTGTCCTGACGTTTATATTAGAAATGCTGACCAGGAAGAAATGGAAACAAAAGCCATCGATGTTAATTAACAATCAGCAGTGTTCATCAAATATAAATTTTGCAAGAGACATTTGCTCAGTTGAAAGGTCATGTCATTTGCACCAGTTAAATAACATGTTGATGATCGATTTCCAGAGCTTGTATTTCCAGTGGTTTTTATTTCTCCCTAGACACAGGAAGGACTCCTACATTTGTAAGGCAATGTCCCTTCTTCATCCCCCTCCACCCCCCAACAAACACAGTGTTGATACCAATACCGAGTGCCAGAATTAATCAGTTCGATTTTATTTCAAGGATAGCAATCTGAATTTCATTACATTTGAGTAGAGACTTAATGGAGGTTGGACTAGATGACCTCCTGAGATCCCTTCCAACCCTGATATTCTATGATTCTATGAAAAGGGCCAGAGCAGGGTTGGGATCTCACTCATGGCATGAAAGTTGAGTCACATGTTAGATAATGGCAAGCACTTCGTGTGTCTTTTCTTCTCTCATATTCTAAGTTCTAATTTATATTCCCCTCCCCCAACTCTAGCCTGTTGTCTTTGAAGTGTCATTTTTGGCCTGCAAAGGTCTGGTTGAGTTCCAGAGTAGCATGTATAGTACTGTGGGAAGAAGGAGGACAATATTGTGTCTGTCATTTGGAAAAATCTGATTTCTGGGTGCACACAGATTCCCAAGGCAAGAAACAGAGACAGACTTATGATGGTAGTTCAGTAATGTTCTACTTTCTATTTCCCTGCTATTTTAGAAATCACCAAGGCACCAGGCAATTAAGAACTCTATTTGCCCGTAAAGAAACTCCAAAAATAAAAATGATGTAGGTCAGGAAGTCATCCTTGTTCAAGACAACACTTAACTTTAAGCACATGATTAAGTCTCACTTACATCTCAGTGAAGTCAGTATGGGTTTAAAGTTAACTATGTGCTTAAGTGCTATTCAGAATCAGAGCCAAATAATTATTTAATTTAGATTTATAAAAAAACTGAACATAAAAATAATGATCCATAGGTCCTATACAGCACATTTAATTAGTAGATCTCAAAGTGCTTAGCAAAAGAGCTCAATATAATTATCCCTATTGTGCAGGTGGGGAAACTGAGGCTCAGAAAGATGAAAATGAAGAGACATCTACATTTCCGGTCCAACGATGCTTGTGATGGCATTTCTGTTTCTTTGGTTTAAAATTGTATAATTGATTACAATTCTATATGAAAAACCACAATGACCTTTTCAATGCTGGAATTAAACCAGGCCTTAATCTTGATGTCTAACAGGGATCTGAGTGCCACAAAGGGATAATAACCAGATGTCAGTGGGGATTTACACTCAGAATCAGTCTAAGTTCTTGATCCGCTGTTGTTTGGTTGGGAGTCTGAGATATGTATTGTACTGTAAATGTGGACAAGGGATGATTACCTGTTCTGTTCATTTCCTCTGGGGCACCTGGCATTGGCCACCGTCAGAATGGCTAGATGGACTTTTGGTCTGACCCAGTATGGCCATTCTTAAGGGAGCATGATAGGAGATTGAACTAAATGGAAAGTGAGCAGGCCCCACTGGGCAGAGTGTGCCTTGTATTGTAAAGGCATAAAGATCTATATTTTGGTAAGTGCACTAGCACAATGGCTTCTGCTTGCTTTGAATGATTTCTGCCTGGTGGCTTGTGTACCTCCTAAATTGACTGTCTGCTGCTGCTGTTGTTCAGGACAAAGGCCTGTAACAAATGTAAACGGTGTGCTCTGCATCAAAGGATTTAGGCAATCCAACCCTGTTTTCTAAATAGCTGTACTCTTTGGGAATGCAGGGGGATTGTTTACACACATCATCATCTAATACAGTGCTTTTGAAAATTCCCTCCTTGGGCTCTGAACAATACAGTAATGTTGGTATAGCAGTGTGTCTTGTTGCTGTGGATTTCTAAATGCAGGTGTCCTGCACCTGTGGGTGCAGCTTTTGGTGCACGAGAATTGTCAGTAGCTGAGCTCAATTTTTACTTTTCTTTTTAAAAGAGCCAGCTGAAGTGTCAAGTATTTCCCCAAATGGAACCTGAATCTTTGCAAAAATTTGGAGCTGTTCCCTTCTCTCCCTGGTCCCCATTAGATCCCCAACCTCAGATTATGTTATAGTGCCCTACCAAAATCACAGCAGTGAAAAATGCATCATGGACCATGGAATGTGGTCCTCCCCCATGAAATCTGGTCTTTTGTGCACGGTTACCCTGTACTGTCCAGATTTCACAGGGTAGACCAGTGTCTCTCAGACTGGGGGTCCTGACCGAAAAGGTTGTTGCAGGGGGCGGGGGGTTCTTAGGTTATTGTATTGCCCCCCTTACTTCTGCGCTGCCTACAGAGCTGGGTGGGTGGAGAGCGGAGGATGTTGGCCAGGTGCCCGGCCCTGATGGCAGCAGTACAGATGGCAGTACCATACCAGGCCATCTTTACACCTGTGGTGCTGCCTTCTGAGCTGGGCTTCTGGCCAACAGCCACTGCTCTCCTGCGGCTTAGCTCTGAAGGCAGCGCTGCCTCCAGCAGCAGTGCAGGAGTAAGGGCGGCAGTACCTCCCCCCGCCCCCAATAACCTTGTGACCCCCCCACCCCGCTTTTGGTTCCGACCCCCTGCAGTTACAACCCCGGGAAATTTCAGATTTAATTAGCGGAAATAATGAAAGTCACGATTTTAAAAATCCGATGACCGTGAAATGGACCAAAATGAATTTGGTGGGGCCCTAATTATGCAGTATAGTGTGAAAGCCCTTTTATTGAACCCAGCACACTGCTGTAGCAGAGATCTTTTGCTATGGTGTTTCCCGGATGCGTGTCATAGACTCTAGTCTGTAGCATCTCTGAGCAAGAAGCCATGGGAAGACAGCAGCTTTGCAAAGAGCTCTGTTGAGAGCCCAGTGGGGAGAGTGGCCGACCTGGTAACAGGATCATCAGAGCTGAGGGGGCTTCAACAATATGTAATAAAGAGAAATGACTTCACATTGAAACAGCAGGTCAGCCTGTTTGGTGCAGATATTTCTAATTAGAAGTGATGATGAGTAGTGGCTGGTGCCATCATTTGGATTTGGAGAGGAAGATGCCTTCTCCCTCCTAGGATTTATATAGGTGTCTCAATGGGGCTGTGTGGCGGGTCTGGCACTGTAGCACCCCTTTGTGACAGGGGTGGGATGGGGTGTCAGAACCTCACCAACCTCAGGCCCCTCCGCCCATCTCTCTATGGGAAACCCAATGTGGCCTAATAGCTGATCTCTACCCAATCGCCCCTTGATCAGGATAGGGAGCCCTAATGGCCAGAGTCTCAATACCTCACCCCAAGCATCCGGGCAGTGTGGCCCAACGGCCAGAGTCCATGCAACTCACCCTTAAATATCAGGGCAGCATGACCCAATGGCCAGAGTCCTTATACCTTCCCCCTCAGAGGCAGGGTAGTGTGGCCTAGTGGCCGAAGTAGTAGTAGGGGGACTCAGGCCTACCCTCTCCACTGGGTCGCAACCCAGGGTTCTCCTAGTGGCAGGGTTCCCTTTGACCCTAGTTCAGCAGGGATCCACCTGCAACATGCCGAGCATCTGTGCAGCTCTAACACCATTTGTCTCTAAAGTTCCCCTGGGTCACTTCCTACCAGTAACATCAAGTTCTGCACTCCTGGGCGGGGGTCATCCATCTGCATCTCAGGATGCATCCCAGTTTGGCTGGCCTGTGGATCCTTAAGCACTGTCTGTCCCTCCTCGAGAGCTTCCTTCCCCTCCAGTGATCAGCCCAGACTGAGCAGCTCTGCAGGCTTTTATACCTAGCTTCCAGTTGGACCATGCTCAGCAGGGCTTCCAGGGCATGGCTTCTTCTACTAGAAAGGAAGGCTTAACCCCCACAGTACCAGTGCAAGGCCACTCTGCCCCGTCTCAGGCTGAGGTTTGAACTCTGTGCTGAGGAAAACAGCTGAGCAGAACCAGTACTGCTGAAATGACTGCCTCATGATCAATGGACTAAGAACCTCTTTGATTAGACAGGTAACTAGGGGAATCCCATGGGGATTGGCCTATCCTTGGTGCTGCTCTGCAGGTCATGGAGAAGAGGAAGACCAAGTTCAGGCAGCTCTGTTGTCAAAGAGAGGCAGATCTGCTTTTGACCTATAGCCCATGGCCAGCTGCAGGGCTGGGACTCAATGCTCAAGCCACAAGAGGAAAGGAGTTGCATGCACATTTAAGAGGGAAGTTGCTAACAGTAGGTGTCAGCGTGTCACCAGTGAATTTTGCTGACACTGTGAGCTCAGTTAAGTGACTGTAGCGGGAATGTGGGATGGGATGGGGTTAGGTGGGAAGAGCCCAGATTCCAGCAGGGTTCTGCAGTCCAGCCAGCTGTGTGTTGAGACTTCATCCGGCAGGTGGCAGAGAGAAGTCCACAGATACCAGTAGCAGCCAGAATCTGCCTTTTGGAGCTTGGCTTTCCTGCTGAGACTTTAAACTTACTCTTTGCTTTGCTCTGTCTGCAGCTAGAGTGGGGAGAGCGCCTTATGGTGTGGAGCCCCGTGGTCTGTCTTGGTTGCCGGAAACTTGCGCTGGGCTTTTACTCTGACTCCCCTTCATTCTGTCCTCAGGTCAGAAGGTCATTGATGTTTCCTTATGGACAGTTCTGGAAACAACCCCCAGTTCTAGGTGTTTTAGAGAGGGCCATGGGCAATACAAGTATGGTTTGAGGCAGACCTCAGTCCAGACCTTGCTGCAGTTTGAGCAGTTCCAGATTTCCTAGTTCAGACATTTCTGTGAGCCTCATTTCTGGGTAATTAATTAGTGTGATGATTTATTATTATTATTTGAATTATGTTAGCACCAAGGAGCCCTAGGCCAGGATAGACCAGGACCCCGCTGTGTTAGGTGCCGTACAGACATCGGACAAAAAGGTGGTCCTTGCCCCATTAATAAATCCTGGGGTGATTTCGCGAGCAGTGTACACTGGCCAAAGGGAGGTGGGTCTGGCTTAGCCCTCCTCAGCCAATAGGGTGCTCTCGCTTAGAATTGAAAGAGGTTATCACAGCAGAGAAGGCTGTTGCTCTCTGTTATCTGCCTTCAGAAGATGGTGAAATACCCCACCCAGATCCTCCCACTGGCTCCCCCACTCACAGCTGCTTCTGGGCAGCAGTGTAACCATTCAGCCCAGGGGACGTTTACTTTCTGACACCTCAGGTGATTCAGCTATGCCACCAAGTGTTAATGTCTCTTGCATTTGTGACCCAGCTTCCTGGCTACTGTAGCTGCAAAGGTTTTACTCCTTGCTGTAAATATCTGAATCTTTTTAAAATCCTGTTTAAACTCTTTGCCTCAATGATTTCCTGTGGCATTGAATTCCATGGGCTGATAATATGCTACTTAAGGAAGCTTTCCCTTCTGTTCATTTTACATTTTCTGCCTGCCAATTTCATCAAGTTCCCCCTTGTAATTGTGTTATGGGACTGGGACTACACATGGAAGAAGACCAGATTTCTTTCCACTAACCCGGACATTATTTTATTGCTCTGTCACGACCCTTCTTACTCCCCTGCTTTCTGAACTAAACAGCCGTAGTCATTTTAACCTCGCTTAATATTTTAATACTTTTCTCTCCCCATCCACATGAATCTTTGTGATATTTGTTGTACAGGAGTTGAGGCAATCTACACCGAGCATAATATTCAGGCTGAAAGAGCAGCAATGATTTATAAAACATTTGCACCTGTACAATATTTTCTTTATTATTCCCTCTCCCGTTGTAATAAAAATGGAGTGTCCAATCATTTTCTTTTTCTAAACTACCCCTAGGACACTGGACTATTTCAAATGACTCTTAGATTCTTTTCCTGAAATATTCTGGCTAATGTAGATCAGAGCAGCGTGTATGAAACGTGAATTATTTACCCATCTACGTAGTGCTCTGCATTTACCTAATTTAAAGGACAGCTGCGGTCTAACTGCCCCCTTGCCAGGTTTGCTTAGATCTGTTTGAGTGCCTTGCCGTCCCCATATCAACTATCCTGGTTGTTTCCGTTCTGCTAACTCTGTGTGACTGTGCAGACCCAAACCTACCCACACGACGCCTAGATTTTTATTTAGTTTCAAACTTGACGCTCCGAGCGTGTTCAGCAAAACGTTTCCCCAAGGGTATGGCTAGACTGCAATCAGAGTGTGATTGTATGGTATGTAGACATACTTGAGCTAGCTGTAACCTGGCAGCCCGTCCAGAGCCCTGGCTTAGTCATTGCAAGGCTAGCTTGCCTTAAAGACCATGCTAACATCTGTGCTGCTGTGGCTTCATTGCTCTGAGACCCAAGTTAGCTCCTTTGTATCTGTGTGAGCTGCAGTGGCACCCTGGGATTTAGACATACAGCAAGATTGAGTGATCCTGTGAGCGAGTGTCAGCCCAGATTGGAGTCCATCTGTGCAGATACAGGGTCTTTTATCCAAACCATGTCACACTTGTGGCTTCGCTTGATTTCTGCATGAAGCTCGGTGAAACCCGGAAATTTCAGCTGAGTTTTGCTGTCAGATTTAGCATTCATTTGATTTTGACTCTTAGAACACAAGTGAATGGGTACATGCATATCAACAGCAAAGAAAATGGTCACATGACCCATGTTCCATGTTGCAATCTTGTATTGCTTCAATCCACTTGCACTTAATGAAAAATAACAAGTAGTTTGAGGGGTTTGGAGTCTATCTACAGCTGTTACTGACCTTCTATTAAGGAATGTAGCATTACCCCTCTATGAAAATATATTTGACTTTTAAGTAACAAATTTGTAATTCATTCTTCTTAGCACCCAAGTATCCTTCATTAGTGTTCTACAGTATTTTTAAACAAAGCTCATGGGATGGGACTTGTTGGAGAGTAAAACAAGCAACATCAGGCATGTCTCAGTTTGTTGTACTGGAGGTTTTACCACTGTTGCCAGGATTGCATCATTATCTCTTCGGCAGGTTTTGAAGTGCCAGTCGCAAGTAACCTAATACGACAGAGTGCTTGTTTTAATTGCCCAAGGCACCAAAACTCATTAATATCGTCTTTGCTGCTAATTAAATAATGTGCTGTGTTGTATTAGTCACTTGGTAATTGAGAATGAGGTAAGCTGGCAAGGTTGGTTTGTTTGTGGCTCATAATTTGCTTGCTTTTAATTTTGTCACCAAGAAGGTCTTTGTGCCATTAACAAGACTTTCTGGTAGCCAACAGGCCTCAAACCATATGGTCTTTTTCATTAAGTGCAAATGAATTAAAGTAATACAAGATTGCTACATAAGAGGTTGTTACCAGCTCACAATACAAACCTTGTGCTTTGGAAATTGTGTATTTAGAAAGTGCCAGACACACAATAATACTTCCTAGCTCTTATCTATCACTTGCCACCAGTAGATCTCAATGTGCTTTTCAAAGCAGGTCAGCATTATTATCCTCATTTTAGAGATGGGGAAACTGAGGCACAGGGAAGGGGAAGTGACTTGCCCAAGTGGTAGAACCAGGAATATAACTCAGCTCTCAAGGGTCCCAGTGCAGTGCATGATCCATGAGGCCAGGATGATTAATTGTTAAATCCTCTCTATTGTACATGAGCATCTCGCGTTGCTTCTAAAGAAATCATGGTTTCTGGGTATAAACTCATTCAATGGGGTAGTTGATATGTCTGGTTGGGTTTAGGTAGTGCCACTCTAGAGTCATGTGACTCGATTAAACTCAGCTTTCATTTTTAAAAAGTTCATAACCCTCAGGATAGTGAAGAAAAGCATGAAAATGCAACCTGGCTGTATTCAGCCCAGTGATGTCCACAGGGAGCCTGAAACAGTAGCAAGAGGGCCCATAGCAACCAGCACTTCAATCAGGTGTGCTGCCATGGCTTGGGGGCAAGGTCTCAGGAGTGGAGCTAGGTATCTACACTGTCATATATCTGGAGCCCCAGATTGCTTTCATCTGGCCTTGGATGGTTGAGGGAACTGACCATTCATCTCCAGAGGCCTGGCTGATTTCCGCCTCATCCCAAATGAAAGCTGGCCCACAGTCTGAAGATCACCAAGACAAGGACTGTCTGGCTGGAAAGAGGCAGAAGAAGAGCAACCAAGCCAAGGTTACAGCAGGTTGGGACTGAGGGGCATGGATGGAACAGTGAGTAACTGGTCCCTAGCTGCTGCTGACACAGGTGTGCATTCTGGGAATTTGCACCTTCCAGAGTCTATAAGGGGCGTAGGATTTCAGGAGTCACTCCTGAGGGATGCAGATGTTGCTTGCACTGCCAATTTCCCCTTAGAAGTTCCCAGTGCTCAGGTGAAGCACAAAGCACCATAGCAGCCTTGCCAGTAGGAGCAACTCAGGAGATTCTCAGTCAGGTAGGGCCATCCCCTTTCAGTGTGGAGAAGATGAACCTGCTCACTGCCACCAGACACTTACAAGGAAAAGGAGATTTTCAAATTTCACTGTACAGGGTAGCTCCATTTTTACAAAAAGGCTTGGTGGAAATCGAGTGAAATTAAAATGTAAACACCAATCAAAGAAAAGACTCAAGATTGTGTCAAAGCAGAATAAAGCACCAAAATAGGACGGAAGAAAAGACATTCTTGGCTAAAAGGACATAAGTAGCTGCACATCTTACCTCAATAGGGGAATTAGTTGTACAGAAATGCAGCGGTAAATATAGAAGTGAAGCCGAAATCTACAATGTCTGGTTTGCAAAGGTTAATGGAGACAGGCTCACCCTATTACCAACTGCTGTCTCAACAAGCATTTGCAACCCATGCTGTGTCATATTTAAATGATGCATTTTGCCAAATGCAACCCTTTAAACTTCCTGAATGTACAAAAAGCACTTAGCAAATATTACGCTCTGGGTAAGTCTAGACCATTTATTTGCTGTATAAGCATAATCATTTTTCTTTCATGTATAAAAAATATTTTTGTTATCTTCCCCAGGCATTTCTGATGTGCAGGGATCTCATTCTTATTAACTTGGATAATGCACAGCATGGCTTACATGTTAATAGAGGTAAATGAATATGCTTTTCCAATGCATATTTTCCCCCTGAATGCTTGCCTTTGATTTGTTTAGTGCCTGGTCAGAAATCCAATGTGTTCAGGTTGACACGAATGTTGTTGGTTGATTAAGTCACATTTTGATTTTCAATTATTTGGCAGTTGACAGATGCATGCACAGCCTTTATCTTAAATAGTGGTAATCTCAGAGTAATTCTACATATAGCTCATTGTTTTGAAATTAGAGACATTACAGCTGCTTGCCCTGCCTGGGATTGAAATCCCATAGGCGATGGGCTATTGCAAGGGAGTGTCATTTATACCTCTCTGCAGCCACGGTGAAAATGGTTCCTGATCTGTATGGGGATGTGGTGTACGATTTATAACGCAGAATGGTCCCCTCTATAACATTTGGGGACCACTGTGTACGAGACAAACCCTACAGACTGTTGCCTGTCTCGACAGGCCTTTAGGCTATATTAAAAATGAGAGGAAACTCGCTGGCTGAAACACAGATGAACCTAGATGTTAGTGATTTGGGCCTGTGATGCTGCACAGAAGAATGTGATAGGGGGAGGATAATGGAAAACCTTTGTGGCTGGAATGCAGCTACAGAGCCCCTCAGGTGCTCCTCAAAACTGCCGGGCTGATGTGAGTGCACAGTGATTAAGGAGAGGGACCCAGAAACAGCACAAGCCAAGGATCTAGAGAGCTCTGACCCAGCTCATGGCCCCTGCTCCATTACACATCCCTGTCCTTCCCTGCAGCCTCTCACTACTCAAGCCACAAAGGCCGGGGCAGACTGGGGTCCCTGTTGCTCTTGGTTGTTGGTTACCGGCTCTGTTTTGTGACTTTTTGGAGGGGTTACTGCTGCCTCAGCCGCCATGAAATCTGCTCCAGTCCCTCTTCCCCTTGTCTGCGGTCTCATAGGTAGGGACCGCATGGGGTTCCCTGTCGAACTGCTCCTCTGCACTGCACAGCAGGGTCTGAGCAGATGGGCCTTTGAGATCTCTTTGCAAGGAAAGTGCATTTCCTTTCTGCCTTTCCTTTATGTCCCACAGTGTTGTTATTAGATCAAATGATTTGTTTGGTATTTACAGAGCAGACTGGAGTAAATTACCACCTACTGTAATCTATTTTCTTCATTTCCAAAGGCATGGTGATAAACTTTTGAGGTAAGTGAATGTTAGATTTCACCTAAATCCCAACAGTTCCAGCTTCAATTGCTTTCACACACCACAGCCTCCCCTTTCTTAATGTGGCTGCTCTTGCTGTGAGGGAATTAGGTTAAATTTGCAACTGAGAGCATATGCTGCATTACATTAGACTAGGTCTTGCAGCCTAGGACCTAGGAGACTTTGAACTATAATATTCTTACAAAAAGCAACGTAAAGAAGGACTTTCCTGCTCTAACCCTTCTTCCCACCTGCGGCAACTGCTCGCAGGGGAGAAAACAACAGTAAGTCAACCAGCCACAAGTGTGAGCAATTGGTTATATTCGAGTCCCGAACATGTAAAAGATGAGCAACACTGAAATCTTCTTGCCCTTAAATACCGTAAGACTTAAAACATCTCTGAACTGTGTGCCACTCCAACGGATGGCTGGGATGAATCAGACCCGCCATATGGCGGAGAGAGGACTAAACGATGAGGCAGTAGGTTTAATTCTCTGAGCTTAAAAGTGCACAGTGAGTTTCTATTTAAAAACAACAACCCATATTTAAACTGCCTGGATTCAAGAGGCAGAGGGTATTTAGGATTCCGATTGGATGTACACACGGACTTACCATACAAACACACACACTGCTGGTTTTATTGCTGTGCTCATCTGCTCTTTTGAGAAGCCACAACAAATCACTGGGGTGTATAAATATCCTGCTCTGCGAAGAGTTCTGTGATTGTGATTGCAGTAAAAATACCATACGCTGGTTCATTGCGGTAGGGTCAACCCCAGTGCACTGTTAAATCAACTGGCCTTTGCAGCCCCTTTGGGATTTTTGTTCACTGGAAGGAAATACTAATCTTATATCCTCAAGACGCTGGAGTACTCAGCGACCGTGACTCGTAATTTAGATCCAACCTTTTGTTGTATTAGGTTGACAGGGTTCCTTTCATTATGCTTTATTGCTTCAGCAGTTTCTGGACCGCAGTCTCACTAGCTAGACAGGTCAGGATCCCACCAGAGGCCTTTGAGCTCTCTGTGAAAGGAAAGAGATTGCCCTTCCTGTCTGCAATAGTAAGCGCTAGAGAGAAAAGAGAGGCGTGCATCCTCTTTGCTTGCTCCCCAAATCCTTCGCTTACCCCTAGGACAGCCCTGACTCACAGCCGCTCCGCTGAACAAGGGTGGGTGTGGCCGAATGTGCCTCATGAAGTTTCATGCAGAAAATTGCACTGAAAGAAAATGCTTTATGATCCTGAGGATTCTCCCTGTGCACTCCTCTCTCTTCCACTGGTTTGTACACAGTGTCATGCCTCCTTTTGTCTTCCTGATGGTGAGGGAAATACTCCATTGTGCATATGATGCAACAGAATTACAAGCTGTGATGAAGTGGGAATGTTCTTAATGTTCTCTCTGGATACCGTGTGAGTGCCTCAGTTTCCCCTATGCATTTCTTAGGTCTTTAGGGGCTGAGATTGTTGCAGAGCAAAGGACTGGTGGCAAGGAGTGGCCAACACCCTGCCTCCGGGCAACTGATGGCCTGGGCCCTTCCCCCCTCTGCAAAGTGTTAGCTGGAAGTGTTGGAGAACAAAGGGATCAGGTGACCTCCTGGCCCCGGAAGGAGACAAAGGCAGGGGAGGTCGGGGAAGTTGCAGTCTGGAGCTGGGTGGAGACATGGAGTGAAGTGCAGACGGGGTGTCTGGCTCACTGCCCCCCAAAATGAATCTGGCTGAGGGATCCGGTTCTTTGTACCTACAAGCTCTGTTTTAAACTGTGTGCCTGACGTCTAATAAACCTCTGTTTTACTGGCTGGCTGAGAGTCACGGCCGACTGCGGAGTTGGGGTGCAGGACTCTCTGGCTTCCCCAGGACCCCGCCTGGGCGGGCTCGCTGTGGGAGGCGCAGAGGGGGCAGAAGGTGCTGAATGCTCCAAGGTCGGATCCAGGAAGGTGGAAGCTGTAAGCTGTGAAGCTTCTTGCCCTGGAGACAGGCTGTTCACAGAGAGGAAGTTTCCCCCAGAGTCCTGACTGGCTTCATAGGGAGTAGTGCCAGAGCATCGTCCCGGGGACTCCGTGACACAAGCATACGTCACTTCACTCAAATTGGGACGTTTTTCAACAAAGCCGAGCAGTAATTCTCATTCAGGGCTACTGTATGTGCCCTGGTGCTTTCTAAGAAAACCACACAATGGAAGCTCCAGAAAGTATCGGAAACTTGCCTTTGCTGGAAAAAGTCCATTTCACTCCGATGTACAGATGTGATGGCCAGAGATCCACTTGACAGGCTGACCTGTGCACAGTACGAAGTAGGGGCTGGGAGGGGGCCAAAACTGGCACCTTGGCGGGGGGAAATCAATCCTGATGAAAATTAGAGCAGCCCCACTGCGACTCTGTTTTATGCCAGGTGCGTGTGGCCCAATGGGCTGCCTTGGCAGCTAGGGATCAGGGCTAATTTAACCACTTTTCAGTCATAGCCCTGTTCCCCAGCCACACTTTGTAACTGGAAAGCCATTACATTAGCCTGATCCCCAGCTGGGAAAGTCATAAGTGCTGCTACCCCAGCCCTGTGCCTCCTGAGGCATCCCCTACACTAGACAAATTCCTGCGTAGCCAGTTAGGGCAGATTTGCTTAAGTATATTTTTGTGACATTGCAGCAGCACAAAGTAGATTCACCCTGTGGAGAATCAGACCCAATAATGAAAGAAAGAAGGAAAAAGACAATTATACAGAGGCCTCAATCAAATATGCTACATTTTAGCCCCAATCTTATTTTTTAGAAAGTTTAAAAATAGCCAGCTGTGATCTGACAGACCCAATTGGCTATCTGGAGAAACTCCATTCAAGTCAATGGAGTTACACTAGTGTAAAAGAGAAGTGTTAAAGTGTTATATTAACCTCAACTTCTCTGCAGCAATGCTAAACTCATAATGTTATGCTAAATACTTACAGAAAGCACAGCATTCGTTCAGTCTGCGTAGGCCGGCAGTTAAGAGAAAATGTAGGCGGTATCTGAGTGAGTGGTAAGAACTGAGATTCACTGAATGACTCTATACATCATTGTTGTCATACTCTTGGTCTGATCTGCGCATAATTCCTCTTTTTTTTAATTTCTAAGAAGTCATGTATCACCTGAATGGGTCCGCATATTCTTTAAATGGACTGCAAACACTCTTAAAATAAGAATTTACACAGGAGTGTAAGGCAGAAGAACTTAAGTCTCTGTGCTGCCTCAAGGGTGGTGTAGCAGAACTTGATGAATTTATGTACATTGAGCTTCCGATCTTGGCTTATGAACTTACTGACCGTTCAGATGTTGCTCCCTTGTTGAGACACGGAACTCTAATAAACCTGTCACTCCAGAAGAGTTAACTAATGGGGCGGAGGAGGACAGATGAGTACCTCAATAATTGCTATAGAGAAAAGAACTACGAAGAACTGAGAAACAGAAGGAGTGGATATGCCTCTCTCAGACACTCACTGAACTTGAAATTAACGCTTAACACCGAGCAAAAAGCACAGCCAACACTTTTAATAGAGGATGATAGTCTGTTGGCAGTCAGCAATGTACTGAATACCATATTTGCTGACTGAGAGCCCAGCAGAATAAGGCACAATCAGCTGACTAAACTATCTCTGGCCTCCAAACAGAAGAATGATCCTCTGACCTTTTTCTCCCCCTATTGCTATAGAAAGCTGCCTTTCTCATGCAAATGAGTATCCTTTGTATTAAACTTTTGTAGTTGTGATGTCCTTTAGCTGGTGGCTGCATCTTTGCTGAAATATGTGAACCAGCCAGAAATCCCCACCCTCTAAAGTTGGTTCCAGAGACAGCATCAACTTTTGGCCTAAATTAGAGTGTAGCGTTGTCAGTGTCACGTGGCTACAGATGACAGCAGTGTGGGAAATGTTTTCTTCTGGCACCTGGCTGTACTTTTTTGATTTATTATCACAGACGTGGTTGCCAGTTACCACAGTAAGAGAGATCACATCCAAAACATGACAGGGTCCTTGAAAGCAAAACCTGCTGTGGATATCTAAACATTTTAATAAATAACTAAAATTCATCTGGGGGAAGTGTTTTAAAACATTTAGGGGAATAGTTTAGTTGTAAATAAAGATTTGCTATGAATTAGTTAGTGATTGTGTAAATACTTAAGGCAGAAACATGTGGTTGGTTTCGGAGTTTGTCATTTCCAATGTAAGGAGGAGAAAGGAATCTGAAAATGGAGTGAAGAGAAAATATTGGTTATTTCAGCAGAGAATTTATGGAGCATTCTCTTATTCAGTGTGCCAGAATTCTGCCAGTATGTGAAGACAGATTTAGCATGATCTAAAAATAATAAGGAAATCTCCTAATTATTTCTATCTGCATACTTGATGATCCACTGGAATATGCTGGGTGACACTTTAAAGACAAGGTTCAAACTTTAAATTGACACCCAACATATCTAGTAGCTTCAGCAAAAGAGACCAACATGTTCATTAGCTCTATGTGAATGTATTTTTCTATGCTGGGAGCAAGGAGGAGAAAAGAAGAGAGAGTTTAAAAGTGAACTGTTTAGTATTTGGAACATTATCAATTTAATTTATTAGGGCTCCGATCCTGCAAAAACATATTCCCTGGGACTCCTCACAGCCTGTCAAGCTACATACACGCAGCAGCCTTTGCAGGATCAGGGCCTAAATTCTTATGGTTGGATGTTAAATTGGAAACTTTTAAGTCAGTGTCACAGAAATAATAGAACACATCAGCGTGCAGATAGTTAACAAACTCCTTTGTTATTGCTTTTCTGAATAGAGCACCTGTCCAAGACGTCAGCTGCCATTTGACAGTTTTTAAGGGTAGAGTCAGGGCCAGGTCTTCAACTGGCGTAAATTTGCATAGCTCTATTGAAGTCAGTGAGTCTATGCCAATGTACCCCAGATGAACTTTTAGCCCTTAAAATGGGTTATGGACAGCAGAGAACATAACTGAAGTCTCCCCACCAGGAATATACTATTAATTCTGGAAAGGGAGGTGAACTGGTGCTGGTTCTGGTGGGACCCAACTGACAGTACCAATTCAGGAGAAATTGCTTCAAGCAGGGCAGGTACAGCCCAAGACTGGTGGTTCTCCACCTCTAAGGCAAACCAAACCAGCTGGACAGAGAAGACTTTGGTTTTATCCCACTGGCTAACCACAAGTCACACAAGAAATTCCCTTAGACACTCCAATTTCCCAGTATACCACCAGCAGCCACTTGTTATGGGGATGTCTGGTTATGAAAACCAATACCCCAGTAAAAGAAAAAAAGGACCAAGCCCCAGACCCAGGTCAATATACAAATCAGATGTTACCCACAAATCATACTGTTGCCAATCCTTTAGAATCTAAAATTTAAAGGTTTATTCATAAAAGGAAAAAGATATAGATGAGAATTAGAATTGGTTAAATGAAATCAGTTACATACAGTCACGGCAAAGTTCTTGGTTCAGGCTTGTATCAGTGATAGAATAAACTGCAGGTTCAAATCAAATCTCTGGAGAACATCCACAGCTGAGATGGGTCATTAAGTTCTTTGTGCAGAGTTCCAGTGTGTAGCAAAGTCCCTCCAGTGGTAAGAAGCAGGACTGAAGACAAGATGGAGATGAGGCACCAGCCCTTTATAGTCTTTTCCAGGTATAAGAACACCTCTTTGTTCTTACTGTGGAAAATTACAGCAAAATGGAGTTTGAAGTCACATGTGTTGCAAAAACTGCTTATTTCCTTTGGAGTTCAGTCCAATATACCTCAAAGGACAGGCATAACTCAGTAGACTTCTGGAAAAACAAGATTTATTGCAAGCAATAAGGAGTCAGAAGGGGTTATCACCCAAACAACTGGCTCAACTCAATACATGTGTGTAGATATTTTATACCCCTGTGTTAATAAGGGAGGGGGGCTTTTAATCCACTTACACAGGTGGGAACACTTAATGGCTATTACATCCATTGTTGGTCTTAATCTATTTCATTTACATGTCTGGTAAACAGGAGGTTCAAAACACTTAGGGGTACTTAGACACTATGATGCCTGCACATCTGTGGCAGGGTGAATGCAAGTTTAAAATGCATGTTAAACTAGGGGTCAATAGTACATATACAGGGAGTGAGATTATAAATCTAAGGTTATTTTAAAATCATACTACAACATTCTAAGTTACATTTTCCTAACACATGGGCACGTCCCTGCATATCTTGCTGAGTTACAATGTGTATCTGCCTTCTCTCAGTGGGTCAGTTGTATAGCTGATGGTCTTTAATGGGCCATCAAGCAGGCTAGGCAGAGCTAACACCAACTTGTCTGGGGTGTCACCCAGAAGTATAGCAGAAGTTTGAGATACAGACAGTATAGAGCCAATACTCATAACTTCAACAACAAAAATAACACATGCATACAGACAGCATAATCATAACCAGGAAACCATAACGTGGTCTTAGATACCTTATATGACCCCCTTTATATAAGATTTGGTGCCACTACAGGACCTTGGTTGCAACAATGATCTATATGGTCCCAGATTTTGTCAATAAAGTCAAAGGAGGATAGTCTTGATGTTAGGGGACTGATTTTTCAGCTCCACCACAGAGTCAAGGTGTGTTATCTTGGGCAAGTCAATTAATCTCTATCTCTTTGCTCTATCCATAATGTGATGATAATAGTGCTGACTTTCTTCCATCCATTGACTGTTTAGATTGTAAGATCTTTGGGTCAGGGACTATCTGTGTGTACCAGCATGTACTCCACGGAGCCTCAGCTTAGCTAGGGTCTCTGTGGTACCGTAAAGTAAGATTTACTATATCTGAGTGAATAACTTTCAGTTACATTCATTGGACATGTAATTATTTTCTTTTTGGTGATATCTGCAAGGTATTTGTTATTTGAAAGCATTTAATGAAATTTTTGGGCTGTATTTTTGAATACTGGTTTTATTCTTTGTGAATATTTGTTCCTTGATATTCAGTATGCACTGATTAGCTTTGATTGGGCAGGTAATTCACACAGGGCTAGACTCTGATTTTATACTGAGTTGTACCTTTCTCTGCAATTAATCCCATTTATTTCAATGGGACTACTTGAGAGAGACTAAGGAGATGAAAATCAGTGAAGTACACATGCTCTTCTGGCCACAGTGTGGGGATCTGACATTTGGTTTCCCTGACTCCTTGTGCATCTGAACTGGCGATTCATTTTGCATGGACATTGGTCATGGAAGATCTCAATCATATCTCTGTATGTTTGCAGAAAGCAATCACTAGAGCCCTGCAAGTGTGATCACAGTGCATTCATTTAAAAGTGTAATGAATATTTGCCAAAAATATTCTGCAGTCTTTACCCAGAATTATTCATTGAAAAACCCAAGTTGGCATCTTAGAATCTGCCTTGTGAAAGGGGGATGATTCTGCAGTAAAGCAAAGGCTTTGGTACTAACGGGCACAAATTCCAGTTAGCCCAGTGTCTTCTGCCCTGCTGAGAGGGGTCTGAGTTGTGTGCTGTTGAAATCAGAAATACCTCCTAGCACTTCAGTTGCAGAATGGAAGACTGCACAATATCAGTTACCAGTTTAGCAGCCAGAGGTTGACACAAGATCTGCTGCTGACTCCGGTGGAGAGGGCATCAGAAGAGTTCTGAGCCAGACAGAAATGGCCTCCCTCATCGATGGGTCTATTATCCTAAACTCTGCGGTCCAGATCCTGCAAAGAGATGCATACAGGCAGGCTTCTGTGCCCCTGGAAGTCCTGTTGGCTGCAAGATCAGGCTGCTGGACTTTCACTTCCTATATTTATTGGAAGTGCTAAAACACCTGCTGAAAGCTGATCAGACTGTCCATGCATTGTCTTCAGGCCCTGTCTTAAGCCACAATCTGACAGAGGATGGATATCTGCAGCTCTGCAGACCCCATCAATGTTGACAGGCTTTCATGAGGGAGGGATAGCTCAGTGGTTTGAGCATTGGCGTACTAAACCCAGCGTTGTGAGCTCAGTCGTTGAGGGGGCCATTTAGGGCAAAAATAGGGATTGGTCCTGCTTTGAGCAGGGGGTTGTACTAGATGATCTCCTGAGGTCCCTTCCAACTCTGAGATTCTATGAAAGGGGTCCAGCTATAAAGAACTCACTGCAGAATTGGGGTCTTTGTGATAATACGAGCAGGAACGCATGAAGCCCCAGTAATACGTTTAGATTTTAAGCTCCTTGGGGCAGGGTCCATCCTTTTGTACAGCACCTAATATAATCAGGTCCTGGTCCATGTCTCGGGCTTCTTACCATTACAATAATCCAAATCATAACACTCCAAACTAATACCGTTTGTTCTGTTTTAAAACTCCACTTTTGCCTCATATCTTCCCGCACTCTATTTCTCCTTGTTCTTCTTACATGATTATTGTAATCAATTATTTAAAATAAATTTTATTTATATAGCTGCTTTGATCCAAAGCACTAGGTCAGGGAAACAAAAGGACCAGTGCGATAAAACCATAAATAACAAAGAGAACAAATGATTGGCTTACGAGAAGAGGGAGAGAAGAGACAGAAGTAGTAAAATAAAGAAGAGGAAAGAGACTTTTAGGATGGGATTTATAATGGCAGTCAGAAAAATGAAGATGGAAGAGTTAATGTTGAGGCTAGAAGAGAAAGAAACACAGCTTGTAGAAATGGCCATGGATCCAGGAAATAGGGCAAAGAGATTTTGAGAAGAAAAATGAAGAGAGGACAGGAAGATAGGAAGAATCTGTCTGAATGGTAACATTTTATGTAAGGCCAAGAGCTTTAAAGCTAAAGCACAGATGGACCGAAAGCCAATGAAGTGAAGAAAATAAAGGGAAGACGAGTGAATAGCAAGGGACAGCAAAAATTAAACATGCTGCCTAGTCATAGACTGATTGAAGTGGCAGAAGAGAGCAGCTGAGGACTGCATTAAAAACTGCAGAGCATGAGGTTATTGATGTCTCTGCTGCTCCTAGGCAGAGGCGTGGGTAGGTGGCTCTGTGTATTGCCGCCACTCACAGACACTGCCCCTGTAGCTCCCATTGGCCGTGGTTCCTGGCCAATGGGAGCTGCAGAGCCAGTGCTTGCGGCGGGCCAGGGGCAGCATGCAGAGCTGCCTGGCCACGCCTCCGCCCAGGAGCAGCGGGAACAGGTTGCTGAGGTGAGTGTCACCTTGACTGGGCACCCTAGCACTCTTCCTGTGCCCCAACTCCGTGCCCCGAGTCCCCTCCCACACCCAAACTCCCTCTCAGAGCCTGCACCCCTCTCCCACACCCAAACTTCCTTCCTCTGAGTTATCTGAAAGTTTTCACTTACTAGCACCCCCATTCCTCCAACATGCTGGATAAAACAGCTTTTACTGTAACTGGCTTCCATCCAAGCGGAAACAGGGCCAAGACTACTAGAAAGAAAATTATTAGAGCTGTCAAATGATTTTAAAAAATCACAATTAATCACAGTTTTAATTGCACAGTTAAACAATAATAGAATACCATTTTATTTAAATATTTTTGGATGTTTCTCTACATTTTCAAAGATATTGATTTCAGTTACAAGACAGAATACGAAGTGCACAGTGCTCCCTTAATTTTTGATTACAAATATTTGAACTGTAAAAAAACCCAGTATTTTTAATTCACCTTGCATCTTAGTGCAAGCTCTTTATTGTGACAGTGCAACTTACAAATGTAGATTTATTTTTTTACATAACTGTTTTATTTTTGATTGCAATGTAAAACGTTAGAGCCTACAAGCCCTCATTTGTAAGTTGCACTTTTACGATAAAGATATTGCTCTACAGTACTTGTATGAGGTGAATTGAAAAATACTATTTCTTTATCTTATTTTACAGTGCAAATATTTATAATACAAAATATAAAATGAACACTATCCACTTGGATTTTGTATTGTAATTGAAATCAATATATTTGAAAATGTAGAAAAACATCAGAAATACTTATATGTAAAGTGGTAGTCTATTTGTTTAACAGTGCGATTCAAACTGCGATTAATCATGATTAATTTTTTTAATTGAGTTAATTTGTTGTGAGTTAATTGCTTGAGTTAACTGCAATTAATTGACTGCCCTAAAAATTATGGCAATACAGAAAACAGAAAGGAATGGAAGACTTCAAAACCTCATGCTCCAGTAATGCATAAGCATAGATGTGCATAGCCTGTGTCAATGTCCATGGTATATGCAAGCACAAGAAGGAGAAGATTTCAATAGCACCTAAGAATTTAGGGAGACAGCCTCCATTGGATGTTAAAATCTACCTCATAACTCATTTTACCACTAGAGAAGCCCTGTGTAGGTGTGGGAGTTAAGTTTCAGGAGGATGATGATACTAAATTATGTATGCACTTCTGATCAGAACCTCTTTCTCTGTATAGAATGTAAAGTCATCATCATTGTTCAAACTATCTTTTTCTGCTACATCATTATACAGTGTTGATATGATACAGAGCATTCTCTAGTATCGAAGAGTGGAATTCATTACATACATATGGAACTACATTGTCATTTATCAGCAGTTTTGGCAAATCATGATGTGAACATTTTCTGCTGCACTGTAAAAGATATTGTGCAGAAAGAGAGATTTCTACAGAATTCTTTGTCTTCTTTCGGTATCATTGACTACTGAGAAAAGACCAGCCTAACCTACCTTTGGTTTGACCACACACAGTGCTCTCCTTGCCTTACCACATCTAGACTGTCTGCCCTGAGAAAGAGGAAGATTTATATTGATTCTTTTGATACTGGCCAGTTCTTCCTTGACAATATTTCTGCCGTATTACAGTAATAACTGTTTCTTTTTCAGCCTTCAATTGAACTGGTTAATGCAACCATATTTAACACAAACCAATATTGGCTCATGAGAGCTGGATAGTCCCCTGACACCAGAAGAAAATGGCCATTAGCTTCTTATCTATGAAATTTTACCCCATTACCATCTGAACATATCCTTGGTAGAACTCAGAAGATGAATGGTTTGCCATGCTACACTGTACAGTATCTGATATACTGGTACTACATTTCCTGCATCCATTTCCATTTGAATTGGGTAACCTAACAATGCGTTTACCCAGAGCATCCGTTGGGACCACGCCAGTTGGATATAAAGCTTCATTTGGAAGGGGCTATCAATTAACAGCTGCACATTTACTGTTCAAGCTGCATTAGAACATAATTAAATTTAAGCAATCCTTCTTTCAAAGCTGCAGGGGCAAGTAAATACATTTAACAGAAGTCATAGCTTTGAAATGAAGATATATAGTGCACACAGCCAACGACAATAAAAGACTTCAGAGAAGTCTCCATAAGCTGAGGTCTGAGGCATGGAAAGGGGACTGGGGATATGGAAGCTGAAGACCAAGGTATGTTGCGTGTTATAGAGGCACTGATTGTGGCTCTGCAGTTATGGCTGAGATGAGCTTTACACTTAAAGCAGGGATTCAGCCTCTTTGTTATGGGTGAAAAATTACAGTATTTTCTCCTCAGACTGACCCCTGTTACTCTTTGAGCACAGTAGGACATTCAGCGTGTATATTCACATTCCATGTTACCTAGTGGTATCTTCCTCTGTTAGACTGGACATACAAGCTGAAGTGACAGTGTGTGTCACAGCATGTGAAACAGCACAATGTACCATGTCAAATACTGTTACTCTTTGAGCATAGTAGTACATTCAGCGTGTATATTTCACATTTTCAGAGAATTTACAAGTAAATCCCTTCATTATCTTATAAATTTAAATTAATTAAATTTGAACTCATTTGAAACTAATTTGTGCATTTCCATGACATAACATTTCAGTTAGGACACCTAAATAACCTTAACTATGTCCCATTTGCTAGGACACACTGTACAATATAGGATACTATTGGGGGGCAATACATGAAAAAAACCCGATATATTTTTAAAAGGTTAATTTAATCTGAGGCCAAAAATATTTTAATGCTTCAATTATAATGATGGTGATTGCATCGTGTCTTTTTAGGGCATAATTAAGTTGGTTGGGTGACCTAATATGCATTTCTGAATGTTAACATATTTGGATTTCCTTAAGATTAAAACTTTAACTCTAATTTTTCTGGAGTTATACTTTGTCTTTTTAGGATAATTACAGCATCATTAAACACACTATATTTTACCCTAAATTTAAGACACTGGATATATAGCACTTGTTGAAATCAGGTAACTTTATGTATTTGGTTGGTCTTTCAAAATTGGAGCCATCCAAAATCACTAGTCCCCTTTGAAAATCTTTACTATATATACATGTATAGAGAAAAACCATACAGCTTTGTTAACTTAGTGTCAAGATTCCTCCGTTTCTGCACAACACAAACTACCAAAGGAACCATATGCTGAGTCAACATTCACACCAAACCCAGTATCAGTTTAACTATCGCTCTGATGCTCACCCACACTAGCAAACCAACACCCTTTCCAATACAGCCCCTTTCAATTAAGTAAAGCTGTGCCCCCTCAATGTGCACATGAAAAAAATGAAAATCACTGTAACACACAACACGAAGTCTGACCTTCCAAGATGACGTTATATAATAATGACTGCTATACTCCTAACCTGGCAGTCTGAGCTATGGACCTGCGCTGTAGCCACCATAATATTGAACTCAAAAACGTTGCTGAAGTAGAGATGCAAATATCAACTTGTACATGCATTTTTACACTTTGTTGAGAATTCAGATTTCTGCTTCTAGCTGAAATTCTATACATAGCTGACACCTTAAGAAAATGTTTCACGTATTTGACATGGTACATTATGCTGTTTCACATTCTGTGACACACACTGTCACTTCAGCTTGTATGTCCAGTCTAACAGAGGAAGATACCACTAGGTAACATAGAATGTGAAATATACACGCTGAATGTACTACTGTAGCCAAAACATAAGCCAATGCAAAGACTGCGCTATACAGGAATTTGAAAATCTGTAGAACCGGGCTCCTTATTTCACATGAGAAAAAGGACACTTCCTTAGTTTTTGATTGCTCTGTTTAAATGGTCAGATTTAGAATGGTAATGGCCAGATTTGTTAAGGGCTTAGCATTCACAATTGGGACCAGATTTCCAAAGGCCCTTTGAAAATCTAGCCCCTTCATTTAGATGCTTAAATAGGCAGGAAGGCTCAAATCCTGAAGATATTTATGCTACCAATATTGATGGATTTCAATGGAGAGCAACAGCCAAAATATTTTTGAGGATCTGGGCCTGAGCTCTTTTGAAAATCTGATTATTAGTGTTGAATTTGGAATTTTATATACAGTCAAAGTGCCTACACCAGAAAACAGTGCTTTGAAATCAATTAGTTATCAGATACATCCCCTGTGGATCTGCACTGGATATGATGATCACGTCATGAAATCATTGACAACAGGCCAGTGGGTAAAGGGTGTGAAGTAGGATATCATCAGGAGGTTTTATTCTGTATGTTGCTCCATATAAGTGTAGTTCAGGGTTGGCAACCTTTCAGAAGTGATGTGTCAAGTCTTCATTTATTCACTCTTATTTAAAGTTTCACATGCCAGTAATATATTTTAATGTTTTTAGCAGGTCTCTTTCTATAAGTCTATAATACGGAACTAAACTAGTGTTGCATGTAAAGTAAATAAGGTTTTTAAAATATTTAAGAAGCTTCATTTAAAATTAAATTAAAATACAGAGTCGCCCAATCCGGTGGCCAGGACCTGGGCCATGTGAGTGTCACTGAAAATCAGCTTGCATTCCGCCTTTGGCACGTGTGCCATAGGTTGCCTACCCCTGGTCTAGTTGCTATTGGCTTCATTCCCACAGGGCACAAATAACAGAGAAGTTCAAAAGCTTGCCATTAATTCACAAAAATCTGGGGACACACACTGAAGCTTTCAGTACTGTGAGAAAATTTAGGCTGGAGTTGTGGCCAGATATGCACTCAATGTACTCCTTTTAAATTCACTTCAAAGCATAGGAAAGCAGACAAGCAGGGAGTTCACACTTGCCCAGGGTCCCTGTTCTCCAGGAAAGGAGCTATTTGTAGGAGATATTATTGCTATAATTGAAGTAATACCGAACAGCTTCATTTGGATGGGCCTCTTCTTGAACTTTAACCTGAACGTGAGTTTCCCAAATATCTGAATTTTCAGATCAGTGAGCACCTCTGTTGCCCAGCAATGCAGTGATAAAAACCGAGATTCACAGCCCAGAGTCTGCATGGTCTAGCTTTGAATCATGATTTCTCCTTTCATAAATATCTTTGTCAGAATGTGTTTTCAGATAGCTGAAGTGCAGCAGGGAAGAGATTGTTCCCAACCTTTCATTAAAAAAGGATTCAAATCCCATAATGAGACAATGGAGGTAGTCACATATTTTGTACAAAATGTATTTTCTTTACAAAGCTTTTATATAAATAAATTGTGCCCCATACTTGCAGTTTTCTTACCTTTGCTTACTGTAATAGCCAATTTCTATCCATATTTGTAAAAGTGAAGAGGTTTTATGGATTATAACAGAATGGTAACTCAGCTGATAGTAAACTAGTTATAATCATTGTCATTTCAGTCAGGCAGCAGCTTAAAACTGGACAATAAAAACATTTTGGGTTGAAATTAGGCATGCAAAACTCCTAGGCAAATTTAAAAACAAATAAAAATTAAAATCAGATGGGCTATTTTTAAATTACGTGAGTAAAATCAAAACATGATGTGCCAATTTCAGAAAGCCCTGAAAAAAAATTGAAAATATGATTTGGTAAGTGAACAGTTGGCAATATTATCTTTAATTAGGTTTTTTTGGTCAAAGAACCAACTGGCTCAAATATTAAAAATCAGAAGTAGTCCCTGAGCAGTCAGTAAATGTTTTCAAATAACTTCATGATTTTTGTTTATTCCCTGAATATTTATCCACAAGAAGCATTTCGTCTGCTTCAGTTTTACATGCTTAAAATTGTTTGCAAATCTATATTTACCGGTTAGACAAGAATGGCTCCAAAGAACAGTTCCACTTTCACTAAAATAACCTGCATTAGATATTCATATAAATATGTACACAGTGTCTAATAACTATGCCCATTTTCCTGAGCAATTTCATTGTCCTGCTGCTAATGACTCTTCTACATGAGTTTAGGATCTCATGGTCTTTTTATAGGTGGATTTTGACTTGACGTATGTTCAGAAAAGGAGAGGCATGTGGATGACACATTCTGGATCCCCTGTATGGCACAAGGCTGGCTATTTGTTTAAAAACAGTAAAGATTGCTCAGAGAGTAATGTACCTAACAACTTGAGCAAGTTAAAGACATTCATCAACAGAGTATAAAATGCTCACACCTTTATATATAGCTCAATCCTGTTCCCACTGAAATCATTGGACATCCTCCTATTGACACCGCCGTTAGCAGGGCCTTGCCTCAAAAGATCCAGGTCTTTGCTTCAAATACAGCCACTGCATGCCTTTTTCAAAGAGATGAACTATGTAGAAAGTTTAAAGCAATTGCAGCAAATAATTTTTGAGCTAAAAGACAGACACAGTAGACAAAAGCCAACAGTTAAAATCAAAGTAGTGGTTTAATGACCTGTAATTCAAAGATAATTGAACAGATTTTCCTCAGGCTTGTCAGAAACATTCTCTTTTGCCTCCAGAGAAAATGTGGCAATTTTCAGGTCAAAACAATGTTTCTATCTTAAGTTAAAAAGGGTGAGGGAAGGAGGTTAAAATGGAGGATTATAAAAAGAGTAGCTGCTTGCAACCTTAACTATGGCGGAACCAGTGCAACATACACACACTATTTAGTGCATACCTTAATATAGGTCATAGGTGAGCTGGCCTATTAAGAGTAGTCAGGCTCGGTCACACCTGTGCTGGCTCAGGGTCCTCCCTGTCCTCCATATGGTATTGATCAGCTGGGGAAGAGATGGGTTGGGTTAATTCGTGGTCCCAGGTGAGGTGAAGTTGAGCGGATGATACCTCAGAGTGAGAGATCTCACTGGCAAAGGGGAAATTAGGAACTATAAGGGACCTGTGAGAGTGATAGGGCCAGTTGGTGGCTGTAGGACACTCAGAAGGGCTGGAACTAAGCAGCCCCTAAGAGCAAGATGGCTGTGCCTGGCAGGAAGTAGAGGGTTCCCTAAGTGTGGACTCTCAGAAGGGAAGAAGCTGGCGCTCTGGAAAAAGAACTGAGCATTGTGCTTGAAAGAAGCCGGAGGTTGGTTTTAGTTTATGGTGGGTATGAAGATTGGTTGGCTGGACTTTTGTTTACCTCCAGGAGGCGACAGAATGTAGAGCGACTTGGCATGTCACCGTGGTAGATGACTGGGGCTAAGGAAGGTGATAAGGTGAAGAAATATTGCAACACCAGACCTTTCCGGTAGGAACCACTGGGGCTAGTGAGAATGTTACAATAGGTAGTATAGAGAGACACTGTCTAAGGGCTTGTTTGTGACAGCTGCTGTGTCCTTCACTCCCATTGACTTCAATGCACAGCAACACACAAGAGAGACTCCCAACCTCTCAGAATCATGCAGTAAATGGGTGCTTCACACAGAATAGCTCTAATCTCAAGTAAATACTTCATTTACTACCTTTTGCTTCTAATCTACATTTAAGCTACACTACACTGTCTTGTATCTGCTTAGGAATTTATTTATTTTTTTTAATTCAGCCTTTGCCCATTTCTAGGCATGCATATTTTTAATATGCTTCCATTAGCTTTTTTCCTTTTCTGGTTTCCACTCACGGCCAGGATTGGAACTAGAATAGCTGAAATACTCACTGTCATGAACGGTTAGTCTTGCAGTAGTTCAAATCCAATTTTACAGACTCAGTAATTCAGACTCTGATTCAATAGGTATTTTTCCCATTGTCTTTCCTGGAATTTGAATCAAGTCCTTGGTTGGTTAGGATAATCATCCAAACCTTTGGGCACTTACTTTACTGAGTGGTAACTAAGCTCAGAATGTCAGTAATTTAAATATTTTTATGGACTTGTCTGAAATATTAACATTACATTAACAAGCAAAATGCTAGCACATGTAAATGAAGACTCTGTCAGGAAAGTTATTTATTTATTTTGTTACACTACTACAATTTAAGAAGAGAAACTTGGCTTGAATTTTGAACTTCCTGACTTATGCCGCAACCTTAGCTTTACTGTAAAATAGATATTTATGCTTATTTTTTGTAGTCCTTCTTGGTATTCTAATTAACAAGTCCTTTTGTAAATTTCAAATTAGGGTGATTTTTTTTTGGTAAAATGCTGTTGTGTTGGTGGGAAGAAAATTAACTGCAGGTTGTAGTGAAGGATTAACTCTCATAATGTATGAAGAGGCAATTATATAAACAGATTTTCTTTTCAGATTAGATACGTATTTGCCAGAGAACTCTTGAGTGTATGCATGAAACAAAGTAAAAGGAAAATTCAAACAGCTTAAGTTTCACTTCAAAGCTTCATGAGTAATATTATGCAAATGAGTATGTAAACACAGCTAAATGTAATAAGGCCCAAAGTATATAAGGACTTGTCCATACAAATAAATTGGTCTGCATAGCTATTCCAGAATAACTTTTCTGCTATAACAATTCCACTATAATTGAGCTATTCAAGAATAACTCCCTGTATGGATGCTGTATTCCAAAATGAAAGTGGCTTTAGTTTGGGCACAGAGTAATTAGTTTAGAATAAAATCACTTATTTTGGAACAGTGTCCATAGGGGGAGTTATTCTGGAATAGCTCAATTACAATGGAACAGCAACATTGGAATAGTTATTCTGTGATACCTATGCTGGTCAATTTCCCTTGTGCAAACCAGGCCTAAGGTTTAATTGCACAAGAACCCAATATGCATAATTATGTGATGGATTGATGTTGAGTAGGAATGTCTATAAAAGGGAACAACCCCATTTAAGCCTCAGTCTCTCACTCTCCTTTCAAAGCTGGGGGAAGGAATGCTAGGAACCTGAGCCCTTCTGCTAGGCAGATTTTCTTAAAATACTGAATGAACTCCAGACTAGAAGATTAAACCACTGGAGTGAATCCTACCCCAAATTAGAGAGAAGCTCCACAATTAGCAGGAACTTGTTGACTGTTTCAGAGGTGTCATCTCCATCACGTTAGCCTCCCCTCCATTCATAGCGAGAGCTGTCCTGGTGTTCAGGAAACAAAACCCCCTTGCATCTGGTCTTGTTAAGCTGTTACTGTTTTAATAGGTTTTATTGTATGTCCCACGGAGTATGGAAAACCAGGAAACAGCATCTAAATCTGCCTTTCTGAAACAGGTTTTTCACGTTGCGCCTAATCTAGCTAATGAGATTGGGGGTGAGGTTGACATGGCAAGACAAAATCACCCCCCCCCCACCAGCTTCCAGTGCTTAGAAAGAGATACTTATTTGTTTCATTGCATTACCTCTTCCAATTATTAGAGGCTTTTCACTGAGCAAACACCATGCTGGTTAAGGGCATGATCGTTTGGAGGGTGCTGGGTTTGGTGTGAACCAATCACTAACCTGCACCAAGAGAGCGGGGCCTGTAGGGGCCTGGCAGGCCAGGCTTGGATTGCCAGAGGCTGGTGGAGTCAGGGAGCTGATCCACAGAAAGCAAAATCCAGATTTCCCCAGAAGAAGGGCAGGTGATAGCGAGGTGCCTCACAACCCAGGGTACTCCTGGGAAGTGTCACAGGACGTTGATCCACAGCTAGGAAAACAGAGGATGTGCAGGTGAAGAGATGAAGATTATGGCTATGATGTTGGGGTAGAGCCCTAGTTCTAAGATCAACATGTTTTAGACCAACTCCTGTCACCTGTCTGTGTTTCAATGCTCAGGGGCCTCTGCTCTCTGGACATCCTGCTTCTGTCCCTGTGTCGTGTTGACCAATATATGCTGGATAACGTATGTAATGTGTATATAATCACATTATTCATGTGCATTATCACACCATATGTACATTATGATGCATTGAGCACAAACAGCATAGCAGTTATGTAGGCTAAATTGGCCTGTAATGTTACTGAAACCTTGTTCTCCTATAACACCTTGTTATCTGAAATAAGCTTTGGTTTAAATAGATAGGAAAGCAGTCAGGATCAGAACAGCCGATTATTTTACCATAGCAACATATAAGGAATTATTCTCATATGCCAGTACTAGAATGTCCCAAAAGAAGAGGAGTTAGAGCTGTGTCTGTCCCAGGATATTAGAAAGACAGGGTCGGAGAGGGAATATCTTTTCTTGGACCAACTTCTGTTGGTGACAGAGAAGCTTGTCTCTCTCCCTAACAGAAGTTGATCCAATAAAAGCTATTCCCTCCTCCACCTTGTGTCTCCAAAGAGGACAAGATTGTTCTACCCTAGTACAAACCTTAGAGGTGCCTGTATGTCCCCTGATACTTGGAATGCGTGTGTTCAGAGCAAAGAGATAAGGGATACATCATGGTACCAGAAAAACAAGGTAGAAAGCTGGTTGGTTAAATCTAGTTTCAAATGACTCACACAGTACTGTTATCAGGCAGGGCTGGCGATACTCATTAGGCAACCTAGGCGGGCAATTCGGCAGCAGCTCAATGGCTTGTCCGCCGTCCTACTCTCTGCCGAATTGCCGCCAAAATGAAGGCATTGTGTTGAGCTGCCGCCAAATCACTGCCGTCAATTCGGCGGCTTAGGGTGGCAAAATATCTGGTGCTGGCCTTCTTAACAGATAAGGGATAAAAAGATGGTTGAGATGCAACTTTGGGAGCACACCTTCTGCATAAGGTGGAGGTAAAAACACTGCATGAGACAGCTTCCCCCAGACTGGTACCGTACAGAACCTTTTCCTGCACTATTTTATTATTATTATCTTGTAGCAATGAAACTGATGGACATTGATTATTTGGTCTCCTCAGTATACGTCACAATGAACCAAAGGGTTGTCAAGCAATTGGCTATACCATTTATCAGTTGGCAAACCCAGACTGGAGATGGGCAGCTCCCTTTTCATTCGAGACTGAGGAATAATAAGAGCACATTAAACACCAACCTGAAGTGAAATTTTCTCATTTGGGTCATTTACCATTGTACTGAGTTGTGAAACGTGAATGCTCATCTCTGGTGGCCAAGGCTATTTGCTGAAGGAATGCTGTGAATGTCATTAGTGCCCTGTGCCCCCAGATAACCTGCAGCATATCATTACACCAGCTAATGACTATATGGCCCATTGACCTCCATCATTCATTTCTTAACGATGTTTGTTACTTACATGCACTAGAGAAATTACCACTGAGTATTACTCCCTCTTCTCCCATTTCAACACTTGCTGAGATCCGGCAACCGAACACCAAAATCCAGTCAATTGCCCCTAATGATATGATTTGGTGCAAAAACAAATTAAGTTTGTTTGTTTATTTTTCGTATACTAGTAGATCAATCTTTTTTTTTTTTTAACCTATAGGCCAGTTCCTTGTCATCAAGGTTTGGCTTTCACAATCCACCAGCAAATTAAACAACAATCCTGACCTGGAGAGAGGATAAAACGGTGCAAACTGAACAGATAAATAATTGGCGTCCATATTTAAAATGTTACTTTTTCTTCAGTGGTGCTGAAAGGAAGCAGCTGGACTTATCACCTTGTATGCTTGTTCATAGCTCTTTATAGAGATCTTATGGGAATTAGTAATGAGCCCTAGCTTTCCTATAGCACTGCTCATCAGTAGATCTCAGAGAGCATTACAAAGGAGGTCAGTATCATCACCTCCATTTTATACATGGGGAAACTGAGGCTCAGGAAGGTGAAGTGACTTGACTAATGTCCTCCAGCAGACTAAACTGCATTAAAATTCAGTGGGATTTTGACACCTCCCTCCTTTAGGCTTCTCTGAAAATTTTAGCCTTAACATGATTAACGGGCTAGTTTACAGTCATATTTTAATTAGTATTTTTCATCTTTTATTCTTTTGCAGGTAGAAACTCTTTACAGCTCATTATAACTAAAATTCAGCATAAAATGTTGGTTATGTTTTCAATATATAGTATGTTTTTGCTTTGCTTAAATATCCACCCAAGACAGTAAATTAATCTGTTCCTTAAAATCATTGCACTCCAGTAGAGATGGGTTGAATTTCCTTTATGGCAAATTGAGGCTAAAGAAGGCTATGAACTAAAAATTGACCTACATTCATCGGTGGGTCTGATCGTGCTCTCGAAGATATGGATGCACCCCCACCCCCCACCCCCAAGTGTCTTCACTGAAGTACTGGAGCGCAGAATTCGGCCCCCTGTATTGCTGGACTGAGTTAGTGTCCTTGGCTCCATTCTATGGCTGTGGCTACGCTAGAGAACTTAGAGCAGCGCAGCTGCACTGACGGAAGCCTCACAGTGTAGCCGCTCTAAACTCACAGGAGAGAGCTCTCCCCTCCACTTAATTAGTTCACCCACTATGAGCGGCGGGAGCTATGGTGGTGGCAGAAGCTCTTCTGCCAACATAATGCCGTGCGCACCAACCTAAGTGCCACGTGGACAGCGCTATGTCAGTGGAACTTATGATGCCCAGACATGTGGCTTATTCATGCCCCTGAGCCACATGAGTGACACTAAGATAAGTGGTTGTGTGTACGCAACCTGTGTCTTACGCAGTAAACCCTGGAGGCCTGTTTTTGGCTGCCAGGATTTCAAAACTAATAGTGCAAGAATGCACGAGTAAAGCCAAATTGGGTAGCAATGGCAGAAACTGCAGTAACTCTCGAGTTTGTCATGTGCAGAAGGGAGACATGACAAAATAAAGAAGGAAGGTTGTGTAGCACCGACAGACCCCGGTCGTCAGCGGGTGGGATTGAACTTGGGACCTCTGGAGCTTAGTGCATGAGCTTCTATTGAAGGGGTGGGCAAACGTTTTGCCCGAGGGCCACATTGGGGTTGCACACCTGTATAGAGGGCCGGGTAGGGAAGGCTGTGCCTCCCCAAACAGCCTGACGCCTGCCTTTCCCGGGACCCTGCCCCTAACCGCCCCCCAGGACCCCACCCCCCATCCAAACCCCCTTCTCCCTGTCCCATGACCTCCCCATCTCATCCAACCGCCCCCTGGTCCCTGTCTTCCCTCAGAACTCCCTGGCTCTTATCCAACTCCCCCCACCCCCCGTTCTCTGCCCCCTTACCATGCTGCTCAGAACGTCAGGAGCTCACAGCCGTGCAGCCTGGCCGGAGCTAGCCATGCCGCCCAGAACGCTGGTGGCACAGCGAGCTGAGGCTGCAGGGAACGGGCTGAGCGTAGCCTCCCCAGGCAGGAGGTCAGAAGCCAGGCAGGATGGTCATGCGGGTCATAGTTTGCCCACCTTTGCCTTACTGCATGAGCTAAAAGCCTCACAGCCCTTAGCTAAGGCTGTAGAGCAGACTCATTAATCTCTCTCTTTTTAAATGGTTTCAGTGCTACTGGATTGGAGAGAACACAACACCCAGGAGTTGTGTGGGTTACATAATTCCTCTCACAGAGTGAGCATGTCCAGAGCTTCCCCAATTGAAATCTCGGATGAGCTCCCACTTGTAATGCTGACAGACCCCAGTTATCTGCAGGCAGGATTGAATCTGAGGTCTCTGGAGCTTAGGGCAGGAGCCTCTACTGCATGAGCTGAAAGCCATCTCGCTCTTAGCTAAGGCTATAGAGCAGACTCATTAATCTCCCTAGATGGGACAGAACACCACACCCAGGAGGTGTGTGAGTTACAATTGCTCTTGTGCCAAAGGTATTGGACTCTGGCTCAAGAGATGTGGGTGCAGTTCTGAGCACTACCCCAGACTTTCTGTGTCCTTGAGTAAGTCATGTGGGGCATGACTCAAAACTCTGTCAAGTTCTTCTGTTGGCTGCCGTGAGCTTTGGATTAGGCTTCACAGTAGGATTGCAACAGCATTCTGCATGGCCCTAATTCTGCTCCTGCTGAAGGCAATGGTAAAACTTAGGCAATGCTGAGAACTTTTGAAAAGCCAACCCGTAATCTCTCTGCCTTAGTTTCCCATCTGCAAAATGGACATACTTCCTTTGTCTTTTCTATTTAGATTGTAAGTTATTTGGGACAGGGACTAGCTGTGATCTCACCCGGCCTAGCATAGTGGGGTCCTGATCTTGATTGTAGTATCTCAGGGCTACCTTCACTGAAATAAGAAGGAAAAAGGAATGACACATTCTGAGTTTTGAGATGTGCAGATGTGCTAAACATTGTGCACATCTATTCTAAGATTTGTCTTTGTTGCACAGAGTGTGCGGCTGAAAGTCTCCAGCATTTGTCAAAGATACAGCAATATCTCTTGCTATGGTACAACAGGGCAAGTAGGAGGACAATGTAAAAAAGTGAGCTCCACCTTTATAATGGGCCAAGATGTAGATTGGCTTGCCCCAAAGTAGGGCAGTCCTACCAACTCTAGGACATTTGGGGGCTCAGGGACGTTCTGGGTTTAGATTGTATTTCACTGTAGTAGTATTTTACAAATAGGCACATGTGTTAGGAACCAGAATATTGCGCTTGTCAAATGGAGTAAGGCAGTTTAACAACCAATCCGAAGGCCCTTTTTCAGCCTAGGGGTGCGAGAAGGCAAGAGGCACCAAGAACCAGTGAAAGCTTTAGACACAGATTTGGACTTCATTAAGTCAATGGGAGTTTTTCCATTGATTTCACTGGGCCTCATCCAAACCCACTGAGGTCAATGAAAAGATTCTTACTGACTTCAGTCAGGCCCAGTGTTAACAGGCTCATGCCTTAGGCATTATCCTGCTGAAGAAACACTGCCTCAGGACTTACCCCTTTGTTTTCTTATAATTCAGGCAGTGGAACAGGCGCTGTAGCCCAGTGGTTATTTTACTTATATTATATTCATTGCTGTGTTACTCTGCTTTATTCTGTTTAGTAGTAATGCAAGGAACCTACAGGCTTTTATCCTGTAAGATTTGGCTTTAGTAGATAGTGTGAAGCTTGAGGCCTTTAACCTTTGGTAGAGATAAACTTTGGTAGAGATAAGCTCTAGGAAACAGAAAGGGGCATGCCAGAGGGGGAATTTTGTCCAGAATACTGACATCAGCCACCCACAGAACACAGCTGACACCAACCTCCAGAAAGTTCCGGACAGAACCTCCAACCGCAAAGCTGCCATGACAGCAAATTGACGTGTATGCTAATAGGGTAACATCATACACATACTAACCTATAGAAAATGGACACCGTAAGGAGAGGAAATACAAATAAGTACCTCAGTGGAATATGCATTGGTCATGGTAGCATCAGCGTAACCTATTATAAAAGAAACATCCCAGGGGCAGCAGGGAGGCTGGAGAGATGTAGACTTTGGGAGAGGCCAGAATCATGGTCATGGGGGAAGATGAGGACGATGACGGTGATGAGAAAGATAATGGTTAACGTTCCAGGGTGTAAGTAGGGCTGTCCAAATGTACTTTCTGTGTAATCTCTATTTGCCTTGTTGAGTTTAAGTGTGTATATAACTTAGCTAAATTATTAATAATTTAGCTATTTGAATATATAGCGAGAGTTCCTGTGGTGTAAGTGTTGCACCTGTGCACATTGGGGTTCCCAAATTATATGATAATTACTGGGCCCGATCTTGGGACAAGACCCTGTTAATCCACAAGTTACAATTGTATATACCCAACTCTGGGTCAGGCTACAGTGCCTTTAACCCACGGATGTAGAATTTTACTACCAGCTCCATTATTGGTTACAGTGGGGCATGGCTGACTTGTGCCCCTTAAGTATTTTCTGTAGAGAAAATACCTGCTTGTTCCTCCTGAATGCAAAAATTCATGGATTCATACATTACAAAACAAAAACAAAACAGAAGTAACCATTATGATAATCTAGTATGACCTATATAACACAGGCCAGAGAACTTCACACAGAAATATCTGCATCCAGCCTATAACTTCTATGTGGGCTATAGCACATCTTTTAGAAAGACATCCAGTCTTGATTTAAAGGTTTCAAGAGATGGAAAATTCATCCAGTCCTTGATAAGAGGTTCCAATGGTTAATTCCTCTCCCTATAAACAATTGGTGTCTTATTTTTAATCTGAACCTGTCAAGTTCAGCTTGCAATCACTAGATCTCTTATCCCTTTTTCTGCTAGATCAAAGAGCTACCTCCAGTCAGAAATCTCCTCCTCTATGGTACTTGTGGACCATGATGAAGTCACCTCTTAACCTTCTCTTGGATAAACCAGAAAGACTGAGATGAGTCTTTTCGGTCAGCCAGGCATCCAAACCCCAAACAAAGAAAGGTAAGAGCAAATAATCATCTCTTTTCTGGGATCTTCTCCTTTGGATTTTAGCCACTCTAAACTCTCATATTAAATGAAGTCTGCTCGTTGCTTAGTTTGGACTTTGTATTTGATAATTGATGTGACGTTGATTTTTAGCAATATTGGATACTGTGATACTGTTTTTGGTAGCCTTGGTACATTTTGTTGCTGGCTTGGCAGGATGTGTGGGTGATTATTGTGTTGAGTAGATTTCTTTTTTAATTTATTAGCTATTGTGTATTCCTGTCACAGTTTTATTATGTTGCAGGGACAGTTTTGACAATTTTTATATTTGAATTGACAGTTCTGATAATGCTGAACCACTCAGGAAATTTGTAACTCTTCTGGTGGATATATAACCCGTGTCCTTTTGTTTTAATGTATTTGGCAGCATTATAATGGCTTTAAAATCACATTTGTTGATGCATGTTACTTTGTGACAAGGGATGGACGTCAACCGTTCCTGTCCCAGGAAACACAAACATATTACTTGATGCAGAAATCCTCTTTTCCCATACAGGCCGCTTATTGCAATTTCAACTCATCCTCTTACAATTATTCACATAAATCTGGCCCCCACTGTGATGAGACGGGAAAGTCGGAGCTGCACATCATATCATCAGACACTCAGGTGCAATGAAAAAATACAGACAGTGGGACCTTCCTATACTAACGCTACTAGGTCACTTTCTGTGCTGTGCTTCCTGGAGACACAGCCCAAGGAGGGAGGTAGCAAAGGGAACTTTCCATCACCCTTTCTCCCTATGGGTTATGGGGCTTTTGTAAGAGGATGAGTTGAAATTTAATGACCCCCAATGTAAGCTAGAACAGTCCCTGGCTATTCCCCACAAGCGACCCTCCAACTCACAAGGCTGAGAACTCTCCTCCTTACTTACATTTTGATCTCTTTAGGTAGGCGAGGAAGAGGAAAGCAGACTGCTCTGGTTTTAGAAGTCACGTGTCCCTCTTTGCTCTCCCTCAGCTTCTCAAGGGACACGGGACACTCTCCACTCATTGCATACTAAGGGAAAACTCAGGGCTTTCCCTTCCATGGTAGTGGGAGGGTTCCTTTTTTTCTCCTTGGTTTCAGGGAGCAGCTCGCTCTCCTGCTTGGTCCATGCAACGAGAACTCCTCTCCTCTTTCTGCTTTAACCACTGGGTCTTTAGAGGGGAAGATTGGAAAGTGTCACCTCCCCCGTCTATAGGGCTGTGTGGACAGGCCTGCTGCCAGCTAGCTGTGTCAGGGGACCCCTCACAATCCATAGTGGGTTTGCCAGACAGTAGCTGGAGAACAGGAGGTAGCCACGCTTACCTGTTGCCAGTCACCTCCTTTTGTGGGGAGAAAGGTGCGTATAACAGGGTGACTTGCCAATAGGCTATTGCTAACACAGCTCTGATTACAGGATGAGCCCCTCCCTGGGTTCAATCAGGTGATCCCAGGATAAAAAGAGCACTAAAGAGGGGAAGGCCAGGAAACTGGAGCAAGGTTTCTAGCTGTAGTAGGGACAAAGAAGGCTCCTTCAGGGCCGTACGTTTGCAGGGGGAGAAGCTAAAACAGCAGGAGCCAGTGGAGAAAGCTCTTCAGACAGGGAGACCTGAGAGAAACCCTTCCAAGCAGGGCAAAGCTGGGAAGTCTGGCTGGGATGAAGCCTGAGTGAGTTTGCATTGTTTGGGGTTAACCAGGAGAAAGGCATTGAACTGCTTGGGGCTTAGAGGGCTAGCAGGTATCAGAGGACTAAATAAATGGGACCCCTGGTGGGTCACCATTGAATTATGAGTTCTTAAAGGGCCCTGACAAGGGGGAAAGAGGCAGAGTGCGGCAGAGTGACCTCTGGCCGTGAAGGGGTGGCTGAGAGCCAACTACATGATTTTGCGGTGCTTCATGTTCTTGCCTCTGAAGGAGCCTTGGGGTGGTATTGCTCCATCTCTGGGGAAGAACTGAAGGAAGAGGGGTGGTATTGCTCTGTCTCTGGGGAAGAGCTGAAGGAAGAGGGGTGGTATTGCTCCATCTCTGGGGAAGAGCTGAAGGAAGAGTTGAAGGAATTCAAAGAGGACCACCTAGCCTCAGTGGCTAGGGAGGGAAGCCAGGACACCTGCTGCCTGAAGAGGTTTCAATTTAAGCAAGGCAATGTGTGTGAGGATAGTGAGGGGGGTGAGAGCAGCTTCAGACCTGGTTCAAGAGTCTTCTCTGAGGGAGAAGTGGTGGAAATGTTCCAAATGTCAAGTGTTCTAGAAATCTTTTAGTTGAAAATTCCAATTGTGATTAAAAATAAACCTGGCAATGAGTTTTGTCAACATTTATTTCCCCTTTGCGGTTGCGGGGGAGGGGTTAACCAATTGTAGAGTTGATTGAAATCTTTTGATGGTCCAAAAATTGTCAAAAGTTTGAAATTCCCACTTGTTTTTGAAAAACCAGTAAAATATTTGAAGAATTCCCACCAATCATAGAATCATAGAATATCAGAGTTGGAAGGGACCTCAGGAGATCATCTAGTCTAACGCCCTGCTCAAAGCAGGACCAATCCCGGCTAAATAATCCCAGCCAGGGCTTTGTCAAGCCTGACCTTAAAAACCTCTAAGGAAGGAGATTCCATCACCTCCGTAGGTAACCCACTCCAGTTGCTATTGTTGTTTTCACCCGCTATGCGTGAAGGTTTGTGAGGGAACCTGGCCTCTTACCCCCTCTCTGCTGTCGTTTCCACAGACCTAATAATGAGAAACCATCTCTCAGTCATGAAACTAACTCTCCCATTACTCTCCCTGTGATCCTGCTCAGGAATTGGTTTTTGCCACTAATTGTCAGTTTATATTAATGAGCTGGATCAATTGCTGCCATTTCTGTGCGATTCTCTCTAATGCTTTTTTCGTTTTTAATGTTTAGTTCGTAGTTAAAAGAAATGTACTTTTTTTACCCTGGGAAATTGTGTGTATGGCTTTTTTTTTTTTAAGTGAAACTACTGATTTTGCTTTTTAACCCTTAGTCAGGGCAAAAGCATATTTTCACTCTTCTCTTCTCTTTCAGACAGGAGTAATTACTCCAGAACAAAGTTAGTTTTATTTCATATTGGATTGTTCATATGAGAGAGTTATACTGACATCACTGTAGCAATCGCGTTATTTATTGCACTATTGCTATATACAGTTTCCCCATGTGGACAAGTCCTTATACCTTCCAGGCTACAGAACATTGGTTTTCCAGAATCCTCTGAGATAACAGTTCTTGTCCACTAGTTTCAAAGTTCTCATGGTTGCTCAAGAAAACCCACTGAATAGTAGCATAATCTAATCCATTTATAATGCACTCATTGCTGTAATAGTTGAGTGCTAAAGGCAATTATTTCAGAAGACAAAAAGTCAGATTGTATTATCCATCTCTACCTTGTAAGCACCAAATCAGAATTCCTAGTGGATGTAAACTAATGGAATTCATTACAGCTGTGCCAATTTACATCCTTTGAGGAACTGCCCCCTTAATGGGACAGATCTAGAAACTTTTCTCCCTATTCTTCCCCATTTTTCTCCATTCTTCCTTCTTTACTCTTTTCTTCTCATCTCAGAGATGAGAAGCTATTCTTGGGTTGTTGTTGCAAAGAGCTTGGCTTCCACCTTGACCTGACCATTTTTGTGAATGTCCATGATCACTGTGACGTCTGGAGAATGAAAGTTGTTGTGATCTGCCCAGTTACACTGCATGTCATTGAGAAACCTCTCTCTTTTGACAAGTTGTCAGCAATTTCTTTTAAAAGATCAGTTTATATTGCATTTCCAGATGTAATACTACCTACTAGGATTTCTGTGAGGATTAACGTAGCACCTGTCATAAACTAAATCAAAGCTTTGATAGAAGAATTATGAACTGAAGAGTTTATAGGACCATTTGCCAGGCATAGTCTATGATTTAACATCTGATTAAATCATTTATAGAACTATGGAAACTTTAAAAATGTATCTTTGATCTTATTCATTAGGACTTGAAGAGCATAGTTAATATTCTCTTTCCCTTGACACATATCAACTTGATATTCCTTTTTCCTGGCTCAGAAACCCTCTCTCAAAAACACAACTATATGTGAAGGAAAAAACAAAAAAACAAAACCAACTCCAACAGAAGTGGGTGTATAATGTGATTACTTTAGATATGCTGTAACATACTTTTTCTCCCCTCTGAGCACACAAACATATGTTGATATGTCACATTGGTGATAAATTCCATTGATCATGCACCTTTGACTTCCAGGGGGAGATAGGAAGAGTGCAAGTGAGGATTTATTATACCACTCCAAACCTCTGCACAGCTTCAGACTGTGCCATTTAAAAATAAATCAAGCTACTAGATAAATGTTTCCATCTACACCTCTCCAAATGTGGAGTTCCCCCTCCAAATTAGATTGGCCCAAGTCCTAGGGCGATCATAGGGGGTCACTTTCATTGATTTAAAAGATTAAACTCTGTCTTGCACTAGGGATGGATTTAAGGTATCTCATGACCCACTAGGGCTAGAACTAGGCATTTTGTACCATTGGAAAGTGAAAATACTTGCTTTCCAGCAGGACATGCAGCAAGGACGTCTAGCCTTCAAAGATCTTGACATTTCTCACTTTAAAGCTGAAAAATCAATATAGGTGGGAAAAATATCTGCAGACATTTTTTCAGGTTGATAAGACTGTTTTTATTGGACTGCAAAGTTGGAAAACCGGGCCAACCAAGTGCCTAAATTCAGACTTGCGCACCTAAATAAGTGGCTGATTTTGCAAAAGTGTTGAGCATCCAGCACCTTTTCAGTGGCTTTTCTGGTGGAAAGAGAAAAAGAGTACAAATAACTTTTCAAATATTCTATAATATTTTTTAAAAATAGAAGGTTTGTAAAATAACAGACTAGAGCAAATCTTGTGATATTTTATAGAAATGCAAATTTATGCTAAGAGCTTTTATCCAAATCGCACCACACAATCTTACAGTCTCTGGGGAGGATTTTCGAAAAAGTTCTTTGTTGGCTTACCTGCTCCTGTTTTAATCCATGGTTAAATGCCCACTCACTTTAATGAGAGCAAAGTTAGGCCAACACTGAGCACTTGTGAAAAATCCATCCTCTTTCTGTATGGGCTTGAGTCAAAGCTCACTGAAGTCAGTGGCAGTTGTTGTCAGTTTGGTGTGTCCCTGCTCTGGTGCAAGTAGCTGCCTTAGCAGACTTTGATAGAACTGCCCGGAAAGACTTGGTTTGATGGTGAAGGTGCTTGGCCAGGTTTATTAACAAAGCACAATCCTCGTGCCTGGCTCAACTGGTAGAGGTAAGCTAACACATGTACACCCAACTCAGCTAGCGATGGGACTCTTTGCTGCCCCCTGGGCCGGGCAAAGTGTTAAGGCAAGGTACCCCAACATTTATGGACTGAGACAAACAATTTTGGATAAACAACGTGTGTTCCACCTTACATGTTTTATGACATGTTTGTTACTTTTTCTTGTACCTTTCTCCTGATGACTGAAACAGAATGTCCCTGTTCATCACTTCTGTCAAACCATTTTATCCTATATGAGGCTGGGGTGTCCTTGTGCTAGCCTGCTGGAACATAGAATCATAGAATATCAGGGTTGGAAGGGACCTCAGGAGGTATCTAGTCCAACCCCCTGCTCAAAGCAGGACCAATCCCCAACTAAATAATCCCAGCCAGGGCTTTGTCAAGCCTGACCTTAAATACCTCTAAGGAAGGAGATTCCACCACCTCCCTAGGTAACCCATTCCAGTGCTTCACCACCCTCCTAGTAAACAAGTTTTTCCTAATATCTAACCTAGGATATCCAACCATGTTTACATGCTCAGTGTATTTTAGCAATGCTAGCAGTACCTGTGCCAAGTTCATGGAGGTTAAGTTCATTTATGGCTATTAGCCAGGATGGGTAAGGAATGGTGTCCCTAGCCTTTGTTTGTCAGAGAGTGGTGATGGATGGCAGGAGAGAGCTCAGCTGATCATTACCTGTTAGGTTCACTCACTCCAGGGCACCTGGCATTAGCCACTGTCGGTAGACAGGATTCTGGGCTGGATGGTCTGACCCAGTATGGACATTCTTATGTTCATGTACTAGACACTGAACTTGTAGGCATTTGTTATAATGCATGGCCTGACTTTGGTTCACAGTCTCTGATTTAGGCCTCAGGCCTTTAGGCATGAGGACTAATGCTGTAGCTTCTCTCTGTACTGCAGAAGTCTTTCCACCATTTTCACAGGGCTTTGGATAAGAAACTACAAGAGCTCTTTGCGTAAAATCAGGTCTATTCCCTGTATTTGGTGAAAATGCTGTTAGCTGTGCTCAAAGCCAGCTCAGGAATGCTACCAGGAACTTTGGCCCACTCTGTCCTTGTAAGTCTGTGGAGAGAAATAGGGGAATGGATCCTACTTATTAGAACTGGTCCATCTATCTCTACCTGATCAAATGGTTCAATCTCATCCATGTGTTCCTAGAAGCTAGCCCTGATTTTAAATTAGTCCTGACTCATCTTCCTAATCATCAGTCAGCAAGACAAGGACAAACACCTGTTTGTAACAGATGTTTAGAAAACTTCCTCGCACTAAAATAGAAAACATAATAAAGAAATGAAACCTGAAGAATTAAAGGTTTAATTAAAGAAACTAAACCATTACTTTTGAAAGTATTCCAGGATTGACAGTAGCATATTCAGCATGACTAATCTCACTATAACAAAGCCCAAATAAAGCACGTCAAATTGGAACAGAAACACCAACTAAAACAAATAAAAGACAAAATCACATCCTCACCTCCACCATTAACCCCAAGAGAAATGAGTTAGTAAATAAAAAACAATTAGTAACACAGGCATGCAGGAGTGAAATACAGTTAATAAACTGTTCCAGGCTGGATTTTCAGATCCTGATATAGATCAGCTGACTTACTTTCCTGGGAAGGGTTTCAAAAATATGGTTCCAGATGTCAAACATGGACCCTACCTGCCTTAAAATCTAGCATTTTGTTTTTCTACCTCCAGTACTCTCATTAATTTTGCCCATAAATTAGGGCCCTGAGTTTTTGCATCAGTCCATTTGCTCAAAATGCATAAACAAGGACATTGAAATTCTAATTGCATCATTTGTGGGCACCCCACTAGACCCCTAGTAATGACTCATATTTATACAGGGAGCCAATCCTGCAATATCAGTGAAAAACCTTACTGAATAGGTTTAAGTATCTTTGGAGTCTGTTGTATTCAATGCAAAGTGAATGTCTGATTGTGAGATTGTATTACTCCTGAGGACATTCTGTGCCAAAACATTTAAAAGTCTGTGCACAATATTTTAAAATTCGGCAAGTTGAATTTGTCAAGAAATAAACACAGAGGCTCCAGCGTGGCAGTGGGGAGCACAGGCCACTGGCTGTATGAAGGTGGACGATCGCCCTGCAGCCTCCCCATCCCCCACCCCGGGGACACGGACTCAGTAGTGAGGCTGACCCTGACCCTAACACAGCACAAGGCCTGGGCCTGCCCCAGAAACACCCTGGGACCCTGCCCCTCTGAGTCAGGTGTACCAGGTGTGGGGCAGGCAGGATCCAAGTGTGGAGGGGTCAGTGTAGGGAGATCCAGGTGTGGGTGAGAGGATTCTGTGTGGGTCAATCTGGGTGCAGGAAGCTTAGTGGGCAGTATAGGTGTGTGTTGGGGTGGTGGCAGCTCTGGATGCACAGAGACCCATTGGGGGGTTCCAGCTTCAGGGACAATGGGACTCTGCAGGGGCTAACAGGTGAAGGTGGTTGGGGCTCAGCGGAGGGGTCTGAGTGTGGGGGTCTCAGTTGGGGAGTCTGGGTGCTGGGGGAGTGGGGCTTGGTGGGGTGGGAGTCTGAATGCAGCTAGTTGGGGGGTCAGTGGTGTGGGGGTCTGGATGTGGGGGCTCAGACTGATGCAAGGGGTGGGGCTTGTCAGGGTGGGGGTTTGAGTGCAGGGAGCTCAGTGAGGGGTGGTCTGGGTGCCAGGGTGGGGATCTGGAGGCAGGGGGTCTGAGTGAAGGGGGGATCCAGCCACAGGGACTGAGGTTCAGTGGGCTGCGGTTCAGGTATGGAGGGCTCTGGGTGAACAGGGTGAAGCTTTGTGGGGGTGTTTGGGTATGGGAAGTTCAGATGCACAGGGGTTGGGAAAATGGGGGAATAAATTCTCGTATAGTGACCCCTCCCGCTAACAACTGAGGAGTGATGGGGGCAGGAAGCAGGGGAGGATGCTGAGCTTCCTGCAGCTAGGAGAGGTTTCTGGAGGTGGGTCTGACATAGCCCCAGCCACTCCTTGCAGGGAAATAGGAAGTCCCGTGCTCTTCTGCCTCCAGCCCAGCCCAGCCAGGACTAGCAGCTGATCCCGGTTCAAGACAAGAGCCACTGGCTATGGTGTACCCAGCCCCACGGTGATTTACCTCTCTGCTGGCTGCTACAAGTGCCTGAAATAGACAACCTGCACAGCTAGGGAGTGGTGCTTTACTACTCTTGCAGCTTCTCTTCATTTCCCTGTCAGAAAGTCATTTTTCCGTGGGGAAGCAAAGAAATCAGTGGGGGACATGAATTCTGCATACACGCAGTGGCACAGAGTCCCCCCAGGAGCATTATGTGTAACTTCTAGTGGTGAGATACGGCCAGTCTAAATGCTGGGAAGAGTTATGAACTTCAAAGGACTGTTTTGAACAATGTTCCAGACAAGAAGGAACTTTTGGAACCAATTAAGTTGAGAGGGATTCCTAGGATATACCTGAGGGGACGTGAATGCAAATTCCCACCTTTGGATCCAGTCTTTTGACTCTCTATCCTGGGGTGTGTTGCCTGTGAAATACATCATAGAGTTTACGCTTGAAAACAGAGGTATAATATAGCAGTAATGCAAGGACCAAGCCTGTAAGCTATTAGCTTAGGCAGTTGGCATAAGGAAGTTGTCTATAACCTTGGCATAAGGAAGTTGACCAGCAGTGACCGTAAATCACACAATGATGTAAGATATTTTGCAATATGTAATTTTGCTGGGTCTTGCATGCAATGCTGACAGGTAACTGCAAGAAGTCAGCTGATGCCAGTTTGGGTATCTTCGGATACATAATGGCAAGATTGGGAAGGAAGATTAGATATTTCAGCTCACCCTCTCTCAGAATACAGAGGGACTTTCCATGAAACTGAAAGGTTGCAAATTCAAACTGATGAAAGGAAATACTTTTTTCACGCAGTTAGACCATGGAACTCATTGCTACAAAGGATATTTAAAGCCAAGCATTCAGTAGGAGTCAAAGGACCTGAATAATAAGAACATACCAAAATGGGGCTTGGAAGTGATCATGCCCAGAAGTAGAACGGGTGAACTATCAAGAAACTTTCCTTGGGGGCGGTTCATACCATTTTTGTCCATAGTCTACTACTTACACCTCCCACTGACGCATCTAGTGCTGACCACACTTGGGAGAACAGATACTGGGTAGATGAACCACTGTTCTGATACGGTATGGCAAGGACAGAGATCCCAGTTATCCCAACATTCATCCCCCTGTTGCTCTAGTGCATAGCATCACCAGTAGCTTTCCTCTCCCAGGTGAACTATAGATAGACATCTGATAAGGGAGAGAAGCACAACCACTCACACACAGTCCAGCATGCCTCTAAATTCATTGTATGAACTGAACTGTTTTCTTACTCCAGGTCTCATACACAGCTATATTTCTAGAATCTCAATTACAAAGGGAAAATCTGCTATTATAATCTACTGCTAGCTACATCCCAAGACATTCCCTTTGCCTTAAAGCCAAAAGGGAGCATTAGATCATCTAATCTGACTTCTGCTATTACACAGAAGGGAGAGAATTGGATATAGCATCAACATGTGCATGCTTTAGTATATGCACATCATGTCTTTGAGCAGGGAGCTATCCATCAACTTTCCACTGAACATGGGACGTATTTCACAGGCTTACTCATTTGGTTTATGCCTTCAAGCATTTGGCTTGTCTTTGCACCAAGTGCCTATGGACTGTTGCTTCTTCTTAGGTATACTTTGGTTAGGGCTGGCCAGAAAACATTACATTTAAAACAAAATTTAGACATTTCAGAGTTAGTTTTCTTCTGATGCAAAACATAAGAATGGCTACCCTGCATCAGACCAATAGTCCATCTGGCCCAGTATCCTGTTTTCTGACAGTGGCCAATGCCAGGTGCTTCGGAGAGAATGAACAGAACAGGGCAATTAAAAAGAAATGATTTTTTTTCTCAGTGAAGACCACAAGAGAGAGACAAAGTGCCAGAATAGCTATGTGCTTAGGGCACTCACCTGGGATATAGGTTCAAGTTCCTGTTCTGTTGGATTTGGTGTATGGACTTGAACCTGGTTTTCCTACCCCCTCAATGAGTGCACGAGTTACTGTGCTATCAGCTACCCAGGAGTGGGTAGTTCTCTGTCTGACCAGAAATTCCGTCCTGGACCTGTGAAACCTTCCCATCGCAAATGGATTCACTGCCACAAAAGAGTGAGTCACATCAATTATTTTTTAGCCAGCTCTAATTTTGACACTCCATGGTTGTAGCTGCTACCTGCGTATCCCCTTCTACATCTCCAGTGCCAACACTATCCCTTCTTGACAGATGAACACGGACAAGTTTTGAGCCATTGTAAACAGGAATACAGTGGCAAGTGCTTTGACTGAAAAGGAACTTCCCACAGAAGAGGAACGATTAGTTGTTGAACTGATATGTTGGCTGCCAGCAATGCCTATCCTCTTTCAGCAATTCTTTTGGCTATTAAATTATCCACAGGTGTTCTCTAATGCACGGAGTCATATGGTGCTGAAGTTGCAGTGCTGATTCATTCCAGCCCTGGGTACACACCAACACACATTCCAAGAGAAGGAATTGTGCTGAGAATAAAACGGAAAGCGACGTATTGGGGTTTCCTTTTGTATAAGACACTGCAGTGCCATTGTTCCTGTAGCTGGGTGTTTCCCGAGGATTCTGCTCTTATAGCCCTTCAGCAGCTCTGCACAGAGCCAGGATTCTGATGGCTGACTGCACTGAGCAGAAAGCACTGAAGAGAAACCCTGGACTCCCTTCATACTTGGCACAGATGGGGCTGAAGGGAAGACGGCTCTCAACCAACTTTCTGCTCCTCTATTTGTGGGCCAGGCGAAGGGGCCAAAATGGCCCCTGTACAACCTACAGCAGCAGCATGACTGGTTGAAGTTATACCAGCTGCTGTGGAGTCCAAAGATCTGGGGAACAGCACATGGACTGCAAGGTCCACAGCCTTCCCACTACATATGCAGAGGCAGCACACAGGGGTATAACATCAACTTTAATGGCTTTGCATCACTAGAGGAGTTCCTTGTATTTCAGGGAGTACTAGAAACGTTGGGCTGGAAGGCATCTCAAAGTCCAACCTCCTGTGCTCAGGCAGGACCAAATAAATAGGTAGGTGTTTGTCCAACTTATTCTTAAACACCTCCACCGATGGGGATTGCAGAACCTCCCTTGATCTTCCCTTCCAGATCTTAACTACCCTGATAGTTAGAAAGTCTGTCCTGATATTTAACCTAAATCTTCCTTGCTACAGATAAAGCCCATGACTTCTCACCCAACCTTCAGTGGACATGGAGATTAATTGATCCCCATTCTCTTTATAACAGACAGCCCTTAACATATCGGAAGAGTGTTATCAGGTTCCCCCCTCACTCTTCTTTCCTCAAGGCTAAACATGCCTAGCTTTTTTTAAACCTTTAAACCTCTTACCATGTTGTTTGGTCTCACATGATATTAAAACTCATTCTTCGAACTTCCCATTAAGTTAAAACTCACTGAAATCTGGTGAGGCATGACTTATGAGGCAGTTTTTTTAAAACAATCTTTAGGTTAAAGTCAAACTCTGTTATGCAGTCATAGCTATGGTTATTCTATAGCATCCTTACATAACAGCATTGAAGTTCTTTTGGTGCCCTAACTGTACATCGCTATGCCTTCTCTTATTTAGACTTTTGTAAAAAATTAAACCTTCCTTCTGAATTTCTTGGGTTTATAGTGCTTGGTTTGGGGATAATTATAACACCTCTACAATGTGTGTGTTTAAACCCTAATTTGCTCATACATACACTCAACCTCATCTCCTTCTTAATATACTTTTTGTCTGGGAATTAATAAATATACTTAACTTCTCTCCTAGTACAGAGCCTTAGGGAACCCTGCTGGTAACCTTTTGCCAGGATGAAAATTGACCAGCGATTCCTGCTCTTTGTTTTCTGCCTCTTAGCTTGGTTCTGTTCCATGGCAGTACTTTACCTCTCACCCCATGACTACTTTAGATACCGGGAATATTAACTGGGAGGGAGCCAACTTATCTGACCTCATCTGAACCTTAAAGTACAACTTTGCTTTGAAAACTAATATCACCATTTAACACAGAAGATCTGGTCTCTGTTTTTATTCAGCTGTGTTGGCTGTCTTCAGAGAGGAGTTAGGTTTTAGTTCTTTTAGCTCTGCTGAATCAGCTATGGGAGAATGAGCTGGATTCCATTTCTCCTTATGCATCACCAGAATTGTTAATTACATTCTAATCAGCTACACATGTGCACTGACTGAAACAAAAGTATGTCCCAGGTGTCACTGAAACCATACTTAAGGACCATAGAGTAGCACAGATGTAAGTGAGGTTGAGCAGTGATTTGCAAAGTCTTGCCTGCAGGAGGAGATGCTCAAGATGGAATAAATCCAGTCTTGGTTCTCAGAGCCTTATCTAATTTGCAAGACTTACGAGCTAAACATATTTTTATTGAGGAACTATGAACACCTTGACACACAATTCTTTAAGAAACAACAAACATGGAATCCCAGAAATTCATTTTTAAGAGCAGAAAAGCACCTAAGAGTTTGGGGATAGATAGAATCTGAATGGTAGCTGTATTTTAAGAAAAAGATAAGTTCCTAATCTAACTAGGACTGTCACTGTTTAGATATTTTTAACTAGGGTTTCATTAATATCTCTGTTCCATGGCAACAGTAGTTAAGAGATTTTTGGACTGGAACAACTGCTGATGCCCATATGGCCACCACATAGTTCTAATGAAAACACAATCTTCTTAAAAAGCTTCTAGAAATATACATTTCCATGGATTGGACAGAATAGAATAACTAAATAACTGTAAAACATACACGTATCATAACACTGCATTGTTATAGGTGAAACCAATAGCTATGCCATTACTTAAGGTTGCCTAACATTTTTCATTCTACCACCCTATATTCTATTGCTTATACTTTTCACCTAACTTTAACAGTTCCAGGTAAAATTTCCATACCAGTTGTCTGCCACAGGCTGAGCTTGTTTGGAAAATTTCAGCTAAAATTGTTGATCAAATTTAGAGGTAAACTTGTTTTGCTTATGTTAAAAAAATCTTATAACCATTTCACGGAGTTCTATATGTCTCTCCTTTGGAGCAGGGACTTGACATTTGGAAGGGAGATTGTCTGCTCTCACAGGAATGCCCTTTGCTGTCCTCCTGCAGATCTGCCCTGATTTGCTCAGGTAATAAGCTTCTGAAACATTTCAGTTCACACATGCTCAGTGGAGGCTTGTTAGTTTGGCAGCTAAATTCTCCAGAGATGCTGTCTGCACTGAGCATGCTCCAGCTCCTCCCAGCTCCTCTCTGCCAATTGGACTAGGAGAGCCATCCCTGTAGAGTAACTCAGAATGGGCCATCCTGAGTTTACAGGGGCTGAAGAGGGCTTTTACTGTAGTTGTTATTCCCATCTGCTGGGGGCTGTCTGCAGTGGTTCAAGGCACCAGCACTCAGAACACAGGAAAATTCTGTGTGTGTGTGTGTGTGTGTGTGTGTGTGTGTGTGCGTGTGTGCGCGCGAGCACGCATGCTCACACTAGGAGTTCAACTGACAGAAGGGCAACTCTAACAGTTCTAATGTTGACCCATGTGGGAGTCAATATCTTTTTTTTAGTTCATAAAAACATGTTTCTCTATAATTTCCTAAAACACTGGGTTGCGAAAGTAAGGGTCCTGTGGGGGAAAAAAATAAACTGACCACATAGTTAGACTCCCATAATGCATTAGCACAAGAGGGCTGGCTTAGGGTTGCCCAGACAACCTTAATTTCAGGTATTATTTAATTTTTGGGTGCTTGACTTTGCAACCATAATCATATTTTACACAGGTTTTTTTGTATGTAAATATCTTTCTTCAGGTCTCAGGAAATCAAAAGCTATGACTGGAATACTCCAGAAAGAACATAGAATTTAAACATATTTGAAACGTATTTTTGCTCAGAGGTGTGGTGATATTTATGTGATTAACAGCAAAGCCTTGTGAAAAATTGTATTTATCTTGCCCCTTTCACCCCACACCTGCCCTGTTCCTATTAACCTATTCATCTTAACTTTGTGATATTAGACTAGCTTAACAGCAGTGTTCTCGAAATGTGTGGAGTTTCTCCCCTGAAATTATTTCTGCCTGAGGCCCAGGGCAGACAGTTTTCTCCTCAGCTGGTGGCACGTTTGCATTTGGGCTGTCAAACAATTAAAGAAATTAACCGTGAGATTGAAAAAAATAGCTGCAATTAATCACAGTTTTAATCACACTGTTAAACAATGATAGGATACAATGTATTTAAATAGTTTTGGGTGTTGGGGGTGCAGTGTGTGTCTGTTGGGGGAAGTGTGAGCAAGATTGTGTGTGTGTTGGGGGGAGTGAGTAAGTCAGTGCACTGTCTCTTTAAGCAGGGCACTCATCAGCCCAAATGCTTGTTCACACAGCTCCCACTCCTGACCCAGAGGCAACAGCACAGACAGGCTCCCTGTCCCTGCCCACCCGACCTCAACAGACACCGGCTATAAGGCAGGGGATGGGGACACCCTGACATCAGCCCCCCAGCCACTCTGAACAGGAGACAGGAGGTTCTCCGCTTTGCCAGGGGCGGCTCCAAGGCAGGGTCTGCCCACAGCAGCAGAGCACTCGGGGGAGGAGGGGTACTGCTGCTCCAGAGACATGCAGCGGTGCCCCTCTGAGGTTGGCACTCTGATGTGCGATAATTACTTGTTTAAAAGAAAAAGCATTAATTTGTTATGAGTTAATCACATGCATTAACAGTGATTAATTAACAGCCCCAGTTTACAATCCTGCAGCCCATCAAGGCTAGAAGCAGGAATCTTCTACCACTGGAATGAAGACACTTACTGTTCTCCAGCAGAATGCACTGTAATCATGTACAGTGGCAGGTCCTGGGATCACATCTTAACATCCTCACCACAACACGTATAAGAAAAAGGAAGGTCAGTATAATATCCCGATGTTATAGATGGGGAAACAGAGGCACAGAATGATGGAGGTGACTTGTCCAAAGTCTCCACCGAGAGCTGGCAATAGAACCCTGGTCTTCTAAGTCCTAGTCTAATGCTCTGTCCCTTGCAGGCACTGATTTGGGATGACTTGCATAGCTCACTTGTGTCGGTGCTTCTTAAGAGTAATGCAGTAATTCAAGCCTTTGTACCACACATGCACACATGGGTGTGTGTGTGTGTGTGTGTGTGTGTGTGTAATTTCTCTTTTCTCCTTGTAGCCACTGGACTTTTGTACTTGTTTTGTCATTTTCCTGGCTCTAAACTAGAAGCCATTCAGGATGAAATATAAATATTGGAATAGCAGGACATTCTCAGTTAATGTTCTCACATCGAGTTTAGCTCTGCCCCAACCATCCTCTGTAATATAGGTCTCAGGTCAGACAACACTGTTGTTCCACCAGCCTTGTCAAGCTTCATAAAACTGAAGAAGAGCCTCTGTATGTTTCAATGGAATAAATTGGAAGTAATTTTCTCTTAGATGATACTATATCAATAGGATGAACACTCAGTGGTTTGTTTTATTCTGACACTATCAATCATTTAAACTAAATTTTGGCACTGCAAGGACTCTGATCTGCTATGTCAGTAGGTGAAGGAAATTACGCATTTACTGAACTTCACATAGATGGTAAGATCTGCATTCTACCGATGGAAGAGTTTAAAATTTTTCATTGTACTAACATTTTTCAAACATAAATAAGAATCATTAGGAATTTGAATGTCTCCCTAGCCCTTTTCTCCCTGAATACTTTATTTTCTGGGTAGGAGCAAGTGTGGGTTATTTAAGGAAGAATTATGTTGAGATTCTTTTGTCCACGTACAACTGCTTCTTTGGTCCTGTTCTTGGCTGCCGTGATGATGAATTAAGAGTAGGATTATTTAGCCTGCAGAGGAGAAGAGTTAAAGGGTTTCATTTTAGGCATTCAGCACTTTGAAGGGTATAATTAGAATTGATGTTGCTTCTTCTTTGGTTCTGTGATATAATAATAAAGACATTGTATGAAATGACAGAGCAGTTGGTTTATAACCTAAAACAGAAACACTAATGGACACTATAGTAAATCTGTGGCTATCGCTGTAGCAGATCACTGAGATGAATAATGTAACATTGAAAGTGTTCTGTAATATGACAATAGATAATGACTGAGGTCATCTGTAAACTCACTGTCTGGAGTTGTATGCAGAAAGCCATATACAACCCTACTTTGGGGGTAACACTTTCAAAAGAACGCAAGGGCTTGTCTACACATAGAGCACTGCAGCAGTTCTGTAACTTAGTGAAGATACTACTATGCCGACGGAGAGCTTCTTTTGTCAATACAGTGAATTTACCTCTGGGAGGCGGTAGCTATGTCAGCTCGAGAAGCCCTCCCGTCGACATTAGTGCTGTTTTAGGGGGTGAGGCTGGTATGACTATGTTGCTCAGGGGGTGGGTTTTCTCCTGAGCAATGTAGTTGATAGTGTAGACCTGCCCTAAGTGACTGGGGAACCTAAATTCCATTGACTTGAAATTAGACATGACTGCACAAATGACATGTGCATGGACAAAAATGTTACCCTAAGCTCCATTTTCAAGAGACTGAGGCACATAGCCTAATGGGATTTGGTGCATTTGAAAATCCTACTAATTGCCTAACTACCTTTACAAATCTGGCTCCATATAATTTAGGTGGTTTGAAAATGAGGCCTAAGCTTCTATGTCACTTAACATTTTCGAGAGTTGCCTATTTTAGATCTGTTATGGGGGTTCCATTTGACATTAAGTTTACAGGTTTTCCATTGCTGATGCAGGAATGTGTTTATATATGTGTCCTTAACAGATTAGAAAAGGTTAATCAATTATTAATAGCTGTTTCAATAAATGGCAAAACAGTTGTTAGACTCCCACAGGTCATAGGTTGCTTAGAACCATGGTTTATAACTATCTGTAACATGCTTAGAACCGCTACTGAAGATCTACTTTATAAACTATTTACAAATGCACCCTTAAAATAAAATATAGCCCAAAATGCATAATTAGCCAGGACAGGAGTTATAATTAATATGAAAGCAATTACATGAGCTACATATTAGTGTTCAAAAGGTTTTCTTTGTTCAGTTGGTCTGGGCATGTGCTTCTCTCTTCCACTTTGTGCTGATAAGTTTGCATGCAAGCTCCACAAATAGCACCTCACTTAGAAACTGTCCTCCTTTGACTCTAAGGACAATTCTGCTTTTCATTTGGAATTACTTGTAGTGTCTTGACCCATTGATTACTTTCAATAAAAGGACTGAAAGCCTGCATACCATTTTGAAAACACTAAGAAAACTTTGGATCTTTTTGTCCAAAAAAAAAAAAATCTTTTGCAGCCTTGATTCTTCCAATCTACAAATGAAATGTGTGTATATGTGTGTCCTTGGTTAGTAACATGGCCTTCAGCAATGATATCTACATGTGAAGTCTGAATTCATTATTAGGATCTTTCTGTATTCATATCTCTTCTTCCTGTCTCTCGCTTTTGCTACGGCCTTTGTTACTCCACTAGAAGTAGGTCTCCCACAGCTTTTACTTTGCTTTCTGCCAGCAGTGTTACAGTTGCCTGCAGCATTTTGGCCTCTATTTTCTATTCATACCCTTCACCTTTAATATTGCTCTCCTATTATTCCCATCCCATTCTGTCCTTGGGTTCATTTCTTTACTACGCTGGCTAAATGTAACACCCACTGGAGTTGTTAAGCCTGCAGTCACAGCCCCTTTTTGTGCTTCTCTGTCAGTAACTGTCAATGCTCAGCTACGGGAAGACTGGAAGTTCTCTTTAGATTTTCTTTCAGGCTTTTTAACAATTAGGCTGTTCTCCAGTTCCCGCCTATTATCCTCTTCATAAACGGTGGACGCAATACCTGCGCTCTTTACGGCTCCACAGACTAACAAAGAGTACAATAACTTGCCCTCAGAAGCATTCAGACATTCACAAGCAAAGAACTTGTATCCTGCCATCAAGAAGTGATATGACAAAGTCAGGTGTGCCTATGCACTTCCTCCCCTTCTCTTTCCTCTCAGAGTTTCTCAGCTCTTCTATATCACATCTTCAACCTATACCTTTGCACCTCCAGTGATGTCAGCCACAATTGCCCTTTGGCCACTTTCTCCACAACCACCTTCTCCCTGGCTGGCCCCAAACGAGGAATATGCCCTGTCAAAATCCATAAAGGCACCTCATAGAATCATAGAATATCAGGACTGGAAGGAACCTCAGGAGGTCATCTAGTCCAACCCCCTGCTCAAAGCAGGACCAATCCCCAACTAAATCAACCCAGCCAGGGCTTTGTCAAGCCTAACCTTAAAAACTTCCTTCTCTTCTACCTTGTCCCTGTTCTGCCTTGAGACCTCCAGAACATGGATATTGAGTAATGGCTAGACAAGAGGGGAACCGAGACTATTCCTTATACCAAGCATGCTCATTTCAGTCTTAATTCATCTTCCGTACTCTTGTCTATTTCACCCATCTGTTACATCCAGTTTTAATCCTAGATGGTTAATTCTGTCTTGTTTTTACAGTGCCTAATACAATTGGGTCCTCGATTGGCATCCATATGTGGTACTGTAATATAAAGTAACAGAATTTTTCCTGCTTCTGAGCTAGCATTTAATAATTACATAAAAGGCCTGATCCTCCCACTTGACTGCTCTCTAACTGGAATGGATGATAAGTCTTAAAAATGCTGGTATCCGTTTCAGCCTAAACAATTCAGTGCACCCCGACTTACTGGGGTTATATTCAGTATGCAAAAGGGGCCGTGGAATATCACTGAGAACTAATAACACCCTGATCATTGATCTTCTTGCATGTTGTATATACACAGTGTGTATTACGAGCTGTGGATATATGCAGGAATTCTGACTCAATGTATTGAAATGAGGCATGTCAGGGGAGTTGGTAAGCTGATCTGCCCTTGACAAAGATGACCAGGCTCATCAGAGAAGCAGACAATGAATGTCCATTTACATATTAGATAAACAAAGCTAACAATGGAGAGGAGACAGAGTGGCATCCACACCCCAGCAGCCAAGATAAACTTTTATCTGGATTATAAACACAAGGCACCTGAACCTCAAGTGATCATCAGTTGAATCAACCAATTGTATACAAAATTATTGCATTATAAAAGTATCACAAGGGAGGTATTTCATGAAAGCCTATGGCACACTGGTGATTAATAGTGTAAAGTGTATGTACTGAGGAATCAGGAATAGTCACTAATATTATGCTTTCCAATCTGTGGCCAAACAAAGGGAGAAACAGGCTTTCCACCAGGCAGGAGGGAAGGCAGCTATCTAGAGGCTTCTAAAGAAATTTAAGCAAGGTGTGATCAAAAACCGTGGAAGCCCCATTTACATAGAAATCAGCAGGGGGATGGGAAGACTACAGGAAGGGAAGAACAGCATGAGGTTAGCCTGGCTCTTGAAACAAGATCACTGAACTTTGAGAGAGAGAGATAAGCAGAGACAGCCCTTCTGGCATCCATCACTAGGTAGACACAAAGGAACAGAGCTCTTGGAAGCAGAGAAAGATGGGTCCTTCAACCAAGGAGAGATTGAAGTCTCTGGAAACTGAATATAGGTGAGAAACCTGCTTAGACAAAGATCTTTCACCTAGGAAGACAAGAAAATCCCGAATTTTGAACTTCTGTGGAAAGTCAGCTGTGGCAGGGGAATAGAAAGATTAGTAAGAAATCTGCTTTGAACCAAGGCTGTAGCTTGTTCAGTTAGATCTCTAGAAAGTGTTTTTCACTTTTATTTGTTTGTAACCATCTCTAGTTTTATTTCTCTTACATGGGTATCACTTAATCCATGTCCTATTTTAATAAATTTATTTTATTTTTTACTGTAAACCAACTCAGTATCTGCAAGGAAGGGTGCATTTACCCCAGTTAATAGATTGTGGAGGGCTTTGCTCTCTTGAAAGGAACGAGCAAACAAATCCTATTTTTCGGAGTGATCCAGGATGAGGGCTGGACGCTTCAGGGCACATTGTTTGGGGAAAATTCAGGACCAGGAGTCTGTTGGGGTCCCTTGCAAGTTGTAACCAAGGCTGGTGGAAGCCAGGGTGGTGCAGTTCTTCTATAGATAGGCTGCTGGAGTCAGAACTGCAGATACCGGATGCACAGCACACAGACACTCAGCATGTGAGCTGCATGGGTGGCTGCTGGTGTGGAGGGTGTGAGCCACAGCAGGAAGGCATTTCTGGTACCAGGGGTATCCAGGGGTATAGGGCAGGAAGTGACACAACCCTTCACTGGTCTGGATTGCACCCTAGAATGTGCCATGCAGACAGATTCTCTGCATGTGGCAGATGCGTGGATAATGGAAAAAACCCGGCTTGGATCCTCAGCAAACCCATAACTAATTAATGTAAAACAGGGTTGTCTGAGAAGAAACACCCACCTGACTTGGATGGGGATGAGTACGTGTCCCACTGCTTTAGACTCGGTCTAGTAGTGCTGAACAGTATCGGTAACAGTGGGTGCCTTGCTGCTGTGTAGCAATCTAATCATGCTGCACTAGTTTTCTGTATTCAACCGTGTTTGTCAGCTGCTATGGACTGGGGTCTTGCAAATGCAATGCATCTCCACAGTCAGAGCAGAGAGCGTGATAAAATGAATGGAATCCTATCACTAAGATGTCAGACCCATTCAGAGACAAGTCTGCAAGGGATACAGTCCCCCTACATTAGGTTACCTACCCTTGAGCACCAAGAGTGGTGTTTTCGAAAGTTCATAAGTGATGAAACACAAGTCCCAACTCAAAATCCAACCCCAAATGTACACATTTCAGTGGGGCATCAATATGACATCCATGCAAAAGTGTGCTAGGTGCTTCATTGACATTTAAGAAGAGCTTATAGTATGAATATACAAAATCAGCATGTGGAAAAGAAGGCTGGGAGGAGACTTGTTTTCATTCGTACTGTAGTATATTTATCATGGGTCCATTGACAGGTACACAGAATACCTCTGCAGATCAATGCACTAGTACTTGCTTCAGTGCCATGTCCAGAGTGGAAAAGTAAAAATCAGAACATATGTTTATCAGATTTAACTTGCACCATCTCTATATACTTCTGACCAGATTATCCTTTTGCCAGTGTAAATCAGGTGTAACTGCACTGAGAACAATCCATTTATGCCAGTATGAAAATGCTGGAAGTGAAAGGAGAAACCAGCAAGGGAGCTGGGTTTTGGCCATGGCTCCTGTTTTGGAATTCTATGATACAGCCCTACATAGCTGACTAAACTTCCCCTTCCTCATGAGGCCAGCCTAAGGTGGTATCCCACAAAATCGTGTTTGACACCAAAATCATGCCTTTTTTTTTCTTGGGGGAAAAAATAAATAAATGTGTGTTTTGTCTCTCCCCTCCCTTCCTATCACACCCCTGGACCTGAGTGACCACCAATGTTGCCTGCTCATGCTCTACATTGTGGGAGAGCTATGTAATTTTGGCATCTAGTACAGGAACTCCTGCCAGAAGACTTAAGTGAGATCAAATGACAGAGACTGCTGGACAATGTTGTCTGATGGAGCAGAGTATTCAAGGCTTCTCCCCAGCCCAAAGATTCCAGTTATTTAATTCTGTGTGCCCCCAGCCCCACATCTGCAGTTCCACAGCCCAGCAGTTAAGCCCTGCTCCCACCCCATGTAAATTCCATACCCCTCGTCCCCCACAGAAATTTCCTGTTCCCAGCCCTTACATCTATGCCAGCTTCCAGACCCCATCAACATCATCTCCAGGCCCATATCTGATCCTCCTGCAGCTCTGGAGGCTCTTCTCCCCTCCCCCATGCTCTCCAGACCTGGGGCTTCAGCTCCAGGGACTCTCCATCCTCACATCTGTTGTAGCTCTGGTGGGGAGACAGCTCCTGTAAGGTCACCGTATGCACCTTCCCAGGCAAAGTGACCCTCTGTTTCCATGTGTGTCACTGAGCTGTTGGGATTTTTCTGCTCCCTCACCCCCATTGCTCTCACTCCCACTCAAACATTTCTGTGACTCCTGGGGGGAACGGGACAGCTCTGTCACCTCTTGCAGCAGATCTGATTGGCTGCCTTTCTCACCTCCTGGAGAAGAACAGCCAATCAGAACATGTTGGTAGGGCTGGAGACTGTGTGAAGGCTGGAGCGTCTCAGGAGACTGGCTCCAACATGCCTCAAAATGTCCACAATTCACTGCAAGCGTTGGCAACGCTGTACACTGTCTTACCCTGATCGAGGATCTGGCCCTCTTTGTCCAATACATGCTGTAGCCTGGACAGTACAGTCACTCCCCAGTTCTCCAAATCTGTATCTGGCCACCTCTGGTTAACAGAGGAAAACCAACTAGAGGTGCAAAAGTAGGGTCCTGTGGCTTGCAGCATTAAGTGAAATAGTTAATTATTGCTGGCTGTGTCACTTCTGTGGGTTGAACATCTCAATGTGTTCTGGTTAGATGTGTATAAAGGCCCGCAGGCCATATTTTTCTGGTATTGTAAAATAACTCTCTGATGGACTTTGCAGGATACGCACTCTCCCAGATGGGCTGTTCTTGTAACTGCCCATAGATTGCACAAATTCACATCCTAATGCCTAAAGGAGTTAGCCAGAGGAGGCCTTAACATATACTTAGCACTGAGACAGAAAATACGATGGGCCCAATTCCAATGCCCTTACTGAGAACAATATCATATCCCACAAGTGGCTGCACAGAAGTGAATGGCACTGCTTGAGCAAGGCAATCAGAATTGAGCTCTGTGTCATTTCAAGGACTCTTGATATTTCAAAGACTCCTGACCATGATCAGAGAGAAATATTTTGGGTATCTCCTTTGCAGTTGTGCAAGGGAACAATCCCAAACACTATCCTTTTCTCTGAGCCCCTTGGACTAGCAAATGTCGGCAGCATGAGGCAATGTCTCTTTTGGTGGAGAACAATTGCTGCTTCACATGTTGGTGTGTTCTCTGAAGGCACAGTGGGTTTCAGTGCTGTACAATTCACACTTTGTTTGGTGGTGGGATGCCTTATAACAGCGGGGATTAAGGAATGCTGGAGATCCCACGCCAAAACAAAAACATTTGCAGAAAGAACAATTGTGGGTCTTATTTGTATTTGACCCAGAATAAGGATTGCACTGATGATGCCAGTAGTATTAGTACTTTAGTCTCCCTTTTCCTATTCTGCCTTACCACACCACTACATACCAAAACATCTTCATGAGTTTGCTGTCATATATATGTAGCCTAAAAATAAACACCTGTCTAAACGGAGCCTACATGTACTTTAATAGTGACAGTCAGTCAGTGCCTCTTGCATGTGTATTGAACTGGTTTTGCCTCAATAGAGGTGGAAAATCTTTTTATATCCATATTTTGATTGTCCTCATTAACTTTGGAATATTGGGTCAATTAGGTGAAACCAGTGCACTCCTCTGCAAAAGCACAGAGCGATGGGTCACTTTTCATTCACATTATATATTTCTCGCTCTCCAGTCATTTTGGTCCAAAAATCTTGATAAAATTAGGCTTGTCGTTCAAAGCCTATTACAAAGGATTTATTTCCTGGATAAGATAATGTTACCTTGTACCCACCGTTTAGTTCAAGCAGATCATTTCCTTTTATTTCAGATGGTTCATTATGTATAATAACATCAAATTACTCGATAGAAAGAGATCTGCACACCTCAGCTCTGTCTCCCTGATCTTGGCTGAGTCTAACCCTAATCCTATTGGACAACTGACTAGCCTTTGCTTTGGCTGTCATGATAGACTAGTATGATGATGATAAGCTTTTTGGTTGCTCTGGTTTCATGTTGCTCCAGAAGAGATCAGCCATCTGAGGATTCACACTCATATTTCAAAAAGGAAGCCTCTAATTTCAGCTGCCGCATTTTGGGGTGCCCAGTATTAGATGCTGAGGGCCTGTTTCTCCAAAATGCTGTTCCACATCGGCAGATGAAATGAGTGGGTACGTACAGTTCCCATCAACTCTTAAAATCAGGTCTTGGGGCTAGATTTTTTTTTAAAGCCCCCAGTGCTCAGCAGCATGTATTTATGCTCCTAAATAAGTGGCCAGGTTTTTAAAAGAGCCCAGTGTGCCTAAAATGAAATGATTAACAAAGACCATTGGAGCTGTTGGGTACTGAGCTCTTTAAAAATCAGGCCTGTTTATTTAAATACCTTTGAAAATCCATGCAAATTGGTCACCTCCAAGAGCTACCTCATGGCTTTGCCAGGAGCCCCACGCCAGGGGCAGCCCAAAGTTGGGCTGTTCCTGGAGCAGACTGACAGATAGATTTTTGATTTTCTGCTTTCTAAGTCTCCACTTGCTCCAAGGGAGAAGTGACTTTAGTTCCTTTACTCCTTTGGGTGATGGGCAATAAGCATTGGATCTAACCCCAAATAAGGGGCACACAAGTACAGGCCATGTTAGGAAACTTAACACCCAGCCAATGGAAGCCTGGGTGAAACCTTATGCTTGTAGACTGGCTACTGGTGTTTGTCAGCTCTGAGCCATAGCAATATGGCATGAAGGCACCCAAAGTTACAAGGCAGGTAGTAACAGAACCCCTTACTGGTCTGGGTGATCCCTGAAACATCACAGAAGGCCTTGATTTGAACCCTGAACACAGCCACAGAGAGGATCCAGAGAACATAATTGAAAGGGAGATTCAAGAAGGCTTGGGTCCCAAAACCTGACTGATCTGGAGCCTTTGGATGAGGAGCAGGGACAAGCAGGCTGACGTCAATTACCTCACTGAGGTACGGCATCTTATTCTACGAGTAATGGAGGCTCTGCAAGCTAATTGGTCTCCCCCTCTGTAACGTCCTCTCCTGGCTCACACGGCACTCATCTCAGTCTTGCTTGGTTTTTCAGATGACCAATCTGACAAAGCATTTGGCTCCAGCACAAAGCTTTGCATCTCAAGCATTGTAGCACATCTGCTGTTGGCCCTTTAAGTCAGCCACCTGTATGGAGGCACTCATCTTTCCTCTATACAGCCATCTTTGTGACGAGCATGTGTTTCTCTTTAGCAGATGGGGTATGTGCCTTCAGGGCTGAGAGGGGAAGCTGAGTAGCTGATGGCTGCAGTGGTGAGAGCAAGGACAGGCAAGGTTCTTTAAGCTCCTCTGTAGACTCAACACAGTGATTCTTCTGCCTCCATGTCTCTATGTCCTGTACCTTTGGGTACTGGGAGTCTGAGCTGGTCTGTGGATGTGGGTGGGTGACCGGGTGGAATAGGCTCTCATCTGAGGAGTAAGAGCCAGTGGGGACCATAGATGGCCATGGTGGGGACTTACCTTCATGAAGTTCCACTGTTGCCTGGTAGCTGAGTGCTGAGTTGTGTGTGTTAACATAGCTGAGTTAATTATCTTTGACAATGGATTCCAAATAACGGTGGAGTGGTGTGTTTTACAGCCAGCATATGATTCACATCACACATAAGGAGATTCAAACAGTCGGTGAAAGAAAAAATACTTACAAAACAAAGGTCTAGCATGACTGAATGGAAAACTCAGCTTCATAAAGCTAACTGAGTAGAGAAACCTACTTCATATGGACTTTGTCCATCAATGATACCACCTAAGGAAAAAAAAAGATGTTTTGAGATCTTGTATCTGGTGCTTCCTACTTGAAACAAGCTAAGGAACTGAATAAATAGCCTACACCCAACTTCCACATCTCATGATGGTCAGGGGACACAAGACATTGGAAAAGAAGACAAGCAAATTCTTAATGGTGGAAAACATTACACGAAACTGCAAAAGATCTCAGAAGGCTTTTGATTGTGAAATGCCTCCAATTTAAGCAAACTCTCTGAAACTTTTGAGAAGTAGACTCTTATCATCGGTCTTTTGCATTATCATTGATTATAGTGAGTTCTCTGGACCTCATTATGCTAAGCACTGTGCTGACATTTGATTGAGACCACAATGAGGAGAAGATGACAAGGGAAGAAGGTACCGTAGAACAATACAACTGGGCTTTGTGTAAGACCACAACTGTAGGGGTTTGTTTTATTAGCAATGATGGATCTGTAAAATACTGCAGGAAGGGTGTAACAATGTGCCCTTTAAGGCCACTATATTGTTGTCTGTAGTGAAGGGGCTCACTGGTGCGGCACCTCTTGCTGGTTGTTGTGGGAATGAGCTCAATTCCAGCCCGCAGCAGCCTCTGCAGACTGGTGGCTCATCTGCCTCAGGCCCTGTGTCCCTGCGAGACCCTGGAGCTCTTTATCTGGGGGTTCTGCCCCCAGCAGTACCCCCACACTCGGGTCTCTCCTCCCAGGGGAGCTCCCAACCCTCTAACCCCTCTTACTTCAGTGGCTACTGCCAGTCATCATCTAGCCCCTGTTCACTGGGGCAGACTGCAGTGTAAGAGCCAGTCATCATTGGCAAAGGGTTAGGATCTGCTGCCTTTGTCTATCCCAGGCTACACCACTGAAGCCCCAGTGCCTTTCTGGGCCTTCAACCAGGCCTGCAGCCTGGGGAGTTGCCAGGATGGAGCTCCCCAGCTCCTCTTGCCCTTTTCCCCAGCATTGCTCTGCTTCAGAACTGCTCTTGTGCCCAGGCAGCTAGCCCTTCCCACTGCAGGGTTAGAGAGAGACTTCTCCAGCTCCTGGCCTGCAGCCCTTTTATCCAGGCCAGCAGTGGCCTGATCAAGCCAGCCACGCCTGGGGCCAACTATCTCACCAGCCTCCCTCAGCTGCTCTTAATCCCTTTTACCTGCTGCAGCCCTGGTCTGCAGGAGTGGGGAAGCCGCCCCACTACACTGTCCAACGCAGCACTGCTGGAACATGACAAGTTCTGAAGTGTGGAGTGTGGAGTAGATTGCTGGTGCTCTAACAATCTAAAGAAATAAGCCCAGGTGTGGCAGGTGTTCCTAGACATCTTCCCACCCCATGAGACCAAAGCACCTTTTAATTGTTTTCATTTGTGACTATAATCCAGAACTTGCACTCAACTTTTAGAAGAGAAAGTGAGTGCCCTAATTCTTGGGGCCACTTCTCCAGTGTTTCGATCCAGCTTATCTTTCAGAACCCTGTGCTAAGAATGGCTACCCTCCAGTTGTGATGCATATCAAGACCTTCCTAGGGAATCTTATGTATTGTCCTATCTTTTCCCAAAGCTAACAGCTTTCAAAAGCCTCCTCCTACACTCCCTTCTTCGGCAGCCTCTATCCTAGTGATGTGGACGAAAGGATGGTATTTCAAAATATTGTAGCTGGCTAATAAAGCTGTATTAATAGGGTTACCAGATAGCAACTGTGAAAAAACAGGATGGGTGGGAGGAGGATAGGTGCCTATATAAGAAGAAGTCCCCCAAAATGGAACTGTTCCTTTAAAAATGGGACATTTGGTCACCCTACCTATTGACCATCTTTTTCATCAATGTTGAATCAATATTTCCAGAGTGCAGAAAACCAGAGACTTTGCCAAGATCTAGTAGGTAAAATTAAAACAATGAGGTTTTTTAAATGACTGTACAAAGATTTTTTTTTTTTTTGACAGCTCAGTGAAGACCTTTGCTTGATGTGCAGTTGCAGTCAAGAAAAGCAGCCAAGCATTTTGTTTGCTCAGGAAGGGGGTGGAGAATAATCTGGAAACTGGTATAATACCATTACATTAATCAGTGGTTCAGCCTCACTTGGAATGCTGTGTTGAGTTCTGGGCATCCCACATCAAAAAGGAAATGGCAGAATTAGACGGGGTTCAGAGACTGGCGATGAGAACGGCTGACAAGGGCCATGGCAAAACTATCGTATGAAGAGAGACTGACTGGATTGGGATTTACAGTAAGGGTTTGACCCTGCTCCAGCTTGAAGTTAATGGTGAATCTACCATTGAGTTCATCTGAGCAACACGACATTCTAGATCAATAAAAAATCCCGTGATAAAAGTCTACAAAATAATGAATGGGGAGCTCAGAAATTATCGACCCTGCCTTACAGTAGAACAGCTTGGGAACACTGAATGAAAATTAAAAAAGGCAAATTGAAAACTCAAAGGGCAATATTTCTTCACACAGTTCACAATTAGACTGCGTCCCATTGCTGCAGATATCATAGAGCCCAAGTGCTTAACAGATTCAAAAAAAGATTGGATACTTATATGGAACACAGGAATATCTAGCAAAATAATGATAAATATACCGATCCAAACAACAAGGATCTAAACCTGAAGCTTCAGGCTATGAGTTGACCTTTAACTATTGAGGGGGGTGGGTCAAGATGCATCAGGTTTTCCCAGAACTGCAGTGTTTCCTGAACCTTCCTCTGAAGTTTTTGCTGCTGGCCACAGTCAAGATGAGACTTTGCCTTGCTAAAGGCATGTGGTACCCAGGGTTGTGAGGTACCTCACTATCCCCGAGGAAGCATCACAGACATTTCATACAGACATTGCACAGCATATGGTTTTTGTCTGGTGTATCCCAATTGTACCGTTATCACATAGTGTCTGATGTAAGGTAGATTGGGTGCATCCTCTGCACTTTTCCAAACCTTAGCATGGTTGGATTTCTTTTCAGTTTAACCTAAATGTGAATTTCATGGATTTGCAATGCTTGTAGTGGGGATAAGTACAACATCACCCCATAATCTATTATACCCTTAACTCGGAGCTAAGGTTGAGATAACATATCAGTAACTTAACATAGTGTGTCCCCTCCACCGCCCCCCAGGAACTCTAATAATAAATTATATCAATTTCTTTATATGAGCACAGGCTCAGCAGCAAATTTGATATGTGAAAATACAAGCTATATTCTGTGCTTAATGAGAAAATACAGTAACTCGCCCTGTCAATGCTGTTAAAAATGAATAGACCTGACAGATATATAAATTCATAAACCAGGAGGAATGAAAATGTTATGAACATTAGTTAGGGATGACTATTTCACCACAGGTGGGGCTGAAAGAAAAAGGCTCATGAGTCAGTTAGGCTGAACTGTCATCCTTAACCAAAGTAAAAATAACTCTTTTCCACCCCATGCTGTACAGCTTGTTGTGTTAGATTTATTGCAGCAGCCCTTGAAACAGCTCATTGTTACTTGTAAGCAGGTGCAGGGATCATTTTTAAAACTAAGTTCCGTGTTAGGATCAGCTGTTTAATGTGATGTTAGTTTAGTTTCACTTGTCAGATTGTATGATGTAACCACGGGCAGAGTGCAGGGGTAATGTGACTAGCTTCAGATGACTTAAAAGTTGGCAGTACCAAGGGAATCTGGAGACTTACTATTAGAGAGGAAAATGAAACAAACAAACAAATACATACAAATGCGCTTCTGTATTTGTGGGCACTGTTTGAGTCACTTGTCTAAATGACGCACACCAGTTACGTAGACACAGTGTCATCAGTGTTATTGTGGATCCTATCATCATCCATAAAAATGTCTACTCCTTTTTTAGTCTTACAAGAAAGGTGATATCTCATGGCAATGACTTCCACGGGCTAATTATGCATTCCTGTTATCAGTTTCAGATTTGTTGTTTCTCAATTTCATTGAATTTCCTCTAGTTCTTGTGTACAATACGTAGGCGCACTTGGTTGACCCTTTTCTTTTTCTTACATTCATTGCTTTGCCTAAGTTTGTTTATGGTCCCTCTTACTAGGCTTTTCTCTAAACAAAACAGTCCTGTCTTTTGAGTGTCTCTTCATTATGAAGTCTCTCCTGTTGCCAGCTTCTGAAGCCCCGCTGTACTACAACTGATGGAGTCTGCTTGAGTTCACATCCAATGGTGCCAAGTATGGGATTTTGCTGCCACTCTTAGGCTGGGAAGAGAATTTTGCAGCCGCTCTTAAGGAAATCAAGAGTTGAGGTACCCTGCAGAAAGCAAGAAAATGGAGACCAAGGAAGGGCTTTCCCCTATCTGCAAAGCTGTAAGGATTATGCAGCCAAAGGAAGATTCCCCCAGCCAAATGGTGCGGCGGCAGTGGAGTGTGTGTGTGTGTGTGTGTTCTGGTCGTTGGCTGGCAGCTTAGGAGAAGGGGAGAAGAATGCTGAGAGATGGCTGTAGATGAATGGGCAATGGATGCAATGTCTGGCATCCAGCAGCAGCAAGAAACCTAGAAGTGAGAACAGCCTGTCCAGGCCTAGCTAGAAGCGGGCAAGTGGCCCCGCAAAGATCATTTGCTGGGGATCCTGATGCTGAAGGCACCTCAGTATGCTGGTTGGGAGGCATTTTATGACCCATTTGCATTGATGACCAAACTTAGTGAATGGACTAAAGCCAACAAGCCCTTCTTTCTTGCAGCCAACCTAACAGGATTGGCCTTTCTGATAAATATTGCCCCTGCCATTGGCTCAGTTGATGCTTTGGCCAGACACGTCCCCTAGGTTTTACTGCAAATCCAGCACTGAACAGAGTTGGACCCACAAAGGACTACCTGATAGAATCAGCAACAGGCAACATGTCTTCAGTTCAGCAGACATATATCCACCATCCTTCCATCGGCAAAGAAAAAGGTGTTGCCCAGAGTTCCCACACTAGCTGAAAAAGCAAGAGAACTTGTTTTTATATCTTTTTTTTTTAACTTATTCAGCTGTGGATTTTAGTTTGGCTGGAGTTCAAAGAGTGTCTAGAAGGGTGTAAGAAGAGCCCTCTACACACTAAAAATTATTTAATGGAAAAAAGCTGAATTGGTAAAGAGAACCCAATAGTTTGATCATTTCCTTCTCCCTTCTTCAAATCCCGCCCCAACCTTGTGTTCTAATCTTTATATATATAATTTGACCTGTAGTATGTAATTGTGCCTAGGTCCTGGTACCTTTTGTACCTGGGAGAGGTCCATTACCCATCTAGAAGGAAGATGTTGTCACAAAGCTCCAAAGCATTAGCCTCCCAGCATTTGAAAATTATTCCAGTTGGATTGCCGTCTTTTATTGAAAACTCAGTGTTGTTCAGTGGAATTGGGCCCGAATGGTAGGATATCCCCTGTGAACAGGAGCAATTTTAAAGCCCTGTCAATTTTGATTTTCCTCTCACTCAAACTGGTGTGACTCCTTCACCTGTTTAAAATAAGGGTGAGGGGGTCTAATCCAATGCCTACTGCAATCAGTGGAAGTCATTCCATAGATTTCAATCCTCTTTGGATCCGACCCAAAAGGAGGAGATTCAGGCCCCAGGACTAGGCTTATGTGAGAGCCCTGAGGACAAATGCCACCTGCTGGTTGGGAGAATAAGGAGCAGTGCGATCAGCTAGGTGGTAGGACTGACTGCTGTGATAATAGTGCACTGTGATACTTTGTTCCAATAAATGTGTGTTGCTTTCACAATGAGCTCTTAGTTGTTGTTTTTTTTTAAACTGTTTGTTTGCTTTTTCTCTCCGGCAGGAGATAAACAGCTACAGGTATAAATGCCATGTTACCAGAATTGATTTCTGTAAATTCCTGTTACATATTTTCTTGGATTACTGCAGCGAGCAGCTTGTTTTGATTCTCTCCGCCCACTGCCACATCTGATTACTATTGCTTTATGGGAAACCACTTTAGTTTGGCGTCAAGATTCTGAGATTGGCACTTCCTAAAAAAAGGAAACAACCCAACTTTCAACTGTTCTCAAAACCTCTTTAGAAAGGTTCAGCTGAGAAGAATCCTATCCCCAAATCCTCCTTAACAACCTCTGCTGCCTTGGAGGGTTCAACAAACCCTCTGCTAGGCCCTGGGAGCCAGTACATTCCTGCCAGATGTATGAGGCACTCTGTGTCATCTTCAAATAAGCTTGCCTGCTGAGTTTTTGCAACAGTGTCCAGAGCCCAGCACAGAGGCTTCTTGATTTGCTAGAGCCTAAAATGACCTCCCTAATAATCAAGGGGTCTGGGTAGGGGATCACTGAGAAGGAAAGGTCAACTTGAAATGCTGGTAGAGATCTCCTAACTTTTGGATGCTAATTTCGGTCTAAACTAATTCTTTTGGCCTCTTGAACTTACCTCTGAATGTATTAATATTTGTGACAGTAATTGCTGGAGGCCCCAACCAAGACCCATGCCCCAGTCTACTAAGCATTGTACAAGTATATACTGAGTCAGTCATTGCCCCCAAAGAGCTTACACAAGAAATACAAAATGTTGGGGGAGGAGGAAGAGAATGAACAAAGACATCGAGGGGAAACACGTCAGCCAGGAGTAGAATCTGGCTGTCCTGACATCCAGTCTGGGGCGCCACCCACTGGATCATGGTGCCTTTCATGCCACCTCTGATTCCACTGACACCTCTACCGCTTTGGCCAGTTCAGGGACATCTCATTCACTAACACTGCTCCTTATTGGGACTGACATAAATTAACATTGCTCCATGGTGTATTTCAAAGGGGGAGTGGAAAAGAAGCTCTGAAAAGCTAACCTCTCCAAAGATAGGCTGCTACTTCTGTATTCAGAGGACAAAACATGATGTTTTTTGAAGTGGGTAGAAATAGCCATGACCCAATCCATGTCCTCCTGTCCCAGGCACCCCCTGTTTAAACTATGTTCATCTATGGCAGATGGGAAATTGCATCTAGGTTTTGATGTAAGTGGGTCCAGATTACAGAATAGGCACAGTAGGTCAATGCCTAGAGCCCTCTCTCCTGGAGTCATGTGATTGTGCTTTAATCTCAGATTTCTTTTTAAAAAATCCCTATCCCCAATGGTTATGAAGAAAACCTTGACAAGGTGACCTGAGTAAATAACGCAGTGACCTCTGCATGAGTCTGCAGAGACCCTTGGCTAATAGCAGTGTGAGAGGGAACTGCTCCATCTTGATGGAACGTTACCTCTAAGTCTCTCTGCCTTGGGATGAAAGGTGGGCTCCCTACCATCACCGTAACAAACCGATTTGGGGAGGAGAAGTCTTAGAGGGCGAGGATGCAAGGCAGAGCCACAAGGGGGACCCATATCTTGGTGTTACTAGGACCCTGATTAATCTTAGTCTGACCCTGGCTGCAACCTGTCCCTTGATGAACATCCCTTTCCTGGTGCACGACACCCTTCTTAGGCCCGGAAGCCATGTTTCAGTGCTGTGTTTCTCATTCCACTGAAATGATTACAATTTACATGAAGCATTTGTTGATCCTCCTCCATTATCTCCAATTCTGTTTCCAGGGCTCTGTGGGGATTGCACTCCCACTCATTGCCTTCAAAGTACAATTTACTTGAATGATTAGTAATTTCCACAACTGGTTCCCTACAGGAAACACAAGGGCCAGCTGTGAGTGATAATTATAGGGAAATGGATATTCTTCTCTTAATCATACAACTCTATTTAACACCTGGTTCCAACAGGGACGGCATGGGGGTGCAAAGCATTACTACACTCAACGGATCTCCTTACCTCTCCCTGTCTATCCCCCCACCCGCTTTGAAAAAATCATCCAGGGAATTTTCCTGTGTAACCCTTCCTCCCCCATACTAATATTTTATAACAGGGGAAATATCTAAATTCGTGCACAGAGGAAAGGTCCCTTGACGGGTATTAACCAAGATGGTCAGGGCTGCAATTTCTTAATCCAGATGTGCACAGGCTCTAATTGCCAGAAGCTGGGAGTGGATGACAGGGAATGGAACACCCAGTAATTGCCTTGTTTTGTTCATCCCCTTTGAAGCACCTCACATCGGCTACAGTCAGTAGACAGGATACTGGGCTAGATGGACCTTTGGTCTGACCCACTATGAACATTCTTATGTTCCTGTACAAGTGACATTTCTCTATCAACATTTTGCATGAACTGGCACTTGTTTCCTGGACCTCACAATGTGTGCTCTGGGTGACAAAGATATTTAAGCCTGGGCATGTGTAACAACATGCACAAAAGTCCAGCAAAATATCTGGTGGGGATATTCTTGTAACACGCACTCCATAACGCTAAGGGTATTGTCTACACTTCAGTGCTGCTGCAGCTCTGCTACCGTAGTGCTGTAGTGCAGATACTTGCTACATCAATGGGAAGGGTTTTTCATTAGTGTAATTCTCTCTCAGAGAGGCAGTAGTCAGGTCAATAGAAGAATTATTCTGTCGACCTAGTGATGTTTACACGGGGGCTTAGATCAGCTTAACAATGTATCTTCACGGTGTGAATTTTTCAAACCCCTGAGCAACATAGCTAGGTCAATGTACGTTTTAGGTTTTGAGCAAGTCTAAGTGTTGAAACCCTTCTGCAGCAAGTTGTCCCTTCTCTCTGATTATGGTGGTTCCAAACCATATGGAATGACTCTGTGCTAGCCTTCCATGGCCTGGGATTTGAGACTCTCCTACAAAAGGGTGTCTCAGATGGGGAAGGTTGGGGAGTGGTGTCATGCTGGAGTCAAGGCAGGAGCACGGGGAGCCCTGTGTAGTTACAACATGAGTGAAAGATTTATTAGTAATAACTCAGAAGTAATTCAGGAGATTTAACAGTACTTCCAAGAGAGAGCTGGATAGGATCATGAGAGAAAAGAAAGCTGCACCACAGTAGTGCTTCGGTGTAGACACCCACTAATCACTATTTTGATGGGGAGGAGTTCTTCCATTGCTGCAGTTAATCCACCTCCCTGAAAAAATTCTTCCGTCCACTTAGCTCTGCCTACACCAGGCATTAGGTTGGCACAGCTAAATCTCTCAGAGCTGTGGATTTTCACATGCCTAAGAGATGTGGCTAAGCTGATGTAAATTTTTATTATAGACCAGTCCAGTAGGTGGATAGCTGGAGCGTCTCAGTAAATATCTATCATCAAAATTTTCTCGGACGGTTTTCAGGTTTTTATTAAACCCCCTCCCAGTTTTCAGACAAGCACACAATGTTTTTCTTGAGAAAATTTCCATTTAAGAACCCATTTTCCATTGCAAAAACATTTTGAGCAGGACTTGTTGACCAGTTTTAATGGATAATATTATTAATCTTGTTTATTACGGCAGGGTCTAAGGGCCAGCCAAGAATGAGGCCTCATTGTGTGAAGTGCTGTACAAACATAGAGTAGTAGATGGTCTCTCCCCCAAAGAGATTACAATCCAAATAGACCAGACACCCATAGGGTGGGAGAATATACCAGCAGAGTGACCAGTGGGATGGCAACAAACAGATATGGAAAACATTGCCCCAGTAGGACTCTGTAAGAGGGAAATGTAAATGTACATAGCTATCCGAACGCGATCACTGCTTCAGAAAACAAGAATAGTCTTCAGTATGTAGATTCTGTGTTCATGGTTTCCATTCAGTGTTGTACATTCTGCCTCTGAAAAACTTCTAATTTCTATGAGATTTTCAAAAGAAATCTTGGGTTTCTTTTCTCAGAGCTTTCTGTGTTGCAGCTGTATGAAAATGCTTAATCTGTGGCCAAATGTCAAGACTACAAAAAAGCCACTGAAATATTTCTTCCCACAACTAAATTAAAAATTTAAAAAGCGGTCTATAATTGAAGGGGAAACTCTTCTGCCCTACTTTCCAATTTTTTTTAAAAAATAGATACTTCAAAATAGTAAATTAGTGTAATTTCCAATCTCATAGGAAGCCAAACAATCAAAAATTCATTTACTTCACCTCAAGTGAACTAGATGACTCTCTTTATAGATCCCGATCCATTTTAGCTAGCGGCACCAACAGCACATTTGAATCAAGTCTGAGGTCAATCAGCCACCTCTTTATGCCTTGAAATAAAGTCCTTTCATCCTAACACAAATGTACATCTGCCCAAATGAGTTAAAAACCTTCATGTACTTCTCAAGTTGGAGCCATTAGGAGATGTGCCAAAGCATACAGAAAGGGAATTGCTTTTCCTTTATATGCACTGGTAGGTTGATATGTTTTAGAGAAGTGGCCTGAACTGACTAGAGTCTTTTCGGGGTGTCCTTGCCTCTCAAGTCACTGCAGCTTCTGTCCACAGATATACGCACACAGCTCAAATTGACTTCAGCAAATAATGTATATGCCTTATGTTCCTTCTGTTGTTGTGGCTACTCATTGCTTTGTGGAATTTTTCTGGCTTTCCATTCCTTTGGGCTTAATGGAGCAACACTGTCCCGATTCACTAGAATACAGCTAGTGTCATTCATAAATTGCAGCAATCTCTCTGTACCACATCTCCTACATTGTGCTAGTCCCAAAGCTCCTGCTGAGCTAAACAGTGCTTGTTGAAGAACAGCATGAAGGCAGCATCTAGCCAGCCACAAAACAAGCTCCTATGGGCCATCTTTGATTTGACAAAGAAGGCATTTTCTCTTGGAAAGCTCTTCTGATGGAAAATTTCTGAGAAGTCTAGTCTTTACCCAGAACTTTAGGGAGACAAAAGCTCCAGAGGGAGAGGAGCAATATGCCCCCCATCTATTGGTGAGCAAGAATGGCCAAAGAGAGACTTCATTTCCATAAACTTTCTTCCTAGAGTTCCTCAGTGACACTTTGGAGCCACCATAATTGTATGCAAACTCAGGATTGGTTAGGAAGTGAAACTGAGCTGAGACAGGAAGGGGTGGGAGAAAAGTGGTCCAGAGGACACTTCAGTGGAAAAAAATGCAAAGAAGGGTCATTGAGGGTGATGCAAAGCTTTTTGCTCCACTCTCTTTGGGGCCAGATGGTGCTAGGAGACATAGTTTCTTCTGAGTGGATCCATGTGACCTACCCTTACTCCTCCTCCAAGCAGGGAGTCTGCATTCTTTCTAACCCAATCTTCAACTCCTTCAGACCCTAATGCCAGGTGCTGCACAGTAGAACTGCACACAGCCTCCTGCAGCAGGTGACTTTGGTGGCTCTGCAATAAGAGGCAGGAGTTATTTCTCTTATTATTGTAGTGCCTGAGAGCCCCAGGCATGGAGCAGGACTCCATTGTACTAGGAGGAGTATGCACACAGAACAAAAGAGCTCACAAGGTAAGTAAGTGCTTGGCTACACTTGCAGCTGTAGTGCGCTTTGGGTTAAACCAAAGGGCGGGTCTGACAGGTGGTCACCTGAGGACAGGGCAGCGGAGTTCAAAAGTGAAGACCAGAGTGGCTAGAACAGGTATTGTGGGACACTTCCAGAGGCCAATCAGTGCTCATTAGGTGTCCACACTGGTGCCGCGGCACTCTCGTGAGAACACAACAAACGTTATTCCTCCTGCCGAGGTGGAGTACCAGGAGCGCTCCAGCTGTGGAGTCAGAGCACTATGTGCCTTGCCAGTGTGGATGGGTAGCAATGTAGAGCACTCCTGGTGGCTTTATTGCACTGGAAAGTGCCAGTATAGCCAAGCCTTAAGAGACAAGAGAACAGCTGGATACAAACAGACAGTTGGGGAGCATAAGGAAACAATAAGATGATAATGGGCAGCATGGCAGAGGGTGAGTGGTCTGACTTTCAGTGCATCAGCAGCCTGGCTGTTGTCAAGGTTTTTGCAGGATCAAGGCAGAGGGGAATTTTAAGGATGAGATAGTTTTGCAGATGTGAACAGGGAGCTTCTGCCAGGTGTGGGGATCAGCATGGGAGAAAGCATGAAGGTGCTTGTTTGAAAACTTAACAAGTGGGTGATGGAGGCTGAAATCATGGGCCCTTTGGTGGCAGGAGTCAATGCTTTGATATTGGATGACTAACAGGTAGGATGGAGTTAGGTCATGAAGGGCCATGAAAGTGAAGACAAGTTTCAAAGTTTACCCCTAATCTTTATAAATGCAAAATATATGTCACACAAGGGCAAACATGCAGAAGCTTCCACTACAGATATTTCAGTAATGGTAAAATATATTACTGCTGAAATGAACCTAAAAGGAGGTGTATTGAGTTTGTATGAAGCTTTGAGCAGCACTGATGAAAGAACCGCCTTTCACACAGAATTTAGAAAGTGTAGGGATAGAAATAATGGTAGGTTATGGAAACAGTTATTCAGAGCAGGTGCCTCATCTTCAAGAAGTGCTGTTACAAAAGAAAATCACAGCAAATTACCATACAAGCAGGACTTAGGCACTTGAAAAGGATGCATTTCAAGGGAAGAGGAAACAGTTGGAATGAATAGGATTCCTGTCCCTTATTGGTGGCTGAGTCATAAAACAGAAATTGGAAACAAATTCAACATATTTCCACTTGCATTTTCCCAGTGAAAATGTTTGTCATTTAGTGCAACTTGCATGGAAAAATTAACACTGTTTAAAATGTAATATAGCCATAATATTCCACTTATTAATTATATCTGATTTTCTGCAGCAAATCAAAGACAAACATATAGCTGATGACAACATTTTGGTTTAACAACATTTGGGAGCTACTGTGGTAAGAAAAACTCATTTCTGGGGGAAAAATCCACCAAAATTTGGAAAAGGATTTTCCAAATTTTGTTACTTTGTATTGAATTTACAGAAAAAAAGTTACTTTCCAAAGATCCAGCCCACAGCTACTCTCATTATTAACTATAAAGGCAAAAATGATTTATTAGCTCCAGTTTAGACAGTTTCCTGATTTTAGAATTATTTCCAATTGAAGTGTTACTTCTAATTATTTCTACTAATTACAAATAAAAAGGAAAACTGTCCGATGAGAGTAATGGGCGTCTTTTACTGATAATAGCTCACCTTAATTGATTAAGCCACTTAAAGTTGGTATGGCAACTCCCATCTTTTCAAGTTCTCTGTATCTGTCCATCTGTCTATCTATCTATCTCTTCCTACTGTATATTCCACTCTATGCATCTGATGAAATGGGTTCTAGCCCACGAAAGCCTATGCCCAAATAAATTGGTTAGTCTCTAAAGTGCCACAAGTACTCCTGTTCTTTTGTGGATACAGACTAACACGGCTATCACTCTGAAATCTGTGGATATAGGATCGCAGCCTTCATGGCTACTAATACAGAACCTTTTACCAGGGCTAAATGCAGAAAAAACACCCCAACCATAAAAGGGTAGGAGCCACACCTTCAACTTATCATAACTTGGCAGATGATGGACTTGAATAGCACGATGACTATTACAAATGCTGAAGGATCAAGTTCTGTAAAAGTACTAGGTTTCGTTTCCTTTCCTTTCCTGTGTCTGATTTCTCACTCTCTCTCTCTCATGCTCTGGGATGATGCTGATGGCACGACATGTGGCCCAACCCCAACTACTCATTTTCTGGGTCCTTGAGGTTGGGCTATCACAACTATTCACACCCAAAGTGCATTATATCCACTTAGGATGGGGGTCGGGGGAGATTTCTAAATGTCTTGGTGAGTCCCACGGTTAGTGCACTAAGGATATTGGGAGTACCCTCAGAGCATCAAATATTTCCTGTGTCCAACCTCTAAACATAAGGGCCCAGATACATACATGGATTTAGGCATTATAATACTGAGCATTGCAGAGTTCTGCATTTAGGCCAGGTGTATACTACACATATATTTTAGTATAACTAGGTCGCTTAGGGGTGTGGAAAATCCATACTCCTGAGTGACAGTGAGACTGACCTTAACTTGCCATGTAGACAGTGAGTCTGTCAACATAGCCACCACCTCTTGCGGAAGTGGAGTTATGAAGCTAGGGTGGGCTCTCTCTCTCTATCGTCGGCTCAGTGCGTCTTCACCACAAACGCTACAGCAAGTTTGGAGTGGAGAGCTGTCCTCAGGTGCCTCGCCCCCTCTGTGGAGTGCAGAGCTGTCCTCAGGTGCCTAGCCTCCAGTGCCATCCACAAAGCCTGAATGAGACATCTGCCTGTCCCTGCACAATGCATTGGGATCAATAGGAGGCTGAGAATGGGATCCACAATAGCCGGCGTCCTAGGGGCCTCCCTGCCGAAGTTAACTAATACTGTATGCTGACGTGTGTGTGTGAGAGGGGGTGATTTAACCCTACTTCACCCATGGACTTGGTGCCTCAGTCCAGGATACATGGAAGCACCTATTTCTGCTTGAGATCTGCAGCTCATCTGTGAACTCCTCTTCTGCAGTTGGCCCCTAAACTGCGCAAGCCTGAACTTCACAGAGGAGGGTGGGAATGCCGCCTTCCTTATAACCTTCGGCCCGGAGGTTAGCGTGCTCCTCTGGGATGTGGGGGACCCCAGGCCAGTTCCCCTCTCTGCTGATGACAGATTTGAAGAGGGCTTTCCCACAACTCAGGTAAGTGCTTTCCCACAACTTACCTGAGTTGTAGGAAAGTGCCTGCGAAAGGCATATGCAGGGTTCTCCCAATCTCTTCTGCTCACGTTTTCCACTTTGTACTAAATAATGACGCCTGCTTTGGGCCAGAGAGTGAGAGTGACTCTAGCCAGCGGGTAGGGCATCTACGTGACAGGTGAGGAACTCTTGTTCATAGGTCACAGAAGGAAACTGAAATAGGTAGGCCCTGCGGGTGAGATAAGTGGGGCAACACCTATCTTTACCTGGATTGAGAGGCCTCGGGGTGCCTGCCGGAGGCAGTACTATGTATGCCTGGAGGAAGAAACCTAGGCACCCAGTGGGCTTTTATGGTCAAATTTTAAGCACTGAGGAATTTTAGGTGCCTCCAGGGGTTTTGACGATCTCAGTGGTGCCTAAATGTTGGACTTAGGGATAGGGTGACCAGACAATAAATGTGAAAAATCGGGACAGGAGGTGGGGGGTAATAGGAGCCTATATAAGAAAAAGCCCCCAAAATTGGAACTGTCCCTATAAAATTGGGACATCTGGTCATCCTACTTAGGGGCCTAAAGTAGGAGTGAGGCACTTAAGTGCTTTTGTGGCTCTGGGTCAAGGGGCCTGGTCTTACATTTCACCTCTCCCTATAAATTCAGCGGGAGTTCCTGCTGCCCAAGGAAAACAGCATCAGGCTGGTGTTGATTTCCATTGTTAGATAATTTAGTAAAGCAATTGTGAATAAAATGACTGAGTTCCAAAGAGAAGGGAAGCAACGTATCTAAGGGAAGTCTAAAGCAGTTTGCCATGTTTCTGTAGGTAACTGTGCTAAGTGGAACCTGCTCACAGAACAGCACTTAGGCCCCGATTTTTAAACTGGTGGAAAAGCAGCTCCTGAAAAGAGCTGTTGAGAGAAACAAGTGTGAAAAGACTGCTCCAACAGGCGCTCTGTAGGAGAAGTGGAGTGCAGGACATAAAGAGCTTTTTTCTGTTCCTGAAGGATGACAGAGGCAAGACCTAAATAGCTTGTCAAGTAGCAGGGGGTAGCCGGTGTCCACAAAAACAGCAAGGAGTTCGGTGGCACCTTGAAGACCCACAGATTTATTTGGGCATAAGCTTTTGTCTCCAGGAAGTGGATCTCTTGTTTGGCTGGTCCAGGCTGAAGTTGATGGTAGGGTGGAAATTGCTGAAAACCTGTAACAAACCTCGTTGCCTCCTCTGTCCCCATATCTGCTCTAGCAATACCATCAGAGGACCCAACCACTTCAACCACACCACAGGGACTCATTCACCTGAACATCTACTAATGTGATATATGCCATCATGTGCCAGCAGTGCCCCTCTGTCATGTACATTGGCCAAACCGGACAGTCTCTATGTAAAAGAATAAATGGACACAAATCGGACATCAGGAATGGTAACATACAAAAGCCAGCAGGAGAACACTTCAATCTCCCTGGACATTCTATAAGAGATTTAAAAGTAGCAATCCTTCAACAAAAAAACTTCAGAAACAGACTTCAAAGAGAACCTGTGGAACTAAAATTCATTTGCAAATTTAACTCCATTAATTTGGGCTTGAATAGGGGCTGGGAGTGGCTGGCTCATTACAGAAGCAAATTTTCTTCTCCTGGAATTGACACCTCCTCATCAATTATTGGAGTGAACTACATCCACCCTGATGGAATTGTCCCTGTCAATGCTGGCTCTCCGCTTGTGAAGTAACTCCCTTATCTTCATGTATCAGTATAACAATGCCTGCATCTGTCATTTCCACTCCATGCATCCGAAGAAGTGGGTTTTTTACTCACGAAAGCTTATTCTAAATTGCTTGGAAGATGAGATTAGTGCTTTACAACCAGCAAGACACCTGCAATGTGAGCAGTGGGCGCTATGGGATGGCCTGGCCTTTTAGAAATCCACTTGGACAGAACGCAGGGTTAAATAGCTTTTCATGTATTGTCTTTTGCAGAGCATAGATTTAGCATTTAAGGAACCATTTAACTGCCCTCACCACACCCCCATTAACACTATGGAAACCATCTCCAGGCATCAAGATGCAAAGAACCCTCTCTGTGTGGTTAAACAAACAACTTCTGGGGGTTGTGTTATTTTATTCAGTCGCAGTGAGCACATTTCTGCTCACATAAGTAAGTTAAGGTTCAGCTCCTGCCACACTGATGGCATAAAATGTCTGTGCTTGATAACAGTGTGAAAGAAACTGTAAAATCACCTTTGGGGTGATTGTAAATATCTGATCTAGACTGTTCTCAGTGGTACCAGATGACAGAACAAGGAGTAATGGTCTCAAGTTGCAGTGGGGAAGGTTTAGGTTGGATATTAGGAAAAACTATTTCACTAGGAGGGTGGTGAAGCACTGGAATGGGTTACCTAAGGAGTTGGTAGAATCTCCTTCCTTAGAGGTTTTTAAGGTCAGACTTGACAAAGCCCTGGCTGGGATGACTTAGTTGAGGACTGGTCCTGCTTTGAGCAGGAGATTGGACTAGATACCTCCTGAGGTCCCTTCCAACCCTGATATTCTATGATGGGAAACAACATAAAAGGGATTGTTCACATGAGACACCAATATTACAGTTAGGAGTGGGTGAGTTGTGACATTATCTGATTAGAGTATGACCGTGCAAATCATTGTTACTACCACTGTTATATAATGGCAACGAATCTCATTCAAAGTGTGTCGATAAAAAGGGTTAAGCAGCTTGCAGGCTAAATGATCGGGAGCCAACCTTTAGAGACATGTTAGAAAAGGATGTGAATGGAAATTAAAGCTATTCCATGGTATATGGGCTAGAACTTTGAAATGCAAACCTGTATTGTTAGAAATTAGAGGTGATGTTAATTGTATGTGTGTACTCATGTCTTGTTAGAGGTTAACAATGCAGTCAAACAGTCCCTGTCTATACTGTATTCTGTTACTTCAGAGATCAAAAGGACATCTAATATTTAAATGAACTGTAAACATAATGATATCACTGTATTCATCTTTTTTGAAATATATAGCAAATCGCCTGTGAATGGTGGAAACAACCAATTGCCTTATGTTAATCCTTGTAGCTAATTACCTGTGCTTCTTAAGAAATAAGTCTACTTCAAAATCTCCATGATTACTTACTGTATAAAAATGTTATGGGTCCTGATCCTTTTTACCTCAGATCTGCTTGATGCTTCTTGCAGGGGAAGCTTAAGTCAAAAGACTGAGATCTCCAATTCTATCTGAATCACCCTGAATATGGACACTGGACTATAACCTATGGACTAATTCTGAAATAATTCTTTGCAACTACAAAGCTCACCATCTGTACTATGAATCCGATCTGAGTACTGTACTCATGTCTTTATGTATACTGATCTTTTAACCAATACTTTCTCTCTTTTCTTTTTTAATAAGTTTTAGTTTAGTTAATAAGAATTGGCTGTAAGCATGTATTTGGGTCAGAGCTGGAATATGCATTAACCTGGGAGGTCATGTGTCAGATCCTTTGAGATTGGTAGAACTATTTTATATGTTGAATAAGATTTTCAATAATACTCATCATACTTAACTTGGGTGTCTGGGTGGAAGCCTGAGGCTAGGTTGTTTTAAGGGAACTGTGGTGCTGGCTTCTGGGTAACCAGTGAGGTGTTATAGAAGCCGTTTTGTGCTGGTTTGGTAAATCTAAGTATTGGAACATCCACCAGCTTTGGGGATTGTCTGCCCCATTCTTTGCAGTTCACCCTAATTGAGTGATCTCAATTTGCTCCCCTCGGATCCCAGTCACGCGAGTGTTAGAACACTCTTAGGACTTGTCTACATGTACAATGCTGCAGCAGCAGAGCCGCACTGCTGTAGCTATGTCAATGGGAGAAGCCCTCCTATCGACATAGCGCTGTCTGTACCAGGAGTTGCTCGGGGGTGAGTGAGGTAGTTATACCGACGGTTCATACTACAGAATTCTAAGTCTTGAGTGTCATGTGGGAAGGTATCATCAATCAGAAAGTGAACAGATGCAATTCACTGAGGGACATAGTTATGGTGAAATCCTTAGAGGTCTTCAAGGAAAGGACAGATACATGGATAGGGATTTAGATCTCACCCTGATTGTCCTAGATAACCAAGGCATCTCCCAGTCCATTCCCTCTCACCGCAGAGAGCTTGAGCACTGCAAAGTTTGTGGATGGGTTTCTGTGGAGTCCTTGGGTACCCCTGCTTAGGGCTGTTGGATTTTTAGGTTGTTTCAGAGGTTAGCTTAAAAAAATAAAAAATGATCATACTTGAAATGGAAATTTTCAGAATTAAAAGTTTCAAATCATTTACAGTGATTCTGGGGGTGTTGGTTCACAGTTTTTTGTGTGTGTAATTTTCACTTTTTATCTCCGTTCAGGTTGGGCTTTTTTGTTGTTGTTGTGTTTTTGATATCTTGAAATTTTTCATGAGAGGTGAAACACAGCTCTGGTATTAACATTTGCAAAGTGATTTGACAATGAGATGTGAATTACTACTGTGTTAAAATCATAATCATAATATCAAAATATATCAAACTAATGCTTCTTTATAAGGGGCCTAGTTTAAAGAAAATTTCAACTTCAGTTTCAGTTCCGTACACACATATCGAAAGAATATAGACATCTCCATTTCAAATAGAGTTTTGGTTGCTAAACTAAACTTTCAAGTAATTTCCATAGAGGATGATAAGCCTTGGGGTGGTAGAAATTGAAACACAAAATAGTTATGCAAATACAAAGAAAATCTGAAAGAAAAATGATCAGAAAAGCAGAAAATGTATTTGTAGAAGTTTTATGCAATGGATTTGGGGTAGTATATGTTGAAAATTAATGTGTCACTGTGACTAGTTCATTGTTTATTACAGGGTAGGAATGTAAGTAGTCCTCTTAGCCACCAGCTTAAAAGATTGGCATTTTTCTTTGTGCTGTATGTGCAGCTCATGGGTGATAGAGGTAACACTTTATACTGAGATGACATGATGAGCATTTTTTTAATGTTTTATTTGTGGCTAATGGATGATCCTGCAAACTTTACTTATGTGTTAATAAGCATTTGCTAAATATTTAATTGCAGTTGCTATAATTGATAAATTGATTCTAATAAAACCTTTCACAAATTGTAAAGGCAATCTCCCACGATGTTTCAAAGATACTTTTATATACATTAGGGGAAAAGGACCCTACAGGATGGTGGAGATATTCAGTAGCCTACTGTTAAATGGGTTTTGATCATTCATTAGTGTCCCTTTAGGACTTGAACATACAAATCTTTTTCTTACAGAACTATTTCTCTTCCATGATGCGAACGTACATGCTGGTTCTTAAATACGTGGTATTCTTTCAACACCTTAAGGCGTCTCATCCTTTGTGCTCACTATTTACTATTCCACTGATGTTGTCTGTGCTGTGCTGAATGTTCCATTAGTCACTGCAAAGCCTAATATTTCATTTTTTAGTTACCATACATGTGTCATAAAGAGATTTTTACCCTGAGACCACTATTCTGTTTAAGGCTTGATCTACAAAGGGGACTTAGGTTGGCTTTACAACGCCTAACTTCTTGGCACCCTGCAGCTCAGTGCAAGTATCAGCCCTGAGTTAGGCTCCCCGTACACTGGGGAGAGTTACACACCTGAGAATGGGATTTACGGGAGCCAGCAAGCCAGGAGTGAAATGCAGAAGAAAGGGCGGTGGCAGATCCACAAAGATATTTAGGCCTTCGGCACCCATTGATCTGGGCTGTGACTGCCGGACCGACCAGCTGGAGGGAGTCGTAGTCTTCTCCTGCAGTTAGGTGTTTAAGCTGGTCAGCTATTTCTCACAAAAGCCAGACAGTGAGCCCTTGCTCCCAGTAGCCCAGTGGTTAGGACACACGCCTGGGGGATAGGAGACTGGTTTTCAAATCCTTACTCTGCCTTGCTTGGAGCAATAACTCAAACACAGGTTTCCCCCGTCTCAGCCTGGGACAGGCCTTCATACCGTATTCCTCTCTTGTGTGGGTTCCAGGGTTGCCAATTTTGCTTGGATGTATTCCTGGAGGTTTTGTCACATGACATCATCTTTAATTTAATTAATTGGCAACCCCCATGGGTTAAGGGCAATGTAAGCACACCAGTGAGATCAGTCTCTGCAAGCCAGGTACGCTGGGGAATCCCACCAGGGCTTAGGCAGGCGTGAGGCTCTGAGTAGCTTGGTAGCTGTGAGGCAGCGTGAGGACGTCCATGGATTTGCACGTGCCCAGCTGCAGAAACCAAGGCACTTCCAGGGCAAGGAGGCAGCTGTGCAGTGAGTCTGCAAATGTCACTGGTGCCTGAAGAGACAGCTCAGTGGCCAAGTCTCTATGGAACCTACCCCTCATTTCTTGTTCTATAGATGTAAAGACACCGCTCTCCAATTAATCAGCTTGATTCTGCTAGTGTTACCTTTATAGCCACATGCTCCCTGGAACAGCTATCTTTTCATTCTCTCAACTCTTGATCTGGCCTCCTCTAAACGTGTGAAACATTAGCACAAGATAGAAAACAACACACTGCCAAAAGCTGCCACTGTTTTCGCTAGGGGGTGTGAAATGTGCTTCAAAGCAAGGGTTTCTTTTATAAATTACTGTATATTTAGTACCTCTCAAGGTGGCTAGGTTTTGACCCTGAAGGGAGAATAGATTTATATCTCCTCTATACACTGAATACTTTAAACTTTAGATACTGGTAACATTTGCCCGCTTGTGAGATCACACAACAAAGCCTATGTCAGAGGTGGAATTAACTTGAGACTCAATGTCAATATGTGGAATCCTACGGTTGATGCAAAAATCTATGTGAGAATGAGGTTATATCCGTGAATTTCACCATTTTAATCCCTTTCAATCTGTACGTCTGCCCACCTCCTTATCCTCTTCCCCTTATTCCATTCCCACAGAGTTACATGGCTCCAAAAATCAACAGAGGCTAAGGTAACATAAGATGGGAAAGTTGTCATTTCATTGGTCTCTGTGTTTTCCTACGGCCAGATTCTGTGCACATTGAAGTCTCTTTGGTGCAGTGGCTCTGGAACCTAGAGGGTGACTTCCATAAGTACCTAATGGTCTTTAAGGAAGTCCACGGGACTGTGCTTCTAAAGACTGTTAGGTGGGTTGAGTTAAACCTCACTTAAACACTTCTGACCTCCACTCTCATTTAAGACCACTATGACGGACAGCTTAATAGACCCACCTAAGACAAAGAGATATGCAAGTAATTTGCACTTCTTGGGCTGAGAGCTCATTGTCTGGGGGACAGGGGGCATGGAGGCGGGGACAGACGAGGACGAGACAGAAGAAACCAAGACACATGCTGGGACAGTGTGAGACAGAAGCAGAAGGAGAAAGCCAAGCAGATACCTGGAAGCAGAGTAATATAGCCTTGAGAAAAAGCTATTTGGGTACAGAGTGCTGGCTTGAAAAGCAGGTAGAAAACAGCAAATAAAGGAATTGTTTCCTGCTAACTGATTCCTAGTGTGTTCAGGGAAATAGGACTTGTCCATTTTTTTGTAAATAAAATTACATCCAAGAAATACCTATGATCAATTTTTCCTCCTAACTTGAACAACCTACAAGAGTTTTTTTGGCTAGCTGCTTGGTCAAAATCAGTAATAAGATCTTAGGTGTGTTGCCCTTTCTGTGTGAGGAGATTTTGGTGAACCAGCAAAATGCCTGGACCACTACCGATTATCATGTGTGTTGCCAAACCGGCTAAATCAGTAGGTCTTTGCAGGCCTCTGCAATGGCCTTAGTGTAACTAAGCAAGCAGCGTGGGTAGGGGAAAGCATGACCATCTGTCCTTCCTGATGAGATCTCTCTTGAAATTGCTGAGGTATGTGTTTTGGAAAAACAGAAAGCTCATCCACATTTGCTCTTTGGGATGTGTTTGTCAACGCCTTCAAAACATGCAGGCTCAGCAAAAAACAAACAACAAAATGTCTAATTGATGGTTTAAGAGAAAGTTCTTGCGTAACCTTTGAAATTGTGTGCTTAACAAGTTCTTTTTTTGATTGACATATTATTGTTACACTAACTCAAATAAATAAGGGGAGAAAGTATGGGGTAGTTGGACCCTTAAGAACACTATGTGGACACATTTTAGGGTCTTCAGCGGCAGCTGAAAGTCTGGCCAACCACATGGCTGGTTTTGTACCACTCGAGACCAGTCCAGACTTCGGTAATTATTGATTTTTGGGATGTTTTACTAACCTCGTGCAGATGTATGTATGTGCTTGAGACTAAATAAAATGCAGCTTTAAATGAGAGTGCTTCTGTATTGTATTGTTTGTGTAAGCCCCCCTCTGTTGGATGGTCCTCTCTCCATTGATTTATTTCCAGCCACCACCTCACCAAGAGTAATATTTTCCAAGTGCTTTGGTAACACTTTTTATGACTCCGGTGTCCTGTTCTGATCCTCTGCTGAGCTGTAGCAATGTCCTGGGCTTTGCACATCAGCTTCCAAGTGGAGAGGAAATCAGTTACATAGCGTCTGGGTCTGTTCGGAGCATAACATGCTTTATTTACACGCAAACGCCCATCCTGGAATGAGATGGTCAAACAGCATGCAGGGCAATCTCTTCCTCTGGGAATCTCAGCCCATCACCACTGTGCCAGTCCCAGAGAGCGACTTGTTCCCTAGAATGGACTCTAATCACTGCTCTCCCTCTCCCCCACTGCCCTCAATCTCCACCAAAACCTTGCTGTGATGCCAGCGGACCAGGTGCCAGCTCATGCCAAGGCCCCAGACCTCACTGAACATTGACAAATGCACAGCTGGAAACCGGTCTGGCTCACCTGTGGATTAGGACATTTAAAACAGATATGAGTGTTCTCAGAATGTGCTAGTGTTGAGACTTTATGGAACGCTGGTAGGATGCTGCGTGTATTAATCCTAATGATAAAGTCTGTATCCTCTGCTATAAGGTTACATCGAGTGTTGCATTGTAACCTCTGTAATTGTGTAACTCACCAAACAGGAAAATAAATCTTAATTTAGGTAAAGTGCTCGTCCTGCACACGGAATGGCCCATTGAAGGCAAATGAGGCATTGTGTAGCATCAAAGGAAAGAGACCTTTCTTGATTGCATTTTTCACTCCCTCCAGGAATGGCAGAACTCATCCCATCAGCTTGGATTCTGGAGTGCAGGCAATAAAAATCTGTGAAAAGGAGAAACCAGGCTCTTTATACTGTCTGGATTCTGAGGGGCAAAGATTCCTCATCATAAGCAAGAGATCTCCATGCTGCTTGTCATGGGTCAACCCTAAAAGCTTATTATAGGAGCCTACTTACTTAAATCTAAGACACACTCATTTGTGTGCATGTTTCCAATTTTAATCTGATAAATAACTCTCATTTCTTATTTCTAGTTAATGATCCTTTCGTTAGCTTATTAACAGGTGTAGCCAATTCTGTGTCTTTGGTTTGAGATTTGAGTACAATTGACTTGGGGTAAGTGGTGAGTCTTTTTGGACTGGGAGTAGCCTGTATATCATTATGATTTTTTGATGAAGTGACCACCTATCACAGAGTCCAGCTTTCCTGGTAAGGTAGACTGGAGTGCCCAAAGGGACTGTCTGTGACTCTGCCGGCTGAATGAACGAAACCCCAAACCAGCAGCAGACTGAGTGGGACCAGCCACAGGCTGAGCGGCTCAGCCCAATTCCGGTCTGGGGTCCCGGCTGCCGGCTCCTGGCAGCCAGGATCCCAGTAATTTTGACTATACGTGATTTTTGTCTTGCGCGCTGACCTTAGAACCTAACCCCCGAGTAAGATGTGACTCCACTGTAGTGCTTTTAGAGTTCACAGCTCTTACTGGGTTGGTGAAATCTAGTTATAGAACAGTTCTGCTCTGCTTTATGACACTCTGCCCTAAGGCTGGCACTCCTGGTCGTGAGCTGCTCCAGACAGTGTGACGCTTGCATAAACCCCAAACTACCATCAACAAAGCATGTCTTCCCAAGACTCAAAACTTGCTTGCATGCTAATAAAAAACTTGGGAGGCTACACATAACAGCAACAAATGGATGTCTGCCATAACAGGCACTATTTAAAAATTCTTCCTTTAAATGCATGGAACTCTATTTAGAGAATACACTATATGAGCCAGTCAATCTCTATATATACTAAAACAAAACAAACAAAAATCCTCCCTCTTGTGGCCATGATTCACATTTGTAATGCAACCCAGATCCAGGTAAATGGAGATGGCCAAGGTGTGTCATATTCACTGGGAGCATGTGAAAAATGTGCATAAAAGGCTAGGCCATCACACCCTTGTGGATAACTGTACATGGGTGTGAAAGGAAATTTCTCTCCCTGATAAGGGGACATCTCTCCCTCCAAACTTTGTGCTCTCCTGCTGACTCCTCCCTTAGTGCCACTGCAGGACTCATGAATTCTCCCTTCTAATCCCTGCTTCTGCCTACATTGCACCTTCTTTGTTGTGCTCGTGTGCCTGGGCCCAAGTTGGGATCTATGAACTTCATGATGCCAAAGGATCATCAGAGTATAAAACCATCAGCACCGTGGTCTGGACCCATCATTCCTCAATTCCCAGCAGAACTGAGGGGGAGGAGAGCTGGTTGAACATGTTCCGTCCAAACCTTTTTTTGGACCAAAAAACTGGCCTGTTTTCTTAATCAAAATGTTCACAACAAATTTACATTTCCTTTATACTTCTCTGGCTTTTGGGGGAAAAATAGGGAAACATTTTGCATGAGGTTCCCTATTCCAGCCCCTTTATAGAATCAGAATCATAGGATATCCGGGTTGGAAGGGACCTCAGGAGGTCATCTAGTCCAATCCCCTGCTTAGAGCAGGACAATCTCAACTAAGTCATCCCAGGCAGGGCTCTGCAAAGCTGAGCCTTGAAAACCTCTAAGGAAGGAGATTCCACCACCTCCCTAGGTAACCCATTCCAGTGATTCACCACCCTCCTAGTGAAATAGTTTTTCCTAATATCCAACCTAAACCTTCCCCACTGCAACTTGAGACCATTGCTTCTTGTTCTGGCATCTGCTACCACTGAGAACAGTCTAGATCCATCTTCTTTGGAACCCTCCCTCAGGTTCTTGAAAGCAGCTATCAAATCCCCCTCATTCTTCTCTTCTGCAGACTATACAAGCACAGTTCCCTCAGACTCGCTTCATAAGTCATGTGCCCCAGCCCCCTAATCATTTTCATTGCCATCCACTGGACTCTCTCCAATTTGTCCACATCCTTTCTTTAGTGGGGAGCCCCAAACTGGATGCAATACTCCAGGTTTGGCCTCACCAGTACCAAATAGAGGGGAATAATCACTTCCCTTGATCTGCTGGCAATGCACCTCCTTATGCAGCCCAGTATGCCTTTAGCCTTCTTGGCAACAAGGACACACTGCTGACTTATATCCAGCTTCTCATTTACTATAATCCTCAGGTCCTTTTCTACAGAGCTGCTGCTTAATCAGTTGCTCCCCAGCCTGCAATGTTACATGGGATTCTTCTGTCCTAAATGCAGGACTCTGCACTTGTCCTTGGTGAACCTCATCAGATTTCTTTTGGCCCAATCCTCCAATTTGTCTAGGTCACTCTGGACCCTATACTTACTCTCCAGTGTATCCACCACTCCTCCCAGTTTAGTGTCATCCGTGAACTTGATGAGGGTGTAGTCCATCCCATCATCCAGCTCATTAATAAAGATGTTGAACAAAACTGGCTCCAGGACTGACTTCTGGGGCACTCCGCTTAATACCGACTGCCAACTAGACATGGAGCTGTTGATCACTACCCGTTGAACCCAACAATGTAGCCAGCTTTCTATCCACCTTATGGGCCATTCATCCAATCCATACTTTTTTAACTTGCTGGCAAGAATACTGTGGGAGACAGTATCAAAAGCTTTGCTAAAGTAAGATATATCATGCCCACTTCTTTCCCCATATCCGTAGAGCCAGTCATTTCATCATATAAGGCAATCAGGTTGGTCAGGCATGACTTGCTCTTGGTGAACCCATGTTGACTGTTCCTGATCACCTTCCTATCCTCCAGGTGCTTCAAAATTGATTCCTTGAGGATCTACTACATGATTTTTCCAGGCACTGAGATGAGGCTGACTGGCCTGTAGTTCCCGGGTTCTCTTTCTTCCCTTTATTTAAAGATGGGCACTATATTTGCCTTTTTCCGATTGTCTAGGACCTCCCCCCATCACCACCAGTTTTCATCACAAACATGGTCCAAGGTAACATAAAGGGGCCCTTAAAATCCCTGAATCTAGCCAGGCAGAATTCCCCGGTGAAGGCATGGTGGAACAGAGCTGTAAGGCTGCCCCCATCAGAGCCCCTTGAAAGCCCTGGTATAGGGCAGATACTGGTGGCATGGCTGAGGTGAAGGGTAGTGTCGGGCCATAGGCCTAAGTCCGAACGTAGGTGTTGGAGGTGATTTAGGGCCATGCTGTGGCTCATAGGGCAGTCCTGGGAGGGTGTCCAAACTTAGGTAGGACCCTGAGGCTGTCTAAGTTACACTGGGGACTTCTTCAGCCCCCAGAACAGCCAAGGATTAGGAGGCACAAAGGGGGAATCAAAACAGCCTTAGCTCTTCCATTTCCCTTCTTTGCTACATCTCTGCAGCATCTCAGAATGTTGGTGATAAATTTAGTAAAAAACACCCATTTCCCCCCCAAACTTTCATGTGAAATACAATTGGCATTTTTCAGCCAGTTCTGTTGGGGAGCATACACCTTGCATGCTGCTGAAGGGCGTCGGGCGCTTCTGCACAGCAAGCTCTTCCCATGCTCCTGGAGGTACTGAGCTTTGCTTGTCTACCACGCTTCCAGCCCCTGCCCCTAGGGCAGTGTAACTCCACACTACCCTACCACCCCAGTGCCCCGAGTATAAGCACACACAAGGCTAGTTAGAGACAGGGACAGATGCTGGCCACTGCAGTGGAGCAAAGAAGTGTGATTTGTAACTACAAGTGTCAAATGAAAAGTGTCTTTTGGTGGTAAAATGGCTCCCAGGCCAGTAATGTGAATCACCTTTGCCCAGAACTCAAAGCAGAGAGAGAATATGAAGAAATGACTCAACTTTCTCCTGGACATATTGTAACCTCCAACAGTCTCCCCCTTTTCTGATTTGTAACTGACTGGATGATCACAGCATGGAGTATGAAAAATGGTTTTTGCCTACCCCATAACATGTCTTCCACCAGTTTCTTTTAAATGCCTGATTTTGCCCATGTGTTAGGCCCAATTATTTTTCTGTTTGATCTCTTCTCCCTCCTCTATCTCTATTTTCTCCTCTCCCTTATGCCTGGGGAAAAATGCATGATAACAGCAGCTTCGCATGGTTCACTTTTCACATATTTATTTTGCATTAGTGAAAAAACCCAACACTTTTCCTGCCTTTCTTCTCTTCAGGGAGTCAAAAAATGTCTCCGCTCCTCTCATACCCTTCGTATCTGTCTTCTGTGGTAGATTTCAATACCGTGTTTTTCATCCCAGAACCAGATGTGGCTGAGAGTCTATTGGATACTCTGTCATGGCCTAACAAGATAATTATGATACCATTTAAAAAAACTACTAATATGAGATGTAAGTTGCAAGGTTCCTATCGTGGCAATCCTGATTTGTATCTTAATACATTTTGTATTGTACTGATGGTTTTGATTGTACTTGTGAAATAACATGTTGGGAGTTATCTTTTTTTAAGGAAGTTTTAAAGTATACCTATATCTGTATTGATATAGAACTTCTGTCCCCAAAGAGTCATTTCATTTGCAGACTGCTGACCGCATTTCAGAAATGTAGCCAGTGGGATATGACAAACAGTGTTTAAGATTCAGAAGGCACCTTGTGTATTCAAGAAGAAATCTTTATATTGAAAACATATAGACACATGCCGAGGACAGGAAGGGAAAATAAGATTTTCTTGAGCGTGTAGTGGCAACAGTTTGACTTTGCAAATTTTAATGCCTATGCTGGGGGACAAACTTTGCAGCATGCCGGCCTAGAAGCTACTAGATTTTCACCCTACTTAAAGCTGAGAAAAAGGGAATGGGAAAGAGCAAAACGAAAGCAGAAATATAATATAAGCCAGAATCTCTCATTTGTTTCATCTCTGTGCTGCTCTTGCAGTGCATGGGGATGGAAAACTCTAGTTCTACCCAATTTAGGATTCCCTCCACCTGGTGCAGAAATGAAGCAGGAAGGTTCTATACCACTTTCCCTCAGTATAGCAGGAAGTGGTGTATTAAATACCGTGTTACAATGTAAAATGACAGCTTGCAATTTTAAGCAGTTTCCTGGTCCTGCTGGCAGACTAGGCGGCTCGGCAGGGAAGCGTGTGAGCTCAGTTTTCAGAGGTTAGTGTGCAAAAGAGCCAGTATGGAGCAAGGTAGGGTGCAGCTGTACCTTTCTGTCTTAGGGGAACAGCCTGCTATCTCTCCTTCTGTAATTGGTTGTTGTGTGTTAGGTTTCCAGAGTCTAAGACATAAAGTAGCATTACATTGCAACTGTACGCATTACTTTCTCTAACTCACTGGGTGTATCATAGAATCATAGAGTATCAGGGTTGGAAGGGACCTCAGGAGGACATCTAATCCAACCCCCTGCTCAAAACAGGACTAACCCCAACTAAAGCATCCCAGCCAGGTCTTTGTCGAGCCTGACCTTAAAAACCTCTTTGGACATAACCGTGGGGTCGGGGGGCGGGGCATGGACAGAGTGCTATGTGCTCTGGTCATTCCTGGCTGTTGGATGGCCACCAACTGGCGAAGATTAGACCAACTCTAATCCAGGCTCAGGTAGCATACAACAAGGCTCCGAACTGATGCGCTGCAGCCAGATCCTTTTTGTTCTCCTTCATCTCTGCTGCAAATAGCAGACAATGGGTGCAGATGAGAATCTAGGCCAATTTACTGTATTTGTCTATGTCTGGTCTCCTTTCTGTGGAGATTCAAGTGAGTTACTCGTGAGGTGAGTCAGGGTAGGATTCTACTCTCTGGAGTCACATTCCCATCTCTTTGAGTGACCCACTGTCTTCCATTCATCATTTCAGGGTCCTTTTGATTTTACCATTAACCTCTCAAACTGATGGTTTGAAACAAATGTATTTAATAATATATGCAGACAAACATCAGCTATGTGAACAGCTGCATTTAGCAAGGGGAGAGGATGGAATTCACTCTGGTGCAGTCATCAGTATTTCTGCTCCCTTTTAGTTCTTTGCTGTACTTTGTATGTGCAAGACATTTTTTTCTCCATTTCAGATGGTCCCTTCAGGTCTCTTTTTACTCACCATGAGGCTGTCTGCTGGATGGTCTCTGCATGGGTGATAATCCGCAATCTGATTTTTGTTTTATATTTGTTGAATATGGTCACAGCTAAATTATTCCCCTACCTGGGGGCTGATCTTCCTCGCATTGACAAAATTCCCAGTTGTGCACAGTTGGATCCTGGGTTGATGATGATGATTGCAGGGATTTGTGATGTCTTAAGTTTTCTGTCTTTGCAGAAACAAATGTTGGTATCCTATCGGAAGATGGTAAAATTGATCTCTGCAATGACAGAAAACTTAAGACATCGCATATCACTGCAGTGCCATATTTCAAGAAATTCCCTTTGCAAAGGAAGAGGGATCCAAGTAGGATTAAACAGAATTGGGTGGAGTTGGGGGTGGGGGCATCTGTAAATGAAGTGGCAACAAGCAAAGTTCTTTAGGAGAGGAAGGAACATATTATTGATCCTCTGAGACAAGAATGTTGTCTTAGGATATGGCTATTAGCACTCGATGTATCGGAGATCGATTTATCGCATTTCATCTAGACGCGATAAATTGATCCCTGAATGCACTTCCTGTCGACTCTGGAACTCCGTATCGGCAAAAGGAGTAAGCAGAGTCAACGGGGGAGTGGCAGTGGTCGACTCGCCGCCATGGGGATGGTCAGATAAGTTGACCTAAGATGCTGCAACTTCAGCTACACTATTGGTGTAGCTGAAGTTGTGTATCTTAGGTTGTGGACCTCTACCCCCGAGTGAGGCCCAGCCCTTAGACTGACTCCTAGGTAAAGCTGCCTAATGGGACAGATAGCTAGGGCAGACATAGGAGCAACCTGCCCTGTTAACGTAGGGGTTGGATTTCAATGGCATTTGTAGACTTTAAAAAGTCCAGACTTGCTTATTCTTCCTCAGTTCACATCTTCCTCAGTTCACATCTAATGCCCGAGGGAAATATTTCTTCTCTCTCTTGGCTACATGCTGCCGTGATAGCGAAACACAGACTCAGGGTCAAATCCTGGGAAGAGTCTCAATGGGGATGCTTGTGTCAATCAGGAGAGAATTTGGCCCAGAAAGTCTAATGGAATGCCAGAGCGCTTAATGGTTGTAGTTAACAGCAGCGCAGCAGCTCATAAAACATTCAGGAATCTCCTGTTTGTGGCATGAGATCATAATCTCCAAACCAAGAGAAAAGAGAAAGTAGTGCAACCATGCAAGAGAGATTGGATGAGATCTAGCCTAACCAGCAGACATGTAAATACCAAAGGGAGGAGTTTCTAACATTAATGGAAAAATAAAAGGTTTAACAAATATCATATGCATATTAATCTGATCATCAGTATACACTGTAACCCTTTGCAGGGCTAAAGAGAGCTTTGTTGCTTGAAAGTGATTCCAAATGTGAACAGGATGTGTGCAGATAGTGACCATGCCTTAATAAGCACCTGTCTTTAGCAGCTGGTGATACACCTGTGTGTTCTAAGACGGTCCAGTCATGTTTGGTGTTGACCTTTCCAGGCCACAGGCTTGAATCCTGCTGCTTAATCCAACTTTTATCAGTCAGAATAAATGCTTAGAATGGTCACTTCTGCTCCTGAATATTTACCTGCCTTTTGTGCATAATTTTAGAATCCAGAATTACCATTCAAGAAAAACCGTGCCTTGCACTTTCATCTGTGCACCCCCAATCCTGGTCAAAACTCACATACATGTAATGGACAAAAATCATTGTCTAAGTTCCCTTACTGTTTCTGGCTTTTTGCCTCTTTGAATTGATTCCCTTCATGCCTCACTGATGTGTAAAGTGTTGCTCTGAGCTGGGTTAAATCTTGTTATGGATTGAGTTAAAATGTCAGTAAAACAGATGTGAGAATGGACCCTTCACTTAAAATAGAAATAAAATACAGCTATGGGGCCACACCTAAAACAAGGCCTAATTGAGTCTGCCGAGAAGCAAACACAGGTTCATAGAATCATAGAATATCAGGGGGAACTCAGGAGGTATCTAATCCAACCCCCTGCTGAAAGCAGGACCAATTCCCAGCTAAATCATCCCAGCCAGGGCTTTGTCAAGCCTGACCTTAAAAACCTCTAAGGAAAGAGATTCCACCACCTCCCAGTGGACAGCCAGTACAGTTCTAACCCATGTGGCTCATGGGATAGCGTAGGGAGTCTCAAGTGAAACAGGACCAGCAATTTAGAAGGGCCCGGGGTATGGCCGCTGGTGCACGGACCAGACAGCCAAGAAGGGCTGGCTGGGGGACGCTGCCCATCAGCCCCAACACTTCTGCCCAAGGCCTTGTGCCTTCGGGAGGTGGGGAGGGGTTGCGCAGCCAGCCCCGTACCAGTAAGTTTTTAGTTTTACTTTCATCCCGGATATGAGTCACTTGCAAAGACACACCAGAAGTGACTCACATCCTGCTTCATAAGCCAACTAACTCCCCGTGAACTCTCAGAAAATCCACACTCTCCCCAGCATGCATGTGCATACATATGTGCTGATATCTTTGTTCCATCGCAAGATGTAGAATTGAGCAATTATTCATCTCTGTGGAAGCTTCATCTTTACGCCCTCATTTTCAGCATGCGTGTGAAGCTGCAAGGAAAGGCTACGAGACATCTGGGTTTGCAGGCTGTTGGTAGGATGATGATACAGGAACTCCTCGCTTAAAGTTGTCCCGGTTAACATTGTTTCATTGTCATGTTGCTGATCAATTAGGGAACATACTCGTTTAAAGTTGAGCAATGCTCCCTTCTAACGTCATTTGGCTGCCTGCTTTCTCCACAGCAGGCAACCTCTCTTCGCTCCCCCATCTCCCCACAGTGTTCCAGCCCTGGCAGATGCCACGGATCAGCACCTTTCCTCTCCTCCCCTTGCCTCCTGCCTTCAGCAATCAGCTGTTTTATGGTGTTCAGGAGGCAGGAGGGAAGGGGTAGGAGCGAGGACTCAGAGACCAGGCTCCCCCTCCCTCCCCTGCCTCCTGCCCATGGCAATCAGCTAGGTTGCAGCATTCAGGAGGGAGGGGGTAGGAGCGAGAAAGCAGCCTGCGATGTAAAGGGGGATGAGGTGGGGTGAGTGAGAAGAGGAGGGTCAAGGATAGGGGTTCAGGGGAAGGGGTGGAGTGCGCGGGCCGAGGGTTGAGCCCCCAGCCCCAGTACTTGCAGTGTGGGGGAAGCTGCTACTGCTACTGCGTAATGTGTTTCTCCTGCCTACAGCACCTTCAGCCTCCTTGCCGGCCTCCTTGTCTGCAGTGCCAGTGGGCTGTGCCTGTGTGGGGTAAGGTGGGGGAACCTCCCACTTATAGTACTGTACTGTATGGCCAAAAACATTTCCCTGGAACCTACCTCCCCCATTTACATCCATTCTTATGGGGAAACTGGATTCGCTTCACATTGTTTCACTTAAAGTCGCATTTCTCAGGAACAGAATGACAACGAGAAGACAGGAGTTCCTGTATCTAGCTTTGCCTCTTCTTCTCGTTGAGTGTCCTTGTTTTTGCAGAGCCTTACCTGAGATAATAACCCTCGGACACTTGTCCAGATAAGACAAAATTAGGGAAGGTCATCCTCACCAAGGAAAGCAGCGTCTGCCCCTTTTGTTGTTTTGCTCTGTGCTTTTCACTCTCAGGGTCTTGCTGGATCCATCATCGCATTGGGTAACCCAGATCACATGAGTAACTCTTCGCCATGTTGAGGTTACCTAGATCTTCCTTCCCAGGACAAACTGTGTGACACTGATTGGTTCTGTCCTCACTTCCAGGCTGGACACTTGCAATGTCTCTACTTAAGATTACCCTGGAGGACCACTCAGACATGTCAATTGAAAAGAATACCTAGCACTTATCAGTAGATCTCAAAGTGCTTTACAAAGAAGGTCAGGATAATCACCCTGTTTTAGAGATGAGGAAACTGAGAACATAAGAATGGCTGTACTGGATCAGACCAAAGGTCCATCCATCCCAGTATCCTGTCTAACGACAGAGGCAATGCCAGGTGCCCCAGAGGGGGTGAACATAACAGGTAATGATCAAGTGATCTCTCTCCTGTTATCTATCACCACTCTCTGACAAACAGAGGCTAGGGACACCATTTCTTACGCATCCTAGCTAATAGCCATTAATGGACTTAACCTCCATGAATTTATCCAGTTCTCTTTTAAACCCTGTTATAGTCCTAACCTTCACAAGTTCCTCAGGCAAGGAGTTCCACAGGTTGACTGTGCGCTATGTGAAGAAGAACTTCCTTTTATTTGTTTTAAACCTGCTGCCCATTAATTTCATTTCATGGCCCCTAGTTCTTCTATTATGAGAACGAGTAAATAACTTTTCCTTATTCACTTTCTCCACACCACTCATGATTTTATATACCTCTATCATATCCCCCCTTAGTCTCCTTTTTTCCAAACTGAAAAGTCCTAGCCCCTTTAATCTCTCCTCATATGGGATCCGTTCCAAACCCCTAATCATTTTAGTTGCCCTTCTCTGAACCTTTTCTAATGCCAGTATATACTTTGTGAAATGAGGAGACCACATCTGTACACAGTATTCAAGATGTGGGGGCACCATGGATTTATATAAGGGCAATAAGATATTCTCCATCTTATTCTCTATCCTTTTTTTAATGATTCCTAACATCCTGGCACGGGGAGGTGAAGTAACTTGTCAAAGATCATTCATCAAGTTAGTAGCAGAGCTAGGAACTGAACCCCTGTTTTCTGAGTCCCATTCCTGTACCCTCGTCATTAACACTCACTGGGCTTCCAGTTAGTGATAAATGAGGCAGCCCTCTTTTAAGGACGACGTGAACACCTTGCACCTGTGCTCTGGACTGACTCCTAATTTGCTTCTGAACCCAACCCCAGCTGGTGTTTTTTATTTCAGAGTCCCACTGCCTTGGGAGGGTTTGGTTATCTGAGGGCCCTGGGCTGCCTGGTAGCACTTGCAAATCAGCTGCAGTGCTTGGGCTCAGAGCTGAACTCCAGCATGTGGGTGGCAAGTTATTGTTCCTGGGGAGACCCCGGCTTCTGGAATTCACTCCTGCTCCTGGTTTGCTGGAGACCATGTCTGACGCTCTCCAAGGTGCAATGCATGATCAGTCCATTCAGTCCTGCTTCTTGTTGATTTGAGTAATGTGTTTGAAGAGACAAAGAGTGAGAGGGATAATGGAAAGGAACAATCCAGGTTTGTGGCAATACAGACTGATTGTTTTCATTTTGGTGTATAAGTTAAGATACTGTCACAATGGGCCTGCTATAAACTATTAAATCGATTGATCTTGTAGTGATCATTGATATGGGATGTCTTCTTTTGTAGGGCTTGATGTATAGTATTAATACATCTGAGGTTTGTAGAGGGTGCATGTCTGTGTGTGATCGATTGTGCAGTGGGCATGAGTGTTGTAGATGGTTTAAAGATACGTGTATCATTGGCTGGAGGGCTAAGCCAAGACCATAAATGAAGTGTATTGAAGATTCCATTGGGGAAACTGAGGCAGAGCAGCCTCAGTGCCACACCATGAAGGGGTGCGTGGTTGTTGGTGGCTTAAAGGTATTTTTAGGAGTCTGCTTGTGTGATTTTGGTGGCTTATTTTAAGGTCTCATGGTTTCTGTTGTACAATAGCTGATTTTTGCTGTTTGAGTGCCCTGTGAATCCCATTAGTTTCACAAATCAGAGGGGTAGCCGTGTTAGTCTGGAATTACAGAAGTGACAAAGAGTCCTGTGGCACCTTAAAGACTAACTAAAGTTTTAGAGCATAAGCTTTCGCGGGCTAATACCCACTTCGTCGGATGCATGCAGTGGAAGTATCCGGGGCAGGTATAAATAGGTAGGCAAGAACCAGGTGGGAGATAACAGGGTTAGTCCAATGAGGCTGAACCAGCTTGTTATCTCTAATCAGGGAGGGTGAGATGTTCCTCTAGCAGCTGAATTGGAGGTGTGAACAGCGAGAGAAGAGAAGCTGCTTTCGTAGTTAGCTAACCACTCATAATCTTTGTTCAATCCTTGATTGATAGTATCAGATTTGCAAATGAATTGCAGCTCTGCAGTCTCTCTTTGCAGTCTGGACTTGAAGTTTTTTTGCTGCAAAATGCTGACCTTTAAATCTTCTATAGCGTGTCCAGCGAGGTTGAAGTGCTCTCCTACAGGTTTTTGTATATTGCCATTCCTGATACCTGATTTGTGTCCATTTATCCTTTTTCGTAGGGACTGTCCAGTTTGGCCGATGTACATAGCAGAGGGACATTGCTGGCACATAATGGCGTATATGACATTGGTAGATGTGCAGGTGAATGAACCAGTGATGGTGTGGCTGATCTGGTTTGGTCCTGTGATGGTGTTGCTGGTGTAGATGTGTAGGCAGAGTTGGCATTGAGGTTTGTTGCATGGATTGGTTCCTGAGTTAGAGTTATTGTGGCACAGTGTGCTGTTGCTGGTGAGAATATGCTTGAGGTTGGCAGGTTGTCTGTAGGCCAGGACTGGTCTGCCTCCCAAGGCCTGTGAAAGTGAGGGATTGTTGTCCAGGATGGGTTGTAGATCCCTGATGATGCGTTGGAGAGGCTTTAACTGAGAACTGTAGGTGATGGCCAGTGGTGTTCTGTTGTTTTCTTTTTGGGGCTTGTCTTGCAGCAGCAGGCTTCTGGGTACACGTCTGGCTCCGTTGATCTGTGTCCTTATTTCCTTATGCGGGTATTGTAGTTTTGAGAAAGCTTGGTGGAGATCTTGTAGGTGTTGGTCTCTGTCTGAGGGGTTGGAGCAAATACGATTGTACCTCAGTGCTTGGCTGTAGACAATGGATCGTGTGGTGTGCCCGGGATGGAAGCTGGTGGCATGAAGGTAGGCATAGCTGTCGGTAGGTTTTCGGTATAGGGTGGTGTTGATGTGGCCGTCATTAATTTGCACCGTGGTGTCCAGGAAGTGGACCTCCCGTGTAGACTGGTCCAGGCTGAGGTGGATGGTGGGGTGGAAGCTGTTGAAATCATGGTGGAATTCTTCCAGAGTTTCTTTCCCATGGGTCCAGATGATGAAGATGTCATCAATGTAGCGTAGATAGAGGAGGGGCATGAGTGAACGAGAGCTGAGGAAGCGTTGTTCCAGGTCAGCCATAAAGATGTTGGCATACTGTGGGGCCATGCGGGTGCCCATAGCAGTGCCACTGGTCTGGAGGTATATATTGTCACCAAATTTGAAATAATTGTGTGTGAGGATAAAGTCACAAAGTTTAGCAACCACTTGTGCTGTGGCATCATCAGGGATACTATTCCTGACAGCTTGTATTCCATCTTTGTGTGGGATGTTTGTGCAGAGAGCCTCTACATGCATGGTGGCTAGGATGGTGTTTTCTGGAAGGTCACCAATGCATTGTAGTTTTCTCAGGAAGTCGGTGGTGTCACGGAGATAGCTGGGAGTGCTGGTGGCGTAGGGTCTGAGTACAGTGTCCACATATCCAGACAGTCCTTCAGTGAGAGTGCCAAAGCCCGAGATGATGGGGTGTCCAGGATTTCCAGGTTTGTGGATCTTGGGTAAAAGATAGAATAACCCCGGTCGGGGCTCTAAGGGTATGTTAATTTGTTCCTGTGTTAGTGTAGGGAGTGTCCTGAGTAGACGGTGCAGTTTCTTAGTATATTCTTCAGTGGGATCTGAGGGAAGTGGCCTGTAGAAATTGGTGTTGGAGAGTTGTCTGGTAGCCTCCTTTTGGTAGTCAGACCTGTCCATGATGACAACAGCACCTCCTTTATCAGCCTCTTTGATTATGATGTCAGGGTTGTTTCTGAGGCTGTGGATAGCATTGCGTTCTGCTCGACTTAGGTTGTGAGGTAGGCAATGTTATTTTTCCACAATTTCTGCCTGTGCACGTCGGCGGAAGCATTCTATATATAGGTCCAGACTGTCATTTCGACCCTCAGGAGGAGTCCATGTGGAGTTCTTCTTCTTGTGCTGCTGGTGGGATGGTGTCTGAGTGTCAGTGCATTGTTCTATGTAGTCTTGAAAGTATTCTTTGAGTCGGAGACGGCGAAAGTAGGCTTCCAGATCACCGCAGAATTGTATCATGTTTGTGGGGGTGGTGGGGCAGAATGAGAGTCCTTGAGATAGGACAGACTCTTCTGCCGGGCTGAGTGTGTAGCTGGATAGATTGATGATATTGCTGGGTGAGTTAGGGGTACCACTGCTGTGGCCCCATGTGGCAGGCAGGATTTTAGATAGGATTTTAGAAGGATTGAACAAAGATTACGAATGGCTAGCTAACTACAAAAGCAGCTTCTCTTCTCTCGCTATTCACACCTCCAATTCAGCTGCTAGAGGAAATCTCACCCTCCCTGATTAGAGATAACAAGCTGGTTCAGCCTCATTGGACTAACCCTGTTATCTCCCACCTGGTTCTTGCCTACCTATTTATACCTGCCCCAGATACTTCCACTGCATGCATCCGACGAAGTGGGTACTAGCCCACGAAAGCTTATGCTCTAAAACTTTAGTTAGTCTTTAAGGTGCCACAGGACTCTTTGTCACTTCATTAGTTTCACAAAGGAGCTCATGGTTAGCAGATGCATGCATCCCTTTGGTTTCCTCCAATATGTTTGGTAAACTGTCGTTTGTTAGAAGCCTGTGACATGCTGGTCACATCCCCCGCTTCCCTTTTTCAGTACTCTTCTCTGACAATTGCAATGATTAAAAGTGATGAGCAGCAGATGCGTCTGCTCGAGGAACGAGGCCCTTTGTGAATAGTGACATTTGCCTCTTTATGAATCAGTATGCACAATCCGGGTGCTCAGCAGGAGCAAACAGCAGCCTTCGTAGTCTCAACTGCAATTCCACGTTGGCTCCTTATGACACTTTCCCTCCAGCTGGCAACCTTTAGAATAGTGATTAATGTGACCCTATAAAAGAGCTGAAACTTTTGTCATCCTCAGAATCCAAGATAGTACACTAACCATGGACCGAGCGTCAGGAATCTGCTTATCAGATGAGGCTTCCCCTAGCTTGTCAGCATCATATGCTGCTGCTGATGCTGCTGGGAAATCATGTTTGCTTTGTTTTCAGGGAGATGCTGTCAAACATGGCTGCAAGCCAGTGCATTTTGCAAGCTGCCAAGCGCACTGGTAAGGTATGGGCTTGTTAATCACAGAATGGAGTTGCTATGTGGGGGGTTATTGGCTCTTTGAATGACCCCATGGTTGTGCTACTGTACTTTGCATTATTTAGGGAATTGACCGTACTCAGCATTATTCACTGAGCGTGCCTTTTATCTGACATTGCTGGTGTCCAGACCTGGTGGGCAGATTGAATTTGCCAAGTAATTTGATCGTTCTGCCAGTGGTTACAACTTGAGTATATTTCTCAGTATGTAAAAGAGTGGCACATCCAGATTTGTATACTATGGGATAGTATGTTTCACGTATCTTTCTTGACTCAGGATCTGCCTGTTTGCAATATCAAGGGCTAATGCTTACTTTGTAAATTATAGATAAACCTTTTAACAACTGGAAACCTAAGATGCGACGTCAGCTAAGAATTTCCCCATCGGAGAACTTAACCTATAACATCTGATTGATGTGTCTGGCATGTTAAGCCCAGATCTAACCCTCTTAAAATCAAATAAAGTTTTTTTGCAGAAATTTCCATTTTGTTTGAAATGCTCTATTTTTTAAATCAAATTAAATAAAATTAAAGCGTGAGTGTTTTCCTGTGGTTTGGTCATAGACAAATGCATATAACTGCTCTTCTCCTAGTCTGCCCCTCTTTAACAGTTATTATCAAATCGGAAGCTTGTCAAAGAAAGTACTATGAGCCTAATCCAAACACTTTGAGATCAGTGGGAGCCTTTCCATTGACTTCATTGGGCTTTCGATCAGGCCCGGTTACAACCATTGAAATAATTCAATCTGCATATAATGAATTTGGAGTTGGCAAAGCTTTCGTGTATGTATATGTTGAATGGCTGTGTAAAAGGCTGATTGTAATAGTAATTGTCTGGTAGGACACATCCTGGTTCCAATTAATTTAAATAACTAAATAAATGATAAAGGTTGTTAACTTTACAGTTAATAACTTTGATTGGGTTGTTAACTTTGATGATGCTAGAAGCGCAGTAGGCATAAAGAAGGTCTTATATTAAAGTGAAGCATAGATACAGTACAGGGAACCAAATTCTCACAGAAGTTTAACATTAGGAAAAATTGGCCATTCCAGGCAATGGGGGCTGCAGGAAGCAACGGCCAGCACATCCCTCGGCCCCCACCACTTCCCTCGGCCCCCATTGGCCTGGAACTGCGAACCGTGGCCAGTGGGAGCTGCAGTTGGCTGAAGCTGTGGACACTGCAGGTAAACAAACTGTCCCAGCCTGCCAGAGGATTTCCCCTGACGGACCGCAGGCCAAAGGCTGCCAATCCCTGTGTCAGGGTTCCCTCCCCACTCTGAACTCTAGGGTACAAATGTAGGGACCTGCATGAAAGACCCTCTAAGCTTATTTCTACCAGCTTAGGTAAAAACTTCCCCAAGGCACAAATAACTTGTCCTTGAACAGTATTGCTGCCACCACCAAGTGATTTAGACAAAGAATCAGGGAAAGGACCACTTGGAGTTCCCATTCCCTCCAAAATATACCCCCCAGGTCCTACACCCCCTTTCCTGGGAAGGCTTGAGAATAGTATCCTCACCAATTGGTACAGGTGAAGACAGACCCCCAAACCCCTGGATCTTTAAAACAATGGAAAAATCAATCAGATTCTTAAAAGAAGGATTTTATTTAAAGAAAAGATAAAAGAACCACCTCTGTAAAATCAGGATGGTAGATAACTTTACAGAGTAACAAAAGATTTAAAAAAAACACAGAGGAAACCCCTCTAGCCTTAGTTTCAAGTTACAAATAAAACAGGGATACACCTCCCTCTTTCACAAGTTGAAAACAAAAGATAACTAACACGACTTCCCTGGCTGGTACTTACAATTCTTGTAATATGATAGACTGGCTCAGAATTATTTGGAGGAAATGAACTGCTGTCTGGTCCCTCTCAGTCCGAAGAGTGAACACTCACACAAACAAAAAACCCAAACAAAGCCACTCCTCATCTCCAAATTTGAAAGTATCTTTTGTCCCCATTGGTTCTTTTGGTCAGGTGCCAACTAGGTTATCTGAGCTTCTTAACCGCTTACGGGTAAGGAAGAATTCTAGGCTACCCTTAGCTGTATGGTTATGACACCCTGCTTTACTGTTCCTTCTTAAATAGCCCCATTGGTTTCAAGGGTGCTACTCATGGTAAGTGTCAGAATCTATCCTATAGTGATCAAAGTTGATTAATAGTCTTAAATTTGATCTCTGATTAATCGGTTTGAATAGCCTGTGTTAAATTCCTGCATCCAATTCTGTAATTATCATCACATAACTATCATACTTTATATTTCTTTTCTGTTGTGTACTTTTCATACTTATAAATCAGACAGAGCTGACCTATTGTATTGAGGCAAATTCAGTGCATTTTTATAGGAGCTGTGATTAAATAATGATTATGAGTCTGATGAAATATTCAGTATTGTTCTGCAGGCCATGACTATGCTATACGGCTTCCATGTAGGGTGAAGGTTAAGCACAAAGGTTAAATAACCTGCCCACTGTCTGGGAATAGAACCACAATTTCTTGACATCAAGCCTGGGCCCCAATTCACCAAAGTTCTTAAACATGCACTTAAGTTTAAGCACATGCTTGAGTCTCACTGTGTCATTGTTAAGTACATGCTTAAGTGCTTTTCTAAATAGGGATTAACATGAGCACATGATTAAAATTAAGCATGTGCTTAAATTCACTTACTGAATTAGGCCCTTTGTTAGCATTCTTCGAGGCCCGTGTTTCTCAGCTTTTCCTGGTTGGCAACCCCTTAATGAAGCTAAAAGTTTTCATGACCTCTTTACACTTACAATACAAATAGATCAGTGATAAGCCTATATAATCTATTTGTATGTGTGTCTCAAGGAGCGGACAAAGCATACTTGATCATGAAGGGTCAGGGTGTCGGAGGGACGGAGTGAGATTTTCTTTGATTGAGATTGTAATGTCATTTTCAACATCTCTTATTGCCTTTCATGGGCCCTTCTCCAAGGGTTTGTGACCCATCAGCTGAGAAACATTGAACACCAGACACATTGAATCTTTCCTAAAAGTAGTTTTGATCACTATCTTTCCAACATGCAGCTTATTGCCTTGCATGGAACGATTCATTTTCCTTTCTCCAAATGTTTAGCATTTTGCCAATTAGGGCCTGATCCAGTGCCCACTGAAGGCCATAGACACACTCCCATGACTTTCAATGGCCTTTGGACTGAATCCATATTGTGAGAGCCAGCCTATGGTATGGGAGGTTCCTTTGGCAGGATCCAATGTTCATAGAATCATAGAATATCAGGGTTGGAAGGGACCTCAGGAGGTCATCTAGTCAACCCTCTGCTTAAAGCAGGATTAACCTCAACTAAATCATCCCAGCCAGGGCTTTGGCAAGCATGACCTTAAAAACCTCTAAGGAGGGAGGTGGTAGAATCTCCTTAGGTAACCCATTCCAGTGCTTCACCACCCTCCTAGTGAAAAAGTTTTTCCTAATATCCAACCTAAACCTTTCCCACTGCAACTTGAGACCATTACTCCTTGTTCTGTCATTTGGTACCACTGAAAAGAGTCTTGATTCATCCTCTTTGGAAACCCCTTTCAGATAGCTGAAAGCAGCTATCAAATGTTCTGTCACTAGAGAACAGAAGTGAGTATCTCTGACAGAAAGCAGAAAAAATATAATTCTGAGATTTAGCTCTTTAGCACAGATGAATTGGATGATACAGATTTCAAATGATATTTAGCTTCCCCTGGCCTCGCTGCAGGAATCAGCATGAAATGCTTTCCTCCTTAATGTTGTTCCTATTGTACTCATCCTGTGTGACAAACCCATTTTACTCCTCAAACTCTCAACAGCTCTTCTTGGCAGGGAATCTTTCATCTGACTCTTCTCTGCTTTCAGTTGCATTGTCTTTGAGTTAGTTTGCTTAATTCGTTATAGCTACCCTCCTACGCACATTCAAGTGAATATTTTATTTTCCATTATGTTAAACTCCTGTTTACTGCCTCATCTAATTAGCGTAGAGCCAGGGGAGGCATGAGTTAATATTTAGTGAGAGTTAATTTTGCTCTGTTGCTGGGTAGTGTCATATTAAATACAATTTTAGGAAGTATTTTATTATTACTATTGTTTGCATGATGGTAACACCTAGAGGACTCAATCAGAGATCAGCAACCCATTGTAAACATAGATGTGAACCAGTCTTAGCAGTAGAATTGGGGAAATTATTCCTAATTAGTCAACATTTGCTGGTCAAAACTTTTTTTTTCAATAAAAATGGCTTTTTTACTGAAACATTTTTTTTGCATAAAATATTCATTTGGTCAAAATATAGATCAAAAAGTTGGGGGAGCTAGCCATAATCTGCAGTTTTCAAAAATGAATTTGATACTTTTTTGTTCCCAAAATGGAATATTTTTCAGGTTTGAGTTTCAATTTTCACATTCTGAAAGTGAATTTTAAAGAAAATAATTTCCCTCCTGAAATGTCCCATAAAAATAATTAGCATGCTTGAACCAACTCTAATCATAATAAAAAACATCTTTGATGCCTAACTCTGTTTCCACTTCCTCCCCTCTTCAGTCTCCTCATCCTCCTCCCGTTCCTCCAGCATCTTCTCATCTCTTCTCCTCCACAATCTGCCTTCTGTCTTGTTCATTATTTCTCCCTAACCTCCTCCATTCTCTTCTCTTACCTGCCCCTCTAACAAATTTCAGAAATATCCACTACTTGACTTTCACTTCCAGCCAAAGTTTTATGACTGATTCAAGTAATTACATTTGTCGATCAAAAAGATTTCAACCAATATAAAAGCTTTGGCTGAGTGAATATTCTTAGACACTTACAGTAAATTACAGGGATTACAAGCAGGTGGAATTGAAACGTGGTTTCTAATTTGGCTGTTTGCAAACAGATATTTGCCCTTTCAACCAACTTTAATTAGAAGATCCCGTCAACACTGTGGTCTCTTGGAATTTGTTTAACATCAATCATATTAGTCAAGAGTTATCTGCACTTTGTTTTTATTCCTTCTGGGTGACATTCACATGGGTGCAAAGGGCCACTATAAGTGGAATCTCCTTCCTTAGATGTTTTTAAGGTCAGGTTTGCCAAAGCCCTGGCTGGGATGATTTAGTTGGGGACTGGTCCTTCTTTGAGCAGGGGGTTGGACTAGATAACCTCCTGAGGTCCCTTCCAAACCTGATATTCTATGATTCTAAGTCTATGAATCACTTACGTCCTTTTAAAAGCTATTTTGAGGGTTTAAGTGGTATGCAAAGGCCTTGTTTTGACTCTCTGTATGGGACTCTTGCCTACTGCCAGTACTGTACCTGTGTGTTTCAGAAGTCAATAAAATCTCTCTCTAGCTATTATTGCAATTAGCTAAATAAAATCTTGTTAACCCCTAGTTTTTGAAATCATGAGATCAGATTTAAAAATTCTGAGGTTTTTAAAAAATATATTAATATGGGTTTCTTTTTTTCTTGCCTTTCTGAGCTTTTATGGTTTATTCAAGTCATGTTTTCTCTGCAGCCATGTGGGAGAGAAACTTTATTTTAAAAACCAAACCTACTAATCACAGGACTCCTAGAGCTGGCACTTCAAGAAACACTTCAAGTATTGTGAGACTTTCAGTAAAGTCACAAGAGTTGGCAACACTGTGATTGTCCCTCTGAATCAATTCTAGAATTTCAGGAATGACCAAAATACATAAGTAGCCAGATATGAAGGAAGGTCATAAAGCCACAAATTGAAAGATTCCAGATTATTTCTCAGTAGCCGTTAGCCGCATTAACCTTTATGTTAACATTGATCAGTTTCAAGTATTTAATCACATTTCTGCCACAAAGAGAATTTTGTCCTTTTCCAGTGCTTGGGATGTCAGAGCAGCCAATTTCAAATCTTACCTATTTACCCCAAACTTCTCAGAAATAAAAAGCCAAACTTCAGGTCACCTGTCTGCAAACAGGGGAGTTGAAATATTTCCAGTAATCACTCAGAAAGCAACTACTAATTGTTTCCCCCTATCACCAACCTCTGACAATTAGCAAGAGTCAATTGCAGTTTTACAGTTTCACCTATAGATGGTGTAAGCAATTTCAGTATTCGTTGCGTTCCTTGGAAAAGATATTTCAAAATATATCCCCTTGTCACAGTATGCCTTCATGTTCTCCTTCTCTTTATCCTTCATTATCACCAGTAGAGTCCCTGCATACCCTCTTACTTCTCTTTATTAAATGAATTGATACATTATGTGCTCAGCATTTACTTCTCTTTGACGTTCCACCCACATTTTCAGTTATTCATGTCACTTAGACGAAGGCCCAGTCAAGGCTTTCTAAGCTCTGCAGGATTCAGCTCACAAAGAAGTCCCTAACAAATACAATGATCTGGTGGTCTCTTCTGGACTTAAACTCTATGACTGTGCATCTATGACAGTCCCTGCAAGGGGTTGACCAACGTGACTTCTTACATCAAATGAGGGGCACAACACTGTAGAAGGGGTGCAAAACTGGAGTGGTAATGGGGGCTGGGATAGGGGAAGGGCAGCTAGGTTTCATGCTTCCTCTTCTCAACATAACACCTCCACCATGCCCTCTACAGAAGTGTATGTAGGTTGGATCGCGTGTGGATATGGGGAGGAGCCGGAAAGCAGCACATTTGCAGAAGACACAGCTAATTGTTACATAAGTGAATGGATGCAACAGTTTTCTGCAAACACCGCCCCTGCTTCCATGGCTACTGAAGGTCCAAAAGCAAAGGCAGTGGTGCAATTACACTGCACAAAGGGGCAGGACTCACTTCCCTACATGGTATGTAGCCCAGTTCTGTAGCAACTTTTGGTATGCCATTCCTCAGTGGTCTGGGATGAGCCAGTTAGTGGTTGTTTTGGGGTGTTCCTGTCCTCCCCCAACAGCAGGGCTGCAAGGGCTAGCCTCAGCCGTGGTTAGAAGGGTTGCATCCCCTCCTTTTCCCGGGTTGCTTGGGCTTAACCCTGGACCAGACCCTAACTTCCCTCTCCCTCACCCCGGGCCCTTGTGGGGCAAGCCAGAGAATCATACTGAGACACATCCAGTGGAAGCAAAGCACAAGCACAATTTGTGTCGCCAGCTCTGTGTGTTGCAAAGCTGGAGACATGTCTGCTATGGTTGTGGTGGGCTTTGGCCCTTAGTTTTCTATAGATTTCTGGCCTATGGTACAAGTGGAGACATACTCCAGACATACTAATCATTAAGGGTGCATTTGCCCCATCTGTGGGCTTTTAGGTAGCCCTATACTTTGACCCTACCCAGAGTGTGGGAACCAGGGGAAGCCTACCTCCCTGCCCTGAAGGTGACACTGTTTTAAAATCCCCCATATCCCATCTCCCCATTTCCTGGACACGTCTGAATAGCCCTTAAGACATGATAAAAGGGTGAGGGTATGTCTACACTAGAAACACAACTTCAGCAGTGTTAATATTACCACAGCAATGGAAGGAGTCCTTCCATCACTGTAGTCAATCCACTTATCTGAGGAGTGGCAGCTGGGTCAGCAGACGAATTCTTCCATGGCCCTACCTCTGTCTACAATGAGGGTTAGTTGGCTCAGCTACATCTCCCCGCAATGTGAATTATTCGTAGCTAGAAAAATTATGTAGCTAGATCAACTGAACTTTCTAGTGCAAACCAGCACTAAGCTAGCTCAGTGGAGGTTGATAAAAGGCACAGAAGGATGTTAAGCTCCCAGTTCTTCCTAGCTGCCCCATCTTGGAAATACGGGCATTGTGCCTAATTTTAATGCCTTTGAAATAGGAGAATTGTGAGGCTACCATTCATTGGAGCAGATTCTCAGCTGGTGTAAATCAGTGCAGTTTCCCTGACTTCAGTTTACACTAGGATCACGCCCAGCGATTCTTGTAAAACACTCTGAGATCTGATATTAGAAACCCAATAGAAATGCAAAGTGCTACGAGTGTAATGGATTCACTTATTTTATTACCTCTGGTTTCAGAGTAGTAGCTGTGTTAGTCTCTATCCACAGAAAGAATGAGGAGTACTTGTGGCATTTTAGAGACTAACCAATTTATTTGGGCATAAGCTTTCATAGGCTAGAGCCCACTTCATCAGATGTGTTTTAGCCCATGAAATCTTATGCCCAAATATATTGGTTAGTCTCTAAGGTGCCACAAGTACACCTCGTTCTTTTTATTACCTCTGTAAATTTTGGTTGCAAATGCAATCTCAAAAAGTGCTTCAGATTAAACAAAGCTGATCCGAGTTAACAAACAGCCCCTTGGTGATAAAAGAATAACAATTAAAGCAGGTATGTCACAGGATAGACGAGAATGGTCCAAAAAATCAAGTGCTCCCGAGGAGGAAGCCATCATGAAAAACGAGCACTGCGTTTCTACTCTGCACATGATACCTCAGTGAGTTGACACACGTTCACCAAAGCAGCTATCTGAGCATGGTCTCATCGCTAACTTATTCCTTCAAGGAGCGATAACTGAAAATGTCCAGTCATGAAGCTTCATGAGAGAACAGCGGCAACGAAAACCAGTTCAACTTAAAACCTATTAGAGAATATTGCTGTAACCTCCCAGTAGGGAGGCCAAGTCGCACCATCAACCTTTACCCTTTTGGCCTAGCTGCAAATGTACTTAATGCATCTCAGTCTCGCCCTTATTCCCTAGCTGGGCCTATCCGCGCACGCTCAGCTGAATTGTTCTTCCGACTCTAGTCTGCATCTCTGTGTCTTGTGATAGTGCCATGCCAAAGAGCTGAGTAAGGCAGACAAAATTTCATTCGCAGTGCTCTGCAGGAAGCTACAAATGCTCAATGCCCATTTGTCAGCCATCTTTGGGGAAACCTTCTTCTCTCATCTCTCTTTCCCCTCTTTAAATAGGCCACATTTCCACACTTAGGCAGCAGATTGCCTGGTTTGTCAAGGTCAGTTTTATGCCACTTGACTGATGCAAACCTGCCTTAAAACTTGCTCTCACAGGCTGGGTGTTGACCTAATTCTTGACCAGCGCAAACGGTTCATGGTGGGGTCAAGAAGGAAGGGGAGGGGTGGGAGATCGGTTCATGGGGGGACTGAGGAACAGAGACGGGAAGGTGTGTGAGGAGAGGGTGAGAGAGAGAGAGTTTGAGTGTGATTAGTGGAAGAGAAAGAGAGCGTGAATATGTGTGTGAGACAGACAGACAGACAGACGTGGATAGGGAGGAAGAGAGTGAATAGCCTTAAAATCCTTTGCAACCTGGGAGACTGTACCCGGCATTTCAGACGTTTCTGAAGAAGAAGTCCCTCTTCCCACCATTAACATTTTTTTGGCTTCCTCAGAGCTCTCCAAGCCCTTCCCTTTCTCAGGTGCAGATCTGCTGCTAAGTATATTCATCTGTGCTCATAGACAGAGTGAGCGTTCCACTCTTCCCCCAGCCTCTGCATGTGATGTTCCAAGGGGCTGCCTCCTCCAAAGCACCAGAGGATGCAAATATCATTAATGTCTAGAATGGTCCTTTGAAATATGTGTGTACTACTTATGCTATACAATCTATTCCACTTTGTATTTAGCTGTGACACTCTGCGTGTCTTTCTCAGACCTGAAGAAGAACTCTTCGTAGCTCAAAAACTTCTCTCTTTCACCAACAGAAGTTAGTCCAGTAAAGGATTTTACCTACCCACCTTGTCTCTCATATACTGGGACCAACATGACTACAACAACACTGCATCCAAGGATGTGTAGTGACAGCACCTAGAGGAGACCTCAACCAGGTAAGACTCCATTATGTTAGTGTAACTCTCTGATAAGCAAAGGTCCTAGTTTTTCTGTGATAACCCCTCCTCCCAAATGATCCAAGTACAAAAGAGGAAAATCCACATTTTATCCATGATTAAACTGAAACACTGAACTTTAGTTTCCCTAGCCATAATGTATATAGGTATCAGTTGAACACAATGGTTTATTGATATATTTACAGTTGTAAAACACTGGAACAAGCCAGTCACAGTACATTGTGTCTTTACTGTAGTCTCTGGCCTTGCTGTTTCAGCCTCTTATTTTCATTTCTTTTCGTTCACTTTACGTTTAGTGCTTTCCATGTGTTATACAATTGTCTGCCTTCAAATGTAATCTATAGCCTTGCTGCATACAGTACAGAACAGCATAACTCCATCAACATGAAATTTGTCTTTGCCAAACTTTTTGACCAGGTGTTTAGGGGCGATTTTTAAAATTTTCCAGATCTTTTCATAACTTTAATTACTCATCTCTGGAGGCTGAAGTGAAATTTGAGATACATTCAAACACAAAACCCTATATGCCATTGAGTAACCACTATATGCCAGAAGTAGTTTTAAGTAGTTTATTGGAGTATGTATAGCTATGCAAAAATAAAGCACATTCAGAAATCAACCACAAGAGGGGAAGGTTGTGTATATTGAATAAGTGACACTGGTGCTTTCAGTCAAATTTAGTTAATAGCTAATATCTGGTTTTATGTTTTCACAAAATGTAAGAACTAAAGATTCTCTGTAAAAACACAAATCCCGTGTTTTCTGTGGCAAATGGATTTCTAGGATCCCGACTGGTCAGTATGCGCGTTATGCACCCCACTCTGCGCCTGATTCACAGAGGATGTGTCTGTGAGTCACCCAAGCTGCAGAGTCAACCTCTTTTGCTCAAGCTGTTGAGAGCCATTTTCTTAATGCTAGAGGTCACTGATGTCAGCTGTGCAAACATACAGTAATTTTCAGTACCTGTCCCAGAGATTGTCCAGTTTAAAATACAGAAAATAACAGGTGGGTAAGGCAAACAAGTGGGTTCGGCTGAGGGCAGAGACAGTGGGGTAACAAAATTAACAGGATATGCTTAATAAGCTGTAAACACAACTTAACAGTATATGTAGTGAGACTATAGTTAAGGCTGTGTCAGATTTTTCTATTTTACAGGGTCGGGACCATTTCTGGGGGAACCAACTCTTGTGCACATGACATGGAGAATTGGAATCAAACTTCAAATTTCTTGCATTGTTTAGCTTTGCATTCTTTTTGCATTAGCTTCCAGAATGCCTAATATACTGACATGCTGTTAAAGTGTGTGTGTGAGTGTTTTGCGGGGCAGTGAAGGCCAGGGGTGGGGGGAGGAGGAGAGAGGGGAATAATCTTCTTTTTAAAACTCATCTTATACACACAAACAAACACTTGTGCAAGAATGACACGTAGTTCATATATGGGGAAAAATTATACTGGCAGAAAAGACCCACACATTCCTGAGACATTTAGAATCATGAAAAGCTATGGCAGATTATGTGCGAATAACAATGGTTTTTTTGGTTCATTGGGAGTTAAAAAGGGGTGTGTGGGGGGGTTAATTTTCAGTGAATTGAAGAGAGTGAGAGAAATTGTTTCATGTCAAATGCCACATTTAGTTCAATCCAAAAATGAAACATTTAGTTTTGATTTTGAGCTTTGAAAATATCTTTTAAAGAATATAATTAAAGGAAATTTAGAAATGAAAAGTCATGTTGAATTAAAAAAAAATGAAATATTTAATTAAAAATGTCAAAATGAAAGATTTCATTTTTGTTCAGAATTTTGGAGGGTTTTTTTTTTACCCAAACAAGTCATGAAATTGACATGGATTCATGAAATGTTTTGGTCAAACTGTAATTGCATTTTTTGGCCAAAAATATTTGAGAAGATGAAATGAAGATATCATTTGATGGATGTTTCTTTTGTAAATACCAGAACATCAGATCATATTAAAAAAATTATCAGATCTTTCTGGAAACTAACAGAATTCTCATTTTAAAAATATCTGTATACTCAGAAAACATCATTATATTCCAGTTGTATCCATTGTCAGATGGCCAGATTGATGTTGCAGTTGCAGAACCCACCTGAGTAGTCCCCCAGCTATGTCTTGGGCAGAAAGTGAGAGTGGGCTATCAAAATGAGGTGATAAAGATACCTGAACAATGGAAGTGTGTTTTGGATGATGCCCCAGAACACAAACAGTATCCCCAACTTGGATTTTAGTTCTCAACGTTGAATAGTACTCATTTAAACAATTACAGATAGCTGGCTCCTTTTTGACAGTGATGGAGATACAAGGAGTGTACCAGATAGTTTCATAGTGTTGGGTAACTTTCTAGCACCATTCAAGCAATAAGAGCGGTATTTCTTTTATATTTTCATATCTCTTTATTTGTTATTAATCTGCCTGGTGGCTAATCAGCCTAGTTGATTTCTAGTTCAGTCCTTGGCTTCTCTCCTGGGACATCCAAGAAGGGTGATGTGGACATGCCACAAATTCATTTCATAGAGGCCACCAAACACTAGTTTCATGATAACATCTTTCAGTTATTAATAATCTGGATTGATCTTGTACCAGTGTCCTAAGAGTGAAAGTTTCAGTATTCCATTATTATTTCTGTATATCCAATTATCATTCCCCTGAGCCATCCAGCCTTTCAGAAGAGCATAAATTCTGTCCGGTCAGTTTATGGCATTCTGCAGATAGAAGTACAGAAAGGAGATTGTATTTTGTCTGTTGGGAATTGCCTACAAAAGACTTTACACTAATCTGTATCATAATCATTCTAATTTACACCTCCGACTAGCTCCTGATTACTTGTAAAACCTCCAGTCATATTACTCATCCACTTTAAATAACTTTAATTTCAGCTTGTAGACACAGAGGTTGCATGTCTGTAATAGAGGTTCCAGATTTTTAATGAAAATGCTTTTTGACATTGTAACAGAATGCGGTTTTTGGATAAGTAACAGGCTCACAAAGATCAGAAGTGTGTGGGAAGAGTCAGGAGTATACATGGCATACATGGTTATTGTAATTTCTCCAAACTCAGAATCCAATCAGATAATTTAGGCAGCAACTCCCCTGAGGATGAAACAACATTACTCTTTGATTTGTCCTTGGGCTGAAAGAAGCAATCACAATTTGTTGCTGTGAAGAAACTCATTATAAGATGGAAGACATTTTAAAAAAAGCAGATACAATGAAAGGGCGGTTTGTTTGCTCTCATTAATAGTAAATAGATATGTTGGTTTCAAAAGAAACAGCTAATAGCAGCACAGAATTGTAGTCAGGACCAAATATAATTGCTAATACAGTGCTAACTTCCCTTTTATTTTAATTCCTTAGCTTGAGTCTTAGCCCTGGAATCCTATTAGGCTTGCTTATTAATTAATTTATTTTTAGTCAGTGCCTGCCCAAGTATAATGTGGTTATTAGTCAGTGATAGAAATTAAAATGTGAATCGTCTTGCCAGAAACCATGTAACAAACGATGTTACATGAAACGCTGGTTCCACGGCACTTTGAAAGCAGAATGTACTCAGTACAAATGAGAAAATTCTCCTCTCTTATAAGCAAGCCTTTCCCCACAAGAGAACAGCTGTTTAACAATGATTATTCATGTTGGACTAAATACCTAGAAATGTACTGCGGGTTTAACAAGAGGTATATTGAACTACCTACCACACCAGTGAACTCAAGCATACAAGCCACTGCAAACAAGCAATCTGCTGGCATTCATCTGCCAGATTCTTTCTCCACACTCATGACAGTGTCCACTGGAGTCACTGGCCAGTTCCCAAGCCCACTGACACCAGCAGGAGTCTTTCCACTGACTTCAATGGATTTTGGATTAGGCCCAGAATAAACAATGAGTCTGAAATAGCGTCAAAAGCCACCGATGCTGATGGCGTGTCATATTCACAACGAGAGCATGTTATGATCTCATTCCCTGAACGTGATATAGTGGGGAAGGGCAAGGTGACCCTCTCCCCAGGCCCAGAAGAAATATGGAGTGACATCAAAGCAGTGGCTGGAAGTGCTTGAGTTTTATTTTGAATCCTCCCTTGTGTCCCACAACCTGCCAGCCATAGATAACCAGTTCAGGAGACTGTTTTTTGAAGGCAGCCTTTCGCTCTGAAATGAAAAAAGAGAAACCGTGGAGCCACAGCTTATTTATGGGCAAAGAAAGAAGAGAGAAGGGAATGCGATAAAGAGGAGAGAAGGGTAAAAATGGCAAAATTTAAAGCTATCCATATTATGGGCCTGATTCTCCTCAGCCACAGCCAAGCTACTCCTGAATTCACGCACGTCAGGGAAAGGAAAATCCTTCACATGGGAAGCCTTTGGCCAGCAGCAAGACCATCACATTCCTTGTGTTTAGGGGAGCATTGTCTAATAATTAGACCAGAGAGCTGGAAGTTTTAGGACTCTATTTTAATCCCAGCTCTGCAAGTGACCTTAATCAAGTTACATTCTTCTCTGAACCTCAGTTCCTCTATGTAGGCGTGGGATATAACAATGCTTATGTATCAGACAGAAATGTTGTAAGACTTAATTAATTTAAAGTGCTTTGATTTCCACGGAGGAGAGAGGCTGTCAGCAGAATGACGATGAGCTCAACATCTTAGCTCCCAACCCTTCTCTTTATGAGAGTATTGCTCTTTCTACCTGATTGGCTCTAATCATGTTAATCACCCTTGAGAAGACCCTCCCCTTCTCTTGTGATGAGATAAATGGCTTTACAAGCACCCTGTGTGGAATTTCACTAACATATCAACCTTTTTCATTGAGGAGCAACAGCATGGCTTGCCCATTTTGTTGAATTAGGAATATTTTTCCTTGAGTAGTAAAGTACACCCCGCCAGGCAGGTAGCTCTGTGTCCCAGTCAGGCCTGGCAACAAAGTCCTTGATGTAGTAGTGCGTAATATCTGAGGCACACATTTTTGCAGCAAAATTGAAATGTACAATAGACAGAGTGTTAGCTGCCAAGAGGCAGGCTACTAATCAAAACCAATGTTGTAAATACAACATCAGGAACACTTGGATGTACTGATTAAGAATGAAGAGCCAGATTGGTTCCCTGGTTATGTTCTTGCATAGGGAACTCAGGGGGTGTAAGGAACAAATTTAGTCCCCTGCATTATGGGTAGCAGCATATCCAGGGAAGCAGCTTTCATGGGTCTGCTACTCCCCTTCCTACATCTGTGACCAGAGTGTAAGTGGGCAGAGGTGGGACATGGTGGAGCCTTGACTCCTCCCCATCCAAGCACAGCTGAGCCAGCAGGCCAGGGAAGTAATTTGCACTAGGAGTAGGGCTGGTGCAGATCACTGCCCTGCCCCCCAGCAAGAGGTGGGGAACTGAGGATGAGACGGTGATGCTCAGAGTCACAGGAGACTTCTCCTATTTATCTTGCGGGGAAGGGGACGGGGATATGGACCCTGAGCTGTTATGAGGTGCCAACACAGATGAACCAGTTTTGGTGACTGAAAGTTCACTCCATCCGAGTGTGTCTAGGATATCTGGGCTGCTAGTGGTTCTCCTGGAATCCCCTAGTGGCATCACGTGGGACAGCATGGTGTGGCCACAAATAGTCAACTGCACATCAGCAAATGTTTGCAGAAGCCAGGCATAGTTTTTAGATCTTTTGGATCACTAATATACTCTGCAAAAGCCAGCATTGGGCTTATGCGTATTACAGAGTGACCAGATATCCTGATTTTATAGGGACAGTCCTGATTTTGGGGTCTTTTCCTTACATCGGCTCCGCAAAAGGAGTTCTACTGATTCATTTAGAAATTACAAACTATTCAGTTGTCAGTGGGAGTCACATTTTGGGGTGGGGAAGCTGGGACACATTGTACATGATGTCAGATGGTGTACTGGATAGCGGAAAATTAGGACTTGGCTACTACTGCAATAAAGCCTCCCAGAGCACTCTACCTCACTCCCCGTCCACACTGGCAAGGCACGTAGAGCACTCTGATTCCCTGGCTGGAGTGCTCCTGGTATTCCACCTCAGCGAGAGGATTAATGGCTGTTGAGTATTGGGTGAGATGCTTCAGGGTCAGTGTGCACGAGGAGTTATGTTACTGTGCTCTGACTGAACTCCTGAAATGCCCCATAATCCCCTTAAGCCAAGTGGCCTCTTTTCCCTTTGTTGTGAAATCGCTGCAGGAATGAGCAAGTGCCTTTTCAGAGCTCCCTTTCAGACAACGGCTGCTTATCTGCTACGAGGCAAAGCAAACAAAGCAACTGAGTGAGTGAGTGAGACACAGGGGAGTCTGAACTTACAAGATAGCGTGTTGACACACTCTCAGCACTCCAAAAATTCACTCTCTCTCCCCACACAAACAACACACTCCACCCCACCACTCCCCTCATTTGAAAAGCACATTGCAGCCACTTGAATGCTGGGATAGCTGCCAATAATGCACCTCTCCCAAAGCCGCTGCAAGTGCCGCAAATGTGGCCATGCCAGTGTGCTTGCAGCTGTCATTGTGGACAGACTGGAACACTTTCCCTCGTGCGCTCTCCAAAGGCTGGTTTAACCCAAAGCACTCTACAGCTGCAAGTGTAGCCAAGCTCTTAGTGTCTTGCATGGACACAGCACTGATATCTGTTGCTGTCTATCAATAAATCGTGCCCCACAAGTGAAAAATCCCAGCCCCTGTTTGGATTTGGTTTGGAATGTAAAACAATGGGAAATGTAATTGCAAATTGCAGCAGCACAAGATCATCCTGGAGGTACTGGAAGATTTAATTAATGGAAAATCTTACTGTGCTTTTTTTTTTTGTTAGGCAAGTACAGTCCTAATAGTGCTAATGTGACCCTGAAAAATTGCTAAAGCCATTTAGCACCTCTTTGGAGGAATTTAAACACTTCTCATTCTAAATGAGGTTGCTTTGTGTTAGTGTTTTCCCTGACAGTCATTCTTAGAATGGGACTAGTGTGAATGTTTTGTGAAAAAAAGCTGCTGTGAAGTATTCTCGGGGCCTATTCATGTTTTCTTTCTACTAAGCTCTAGCAATCAGCAAGTTACATTTAAAACATCATGCAATGCGCCTCTCCCCTGAAGCACACCCAGAACTCACAGAGAAGGGTCTCTTGGCATGGAATGGGACACTTAGGCTTGTTCTGTGTTTAAAACTTCTACCAGTATAGCTATGGTAGACAAGGGAGTGAAAAATCCCATGCCCCTGAGTGACATAGCTATATTGACAGAGCCCCTGGTGTAGGCACAGCTGTGCCAAGAGACGAGCGCTTCTGTAGACTTAGCTAACATCTTTCAGGGAGGGGGTGCTCCTACTCTGGCAGAAAAAAACGTCTTCCGTCCGTTTATGCTGCAGCTGCTTTATGGGGTTGTGCCAGCATGGTTGTGTTGGCATAGGCTCTGTAGGGTAGTCACAGTCCTATGCAGCATGTTGCTTCAAAGAATGGCTCCATATTCTTTTCTCTTTCCTTCACCTATCCCCATTCCTTTGCTGAGCAGTGGGTTAACCATGGAAACCCCAGTATTGGCTCATTCCCTGCATCCATAAAATCATAGAATCATATAATATCAGAATTGGAAAGGACCTCAGAAGCATCACTTTTTGCATCATGTCTTCATTGCTTTTATGCAGCCTCTTTCTGAGTCTTCTCAGTCTGTCGGCCAGTGATAAGACTGAGGGCTGAGATCTGAAGGTTGCACAGATACAGGCAAAATGCAACACTTAACAGAGGCAGCATTGTACGCACCAGACAGAGCAATGATTCCCCCACACTTAAGGAGAGCAAACACAGTCCATACGAAACCATATTTTGCCTGTCCCAAAGCGAGTGCACATAACCCATGGGAGCCCCAGAAATGGTGAGTAAGCACAGAGTCTGGGGGACTGACTGGTTCATGGCTGTACTGTCTTCTGGGTTTCTGTGCCTTGGGAAGAGCCAACAGCTGCAAGGGGCACCTGCACTGAACACTGTCCCAACATTCTCCACAGGAGTTCGTCCTGGAAGATATCTCGCTGCTGCTGGTGACCGGGGAAGCAAGGGAGGGTCTTCTGTTCCAGTGCAGCTTCCGCCCTGGCCCATATGCAGCTTGCCTGTGTGCAGCAATGGTCCCCCCGCCCCTCATGACACAATGGCATGGACATGTTTGCTTGACTGGGACAAGAACCACGCCGGCTCTCCCTAGAAACCTGCGAAGACGCATTGCCCATGTTCTGGCTGAGACTTTTGAAGAGATCACCAATGCCGATTACCACGATGTGATAGACCACATCAATGCGCTATTTAGGGTGACCAGATGTCCCAATTTTATAGGGACAGTCCTGATTTTGGGGTCATTTTCTTATATAGGCTTCTGTTACCCCTCACCCCCTGTCCTGATTTTTCACACTTGCTGTCTGGTCACCCTAGCACTGTTTCGCATGTTGGCATGCTCGCAGCCCTAACCCTCCTCGTCGTCCCGAGAGCCTGCACCGAAAAACTACCTTCCCGAAAAAAAAGCCGCTTATCAGGAACCTCCTCTGTTGTTTATCCTTCCAAGCACTGGATGCTGTGGCTGGCTGCCTTCCTCCTGGGTTGAGAAGAGCTCCTGGCTGCATGCCTCGAGGGATTCTGGGGATTCCTCAGAGCCTTCGTCATGTTTTTCTCCTCCATCTCGTCCTCCTCGTCGTCCTCCTCCTACTCCCCGCTTGCTGTGCTGGGCTCGGAACAGAAGATATGAATGTACATAAACATGTATGGAAATCTGAAATACACGCTTTATGTACAAATATGACAGGGATGGACTCTCGGTACGTAATCAAATTATTCTTCACTGTTTTATAATGCATAGTATATATTTCATACAGCTGGTGGAATTATTGATGTCAAGTAAGTAATCTGATGAATTTGTCTTGCTTTTTTTTTGTTAATGAATTGCATGTGTGTCAGTCCTGATCTCTAGGAATGTATTTACAAGTGGTTTGCACAAAGTTCAGCCTATGGGTATTTTACTAACTGTTTTCTCTGAATGTTAGTTGGGATGCATGAGCTATATTATGATGTTTCTCCTCCCAGACTGGACAGCTAATGCTACTTTCAAGCCAGGCTCTCACCCTCTGGCATTCTGTGCCTCTTTGCTGGTAGCTAGGCCAGCTAGAGATTGATGAGCCTGTCACAACCGTGGTTAAAAGAGGTGACTATTTTAACTTAGGCAGTAGTGGCTCCTCTATGAAGATCCAAAGGTCACATGTTTGACCCTCCCCCTTGCAGATGTCCCACTCAGGGATGTCCCTGAGTTCCAAGCGCTGTTACCCTCACCCTCCATTCACTTCTTTGTAATCCTGATGATGTGTACGTTGTGTCTTCTCTTACACTGGGCTATTTGCTCATCAGGGCAAGGTCCATCTCTGCCTCTCTCTCTTTGTGCAGCACTTAACACAGTAGGGCACCAGTCTCGATTCTAGATGCTACCAGAATCCCAATAACATAACTACATAGTAACAAATGATGGCCAGTGAATGGGGAATAACACCCTACTGCTACACATTTTCAAGTGAGCACTTGTGAAGTTCTTGGGAATTGCTTGGTGTTTCCATGGAACATCTATGGTTCACAGACTTGTAAAGAATGAATAACAAAACCCTGTGAAGAAAAGGGGTACAAATGTTTAGTCCTGAAAATCTTTTTTTTTAAATCAACGATTTCAGTTCTTGGAAATTAATTTGGATTTTTCTAGAAATCACCCAGTCTCCTTGCCTTTGTGTCACCTGTCCCCAGCTACTGGATGTTAAGGAGGCTTGGGAATCCTGTCTGAGCTTGTTGGTCAGTCTGGTTGGCAAGACAACTTTAGATCTTTATTATGGAATTGCTAAGGGACTCAGAGTTGTCATCTCTGTGGCATCTGATAGCAGCCTTCAATTACCTGAAAAGGGGTTCCAAAGAGGATTCTCAGTGGTACCAGTGGTTTCCGAAGACAGAACAAGGAGTAATCGTCTCAAGTTGCAATGCCAGAGGTCTAGGCTGGATATTAGGAAAATCTTTTTCACTAGAAGGGTGGTGAAGCACTGGAATGGGTTACCTAGGGAGGTGGTGGAATCTCCTTCCTTAGTGGTTTTTAAGGTCAGGCTTGACAAAGCCCTGGCTGGGATGATTTAGTTGGAGTTGGTCCTGCTTTGAGCAGGGGGTTGGACTAGATACCTTATGAGGTCCCTTCCAACCCTGATATTCTGTGGTTCTATGATCTTGGCACCCTTCTTGCCACCTTGCAGAGGGGAACTGCAGGAATGTTACTATTGAGGTTTCCTTCTGAACCTGCAGATAAGTGAGGAGGATATGTGACTCTGAGAATGACAACATAGTATTGAAAATTATGAATAGTCCCAAAACCTTGATGGAGCAAGCACGCTTGATCCAAATTCTATTGAAATCAGTTGAAGTCCTTCCATTAGCTTCAGTGTGAATTGGAACAGTCCTCAAATGCTGACCCTTTACCTGATTGTTTTATTTGTAGTTTTTTTATAACGTGTGCACTACTTACATGTCCCAGGCTTCAGCAATTTCTTGAGGATCCTAACTGGCTGTGTTTTGTACTTTGTCTCTGAGAGTTGTTCTGCTATGCACAACTCCAAAGCAAACATATCCGCATAATAAGAAAGTTCTATTATGTTCTAGCAGAAGCAGTAGGTAGCAATTTTCAGTTTTTATCAACAAAAAATATACTTGTATGTGAATCTTTTATGCTCCCATATATGTGATTTGGTGCTTGTGCTGTGCTTCACTCTAATTGCACCCCTGTCTTTTGTGTTTAAAACAACCTAAAACTATTGGTAAGAGCAAAATACTTTGTCTCATGAAAAGCCTTAATTACAGCATTTCACAATTGTATTTGTTGGTCGGTATTTGCCTTCCTTTCATAGCATAATACTCCATTTTATCAAGTAATCATCCTACCTGATTTTTTTTTCTCTCTCTCTCTAATTTAACATATTCATCCAAAGCTTTTTTTAAATAAACCCTTGGATGATGCAGTTGCAGTTCCTTCCACCTAAACCTCTCTCGGAAAACATTCTCTGTAAAGCCCTTCCTTCCTCCAGCTAATTGCAAAATTCATTAACACATGATGTCTGGTTTTGACTCTCAGATATCTCAGTGTAAACTTACAGAAACTCCACTGATCTTCATGAAATTACTTGTGCTTTACATAGAATAACAGAGAACAATTTGGCCCACTAGGCTCCAAAATAGAGTTGTCAGGTGATGTTGTTTAGAGTCTGATTGCCAGAGGGATTGGGAATGAGATACTGAGCCTTTTACCCCTAGGTCAATGGTATTTCTTGCCTACTCCAGGTCAGTAGTGACTCATAGTTGGTACCATTTGCTGGTTCTGCTGTGGCTTATGTAAAATCAACCTACCATGTTGCTTATGTGAGATACCGTACCTATTTGTTCTACTTGTGCAAATCAACACCTTACTCTGCATAAAATTTACTCTTATTCCATGAAAATCAAGAAATAGCAGATTTTTTTCTTGCTGGACAGGATTTTCTAAAGAGTTTAAGGCCCAGGTCCTCAAAGACATTTAGGTACCTAACTCCCATTGAAATCAAATGACACTTAGGCACCCAAATATATTGAGGATCTGGACCGAAGCAACTTGGGACACAAGTCCCATTGACTTTCATTGGTCCTCAGTCCTTTTAGGATTAGATACACACATGTGACTTAGACTCAGCATTGCAATGCCTAACTTTTAGGCATCCTGTGGAATCCACAGCTGCAAGTGAGCACTCAGGCTCCCCATACAATGCATGGGGAGAGGTAGGTGCCAACAAACAGGATTCACAGAAGCCAGTGAGTTAATCCCTGAGCTACCTAAACTGGCCAATCAGAAATGCTGAGGAAAGGGATGTGGCCTAAGCCCCACCTCTGAAAGTGAGGTGCGAGACCAGAGTTCAGTTTGCTGTGTACAACCCGCAAGGGGGGAATTTGAATCCAGGTCTTCCACATCCCGGGAGAGCACTGTAACCAGTGGGGTATTAATTGTTAAGTGTGCGCTGCCACTGCTATCTTTTAGGTGGATTTAGGCATACTCAGTGCATGCCTGCTGGCTCACGCCATGCTGGTGAGTTAGCCAGAGAAACACCAAGTTTGAGGATCCTGCTGGGGCTGAGGCACTGAGCAGCTGGGCGGCGTCAGGATGTGGGCAGCTTTGCACATGACCCACCCACACAAAGGAAGGCACCATGGGAGTCTTTACTAGTGGAAACTTAGGCCCATAGGGCAGGCTATGCAAAGGTATTTAGTTGCCTAAATCCCCATTGAAATCAATGGGATTTAGGTAACTTAATATCTTTGAAGTCCACCCAGGTACTTAGGTGCCTAACTCCCAGAGGTTTCACCTTTGTGAATTCCCACCGTTCCTTGGAGGGAGAGCAGGGGATAGGGCGTGGGAGCGGGGCAGGGGTGCACACTCCGGGCTGCACTTATCTCAAGCAGCTCCTGGAAGCAGCAGCATATTCCCCGCTCTGGCTCCTACATGGAGGAACGGCCAGGTGGCTCCGCACGCTGCTCCATCTGCAGGTGCCGTCCCCCACCTCCCAGTGGCTAAAGTTTCCAGCCAATAGGCTGTGAGCCACAGAGTCAGTGCTTGGGGAAATGGGACAGAGGCAGCGGGCCTGCAGAATCACCTGGCTGCACCTCCATCAGCAACAGCAGCTTTGGGAAGCTGCTTGCGGGGAGCTGCCCAAGGTGAGCACCCCCAGGACCTCAACATTTTTACCATGGACACTTGTGTGTATATGGACATGTTGCTGACCCCTGATATTTTCAAGGGGACATTTTTAGTGTGACACCCATCTACACTGCACTGTAGAAGGGTGATTCCCAGCTGGCATGGACATACTTATGCTAGTAATACTAGTGTGGCCAGAGTAGAAGGTAGCAGTGGCTAGATGCCATGAGTACAAATTAGCCTGAACCCTGTGGGTACGACCTGGGTGGTTCACCCATCCTACTGCTACCCAAGCTACTGCAGCTGCACTGCCATTGTTAGCACATTAGGTCAGATGAGAGCTAGCGTGAATGGGTCTGTGCAAGCTGGGAATCACATTGCTAACTCTTAGTGTTGGAGGTAGCTTAAATCCCTCAGCCCGGCATTGAAAATGTCCCTCGGTTCATGTTTTACCTCTTTCCTTATGTGGCTGATGAGTGAATACAGATAGCACATTCGGACCAATTTGCCTCATACAAGACTAGGTAGGTATGATTTTGTAATTAGTTGTAATGTAATGAAATCTGGCTTATCATTTATCATGATTAGCTTAATATTCTGGTTAATGAGTTTTAAAACGCTGCTAGAAAGTAGCGTGTGTATCCCGTGCATAGCAGGAGATCCATGAATCCCAATAAGTAACAGCAAGATTGTACTAGATTGTACTAATGTCTTGCATTTACATAGCACCTTTGATCACAGTGCACTTCTCAGGGTAAGTACCTACTGGAATCATCATCTCACTAACCTTAGATGCTGTACCCAGCTCAGGCCTGGTGTCTCAGAGAACTCTGGCAGCAGGAATGTTTTCTCCTCCCCACATATGAGATATAGGCCCTGATCCAAACCCCATTGAAGTCAATGGAAAGACTTTCACTGACTTCATAAGAATGGCTATACAGAGTCAAACAAACAGTCATACTAGCCTACTATCCTGTCTCCTGACAGTGGCTGCTGCCAGATGTTTCAGAGGGAATGATCAGAACAGGGCAATTTATTAAGTGATCCATCCCCTGTCATCCTGTACCAGCTTGTGGCAGTCTGAAGTTTACGAACATCCACAGCATGGAGTTGTGTCCTTAACCATCTTGGCTAATAGCCATTGATGGACTTATCTTCCATCAACTTATCTCATTTGTTTTTGAACCCACTTATGTTATTGGCCGTCAAAACATCCCCAGTGTGTTGTGTGAAGAAGTTCCTGATGTTTGTTTGAAACCTGCTGCTTATTAATTCCATTGGGTGATGCCTGGTTCTTGTGTGTGAAGGGGTAAAGAACACTTTATCCACACCAGTCATGATTGTATAGATCTCCCCTTAGTTGTCTCTTTTGTAAAATGAACAGTCATTTTAATCTCATAGAATCATAGAATATCAGGGTTGGAAGGGACCTCAGGAGGTCATCCAGTCCAACCCCCTGCTTAAAGCAGGACTAACCCCAACTAAATCATCTTTCTTCATATGGAGGCTGTTCCATACCCTAATTATTTTTGTTGCTCTTTTCTGTACCTTTTCCAAATCTAATGTCACTTTTTTGGGATTGGGTGGCCAGAACTGGACACAGTATTCAAGGTATGGTATAAGCATACCATAGATTTCTATAGTTTAATACTATGATATTTTTCTGTTTTATTTTCTATCCCTTTTCTAATAGTTCCTAACATTCAGTTAATTATTTGCCTGCTGCTAGCAAAAATTTTCAGAGAATATCTGTGGTGACTCCAAGATCCCTTTCTTGCTTGTAATAGGTAATTCAAACCCCATCAGTTTGTATGTAGATTTGGGATTATGTTTCCCAATGTGAATTGCTTTGAATTTATCAACACTGAATTTCTTCTCACACTTTGTTTCCCATTCACCCAGTTTTGTGAGATCCCTTTGTATCACTTCATAGCCTGCTTTGGATTTACACAATTATTCAAGATAGGTGTAGTCTACAAACATTGCCATGTCACTCTTTACTCCCTTTTCCAGATCATTTATGATCATGTTGAACAGCACACCTCTCAATAAAGATACTGGAGGGACCTCACTATTTACCTCTCTACAATGTTAAAACTGACTGTTTATTCCTACCATGGGTGCCAACTTCATGGGTGCTCCGGGGATGGAGTTTCCACAGGGAAAAATTAGTGGCTGCTTTCCACCCAGTGGCAGCCAAGCTCCCTGCCCTGCTCCACCTCACCTCCTCATCCGTCTTCTTCCCTGAGCGCCGCATCCCTGCTCTTCCGCCTACCTCCCAGCTTTGCAACTGCCAAACAGCTGTAGCAAGCTCCAGGAAGGAAGAGGGAGGCGTGGGAACATGGCGCACTCAGGGAGGAGGCGGGGAAGAGGCAGGGATTTGGGAAACTGGTCGGAATGGGGCAGGGAGGGGGCAGAGTTGGGGTGGGGACTTTGGGGAAGGGGTTGGAGAGGGTGGGGCAGGGGTGGAGTCAGGGCGGGGGCGAGCACAGAGTGGAGTCAAGCACTCACCAGCTCCAGTAGAAGTCGGCACCTTTGATTCCTAGACATTGTTTTCTATTTTTTAACTAGTTACTGATCCGTGAGCGGACCCACCCTCTTATTCCATGACTGCTTAGTTTGCTTAAGAGCCTTTGATGAGGGACCTTCTCAAAGTCTTTCTGAAAGTCAACTGGATCACGCTGGTACACATGTTTGTTGTTCCCCCCGTCCAAAATTCTAAGATTGGTGAGGCATGATTTCCTTTTAGAAATGCCATGTTAACTCTTCCCCAGCACAGTATACTCATTTATGGGTCTGTTAATTCTGTTCTTCATAATTTTCAACCAGTTTGCCTCGTACTGAAGTTAGACTTCTCATCCTGTAATTGCCAGGATCGTTTCTGGAACCTTTTTTAAAAATTGGTATTACATTAGATATCCACTGTCATATGTACAGAGGCTGATTTAAAGGATAGGTTACATACTACAATTAGTAGTTCTGCAAATTCATATTTGAATTCCTTCAGAACGCTTGCATGATACTATCTGGCCCTGGTGACTTATCACTGTTTCATGTATCAGTCTGTTCCAAAAGCTCCTCTACTGACTCCTCAGTCTGGGACAGTTCCTTCTATTTATCACCTAAAAAAGTGGCAGGGGTGTGGGAATCTATCTTGTACCTTCTGCAGTGAAGATTGATGCAGAGCATTCATTTAGCTTTTCTACAAGAGCCTTGTCTTCCTTCAGTGCTCCTTTCACACCTCAATCACACTGGGGCCCCACTGATTGTTTGGCAGGCTTCCCTCTTCTGTTGTAGTAAAAAAAATGCTGTTAGTTTTTGTGGTTTTTTGCTAGTTGCTCTTTAGATTCTTTTTTGGCCTGCCTAATTATACTTTTACTCTTGACCTGCCAGAGTTGATGTTCCTTTCTGTTTTCCTCAGTAAATGGGAAATCGGCTTTGGATGAGGCCCACCATTAAGATAACAAGTAATCCCAAATTGCTTAAGCACAATTTTGATGATTATGATAATATTTTTGTTATTTTGAAAGCAAGTGCTTAGTGTTAATTATACAGTGATTACAGTATTCATCACATATTTGTGACATTGTTCTTATAGAGAAAATGGCAGAACCCATCTCGCTGTTAGTGAATCAACATCCTAATTTGTGAGTGGTGAAGTCCTTAAAGATTTACTGGGAGAGAGCTCTTTTGAAACTGTGAGGTGTTGATGGTTTCGTACACTTAATATTCTAGCAGGGAGTGTGGTTTCTGAGAAATTAATGAGAAAGTGAATGGCAGTATGTTCATTGTTTAACTCCTTGGGTATCTCTCTTCAAATCTGATGTACACAGAAGTACATTATTAAAGTTCAGGGTAGTTAAAATCTGCCAAAAACAAAACAAAAAACTCCAACCCACTTATTGGAGGATGTATCGGGTATAACACTGATATTATGGTGAGAGGATGAGATGCTTGCAAGATTTTTTATATAGGGCTTCCTAATAAATAATTGGTATGCTTACATATGCCGTTTCTGAGAGGGAGTGTGGTCTAGTCAGTAGAATATTGGACTAGCACTCCAGAGCAGAATGCTCCAAAGGAATTAGGCACCAAAATTCCTATTTTAGGTGCCTAAATCCCAGTTTTGACTCCAACGCGATGCACAGAACTCCTGCCTAACCCCTGTCAGTGCCTAAACTCACTCATAGCACTTAAATCTCCAGGGTAAAAGTTCCCTAGGTGTCTGCCTCTGAGCATGTGCACTACTGCTGTCCTCTAGGCATCCAGGTGCCTGTCTCGTAACTAACCACCAGAGCCATTGACAATGTCGGAGAAGATAGGTATTTGGTCACATGCAGGGCCCAGTCTGGTAAGCCTGATCAGAGGCCACCTATTATAGTGGATCCTATTCCAAACCTGGTAGTTGAAGGCTGAGGAGGTCCTTATAGTGTTTAGCTCAGTGGTTCGAGCATTCTCCCAGGACACTAAAGATTCATGTTTAATTCCCCCCACTCTACTGTAACACAAAATAGTAATATTACCACGTGTACTTAAAGCCATAGAGTATTATATGGTAGATTTAGAGCATGTTGGAATAGACCCTTTGGTATGAAAATGGGATTTTACAATCTCATAAAAATATGCTCCTCTTAACTTCACAGGCTTTTTGTAAATTAGAAGGGGACAAAGTTTAGGTTGGCTGTAATTTGAATGGATGATAGGTGCTGAAGAAGGAATATATAGTAAACACCCCTTCCCTCAGTTTTCCTTTTTCTTTCGACTTCCTCTGTACATGGCCCCTCCCAAAGACAGGGTATAAAGCCTCCCGTGAAGGTGTCTTGGGAATAGTAGCACCTGTGAGAGGCTTCCTGATTAGTTTGAGTCTGTTGAACTTGCCCTAACTAGAGAACAGGCAGGAGATGGTTGACTCTCAGGACTTGTAAACCAAAACTGCACCACTCATTCCTCAAATGCCTTCACGAAGGAAACGCTGTGGTGTTTGCATTGCTCCCAGTAAGTTTTCAGCTACCCAGCTTTCCCAGCTGTCATCCATTCCTGTGTTCACATAATCTGAGTTTATTTTAGCTTTAGAAAAGATCGGTTTAGCTCTCCGATGTATAGTAGTGCTTTTCTTCCTCCCCATTTGTTTTGAGGCACGAACACTTGATTTGGCTATAGACAAGATTAAAGATATGTTGTTGACTCTCTTCTTAACCGTGGAAAATAGCTACAGGATATTTCTTATCCCACCTATAATGATTCCATCAAGGTATGAAGTCCTTTCTTGCATTGAATACTAATCATGACTAAACAAAATGTGTTGCCTTTTTGCTTGTTTTGGAAGCAACTTATGACTGTCAACTAAGGATGTAGCTGACATCTCTATGGTCACACTTCTCTCTGTTGCTAATGAAAATTTGGTGTTTAGCAGAGGTCTCCTGCATTTCCATATTGATATTCTCAGTCATGTAAATAATTTTACAATGTAAATGTCACAGTTCTTCCTGCATGATATCCTTTCTCCTTTGGCACTGGAAACAATTTTCTGAAACTAAGGAAATCATTCATCAGGTTTATCAGGGAAAGGCCAAGGAAACATGAGGCTATGTCCTGGTGATGTTTCCAATTAATCAGTGACTGTTATTATTTATTATTTTATTTATTTTTATTATCGTAGAATTTAGCAGCCCCAGTCATGGACCAGAACTCCATTGGGCTAGGTGCCATACAAACAAAGCAAGAAGAGTTTACAGTCTGACTAATCTAAGTGATAACAGAACCGCAAAAATTCAAGAGATCCTATTCAAATAATCACTGCACATGCTGGCTGTCATTCTAAACCTTGTCTATACTCTACTGACTTTCTGGATCTGCAGAAGTGAGTTAGACTCAAAATAGATTGTTGTAGTACTTACTACATTCCTGCATTTTGGAAAGGGGTTAGAATAGATGACTTTTATGGTTTATTCTAAGCCTATGATTCTATATCTTTGGACTGTTAATACAGTAAGAACAACTTTCCCATTGTATCTTGCTATATCTTCTTTTGATCCTGTCTGTGACCAGGAGGTTCAGAGGTACAAATGAATAGAATCATAGAATATCAGGGTTGGAAGGGACCTCAGGAGGTCATCTAGTCCAATCTCCTGCTCAAAGCAGGACCAATCCCCAACTAAGTCATCCCAGCCAGGGCTTTGTCAAGCCTGGCCTTAAAAGCCTCTGAGGAAGGACATTCCACCACCTCCCTAGGTAACCCATTCCAGTGCTTCACCACCCTCCTTGTGAAAAAACTTTTCCTAATATCCAACCTAAACCTCCCCCACTGCAACTTGAGACCATTACTCTTTGTTTTGTCATCTCGTACCACTGAGAACAGTCTAGATCCATCCTCTTTGGAGCCCCCTTTCAGGTAGTTGAAAGCAGCTATCAAATTCCCCGCCCCCGCCCCCCCGCCACCTTCTTCTCTTCTGCAGACTAAACAGTCCCAGTTCCCTCAGCCTCTCCTCAAGTCATGTGCCTCAGTTCCCTAATCATTTTTGTTGACCTTCGCTAGACTCTAATTTATTCACGTCCTTCTTGTGGTGTGGGGCCCAAAACTGGACACAGTACTCCAGATGAGGCCTCATCAATGCTGAATAGGTGAGAATGATCACGTCCCTTGATCTGCAGGAAATGCCCCTACTTATACAACCCAGAATGCCGTTAGCCTTCTTGGCAACAAAGGCACACTGTTGACTCATATCCAGCTTCTCGTCCACTGTAATCCCTAGGTCCTTTTCTGAAGAACTGCTGCCTAGCCATTCAGTCCCTAGTCTGTAGCAGTGCTTGGGATTCTTCCATCCTTAGTTCAGAACTCTGCACTTGTACTTGCTGAATCTCATCAGATTACTTTTGGCCCAATCCTCTAATTTGTCTAGGTCCCTCTGTATCCTATCCCTACCCTCCAGCGTATCTACCATTCCTCCCAGTTTAGTGTCATCTGCAAATTTCCTGAGGGTGCAGTCCAGGCCATCCTCTATCTTCCTTCATTAATGAAGATATTGAACAAAACTGGCCATGGGACCGACCCTTGGGGCACTCCGCTTGATACCGGCTCCCAACTAGACATGGAGCCACTGATCACTACCCATTGAGCCCGATGATGTAGCCAGCTTTCTATCCACCTTATAGTCCATTCATCCAACCCACACTTCTTTAACTTGCTGGCAAAAATACTGGGAGACCATATCAAAAGCTTTGCTAAAGGCAAGGAATAACAAGTCCACTGCTTTCCCCTCATCCACAGAGCCAGTTATCTCGTCATAGAAGGTAATTAGGTTAGTCAGGAATGACTTGCCTTTGGTGAATCCATGCTGACTGTTCCTGATCACTTTCCTCTCCTCTAAGTGCTTCAGAATGGTTTCCTTGAGAACCTGCTCCATGATTTTTCCAGGGACTGAGGTGAGGCTGACTGGCCTGTAGTTCCCTAATCCTCCTTCTTTCCTTTTTTAAAAATGGGCACTACTTTAGCTTTTTTCCAGTCATCCAGAACCTCCCCCGATCACCATGAGTGTTCAGAGATAATGGCCAATGTCTCTGCAATCACATCTGCCAACTCCTTTAGCACCCTCAGATGCAGCACATCTGAGCCCATGGACTTGTGCTTGTCCAGCTTTTCTAAATAGTCCTTAACCACTTCTTTCTCCATAGAGGGTTGATCACCTCCTCCCCAATATCATGCTGCCAGTGCAGTAGTGTGGGTGCCGACCTTGTTGGTGAAGACAGAGTCAAAAAAAGCATTGAGTACATTAGCTTTCTCCACATCCTCTGTCACTAGGGTTGCCTCCTTCATTCAGCAAGAGGCCCACACTTTCCTTTTCTTTCTTCTTGCTGCTAACATACCTGAAGAAACCTTTCTTGTTACATATAACATCTCTTGCAACTCCAAGTGTGATATGGCCCTCCTAATTTCACTTCTGCATGCCTGAGCAATATTTTTATACTCCTCTCTGGTCTGTTGTCCAAGCTTCCACTTCTTGTAAGCTTCTTTTTTTGTGTTTAAGAGCAGTAAGGATTTCACTGTTAAGCCAAGCTGGTCGCTTGCCATATTTACTGTTCTTTCTACACATCGGGATGGTTTGTTCCTGCAACCTCAATAAGGATTCTTTAAAATACAGGCATCTTTACTGGACTCCTTTCCCCATCATGTTATTCTTCCAGGGGACCTTGCCCATCAGTTCCCTGAAGGAGTCAAAGTCTGCTTTTCTGAAGTACCAGGACTGTATTCTGCTGCTCTGCTTTCTTCTTTTTGTCAGGATCCTGAACTCGACCATCTCATGGTCACTGCCACCCAGGTTCCCATCCGCTTTTGCTTCCCCTACTATTTCTTCCCTATTTGTGAGCAGCAGGTCAAGAAGAGCTCTTTCCCTAGTTGGTTCCGCCAGCACTTGCACCAGGAAATTGTCCTCTACACTTTCCAAAAACTTCCTGGATTGTCTGTGCACCGCTATATTGCTCTCCTAGCAGATATCAGGGTGATTGAAGTCTCCCATGAGAACCAGGGTCTGTGATTTAGTAACTTCTGTTAGTTGCAGGAAGAAAGCTTCATCCACCTCATCCCCCCGGGTCTTGTAGTCTGTAGCAGACTCCCACCACGACAGTTTCATACCGGAGTTTTCTGCAGTTTCATACTGGAGCTCTGAGCATTCATACTGCTCTCTTATATACAATGCAACTCCCCCACCTTTTCTGCCCTGCCTATCCTTTCTGAACAGTTTATATCGATCCATGACAGTACTCCAGTCATCTGAGTTATCCCACTATGTCTCTGTTATTCCAATTACATCATAATTCCTTGACTGTGCAAGGACTTCCTGTTCTCCCTGCTTGTTTCCCAGGCTTCCTGCATTTGTGTATAGGCACTTAAAATAACTTGTTGATCATCCTGCTTTCTCAGTATGAGACAGGAGAGCTCTCCTCTTGCGCTGTCCTGCTCATGCTTTCTCCTGGTATCCCACTTTCCCACTTACCTTTGGTCTCCTTCCACTGGTGAACCTAGTTTGAAGCCCTCCTCACTAGGTTATCCAGCCTGCTTGCGAAGATGCTCTTCCCTCTCTTCGTTAGGTGGAGCCAGTCTCTGCCTAGCACTCCTTCTTCTTGGAACACCAGCCCCTGGTCAAAGAATCCAAAGCCTTCTCTCCGACACCACCTGTGTAGCTATTCGTTGACTTCCACAATTCAACGGTCTCTATCCAGGTCTTTTCCTGCCACAAGGAGCACGGATGAGAACATCACTTGTGCCTCAAACTCCTTTGTCCTTCTTCCCAAAGCCACGTAGTCTGCAGTGATCCACTCAAGGTCATTCATGGCAGTATTAGTGGTGCCCGCACGGAAAAGCAGGAAGGGGTAGTGATCTCAGGGCTTGATGAGTCTCGGCAGTCTCTCCATCACATCATGGATCCTAGCTCCTGGAAAGCAGTGCACTTCTCGGTTTTCCTGGTCATGGGGGCAGATAGATGACTCAGTCCCCCTGAGGAGGGAGTCCCCGACCACCACCACCCACCTCCTTCTCTTGGGAGTGGTGGTCATGGAACCCCCATCTCTAGGACTGTGCATCTCATGTTTTCCAGTTGGTGGAGTCTCCTTCTGATCTCTTCTTATTCCTATTTCTGATGGGAATGATGGTTCTATGGCAAGGCTACATTGCTCAAGCTTTGGTTTTAACCCTGAGTGATGAGGTTCAGGGCTCTGGACTTCAGACACATGTGGTGGTGCTTCAGATTTCCACCCGGGGCCCCAGCGAGTCTAATGCTGGCCCTGCTTGGCAGACCCCCGAAGCCTGCTAGAGGCCCCGCAGGGGGCTCCAGAGCTCTGGTTGAGAACCACTGGGTGGAGTTGTATCAATGGTGTATGTTAGCTGGAAAATGGAGAAGAGAAATGGGCAGATGGAGAACCCCAAGGCATCTCAAGTAGGATAGTGGTTTCCTTTCATTTCTGGGGGAGCATGGAGGACCACATTTTGAAATGCATGATAGTGGGGAGGTATCACTCAGTTTCCTGTACAAGCTCATTGAAAGCTAGCGTCAGAGGTAACACTATTTCCTACACAAGTGGAGAAAAGGAATTTCTCAGCAGAAAAGCTGAATAGGGAAGAATAAAAAAAAAAAAGAGCTGAAGACCCATAGAAAGAAATCTTAAGCATTCCCAATGAGACCACCTTGGATTAACTGAAGGAGAAGCCTGCCTAGATTGCTTTTCACTAAACAAGTTGATGTTTTGAAATTCTTCTCCCACAAGATACTCTCTGAATTTTGCCACAGGACAGGCTGAATGTTAGCCAAGTCAGTCAAACTTTCCCAGCTTCTACACTTTCCTGATATTCAAGCTGTCAAGGGAGGTGGAAGTAGGGCAAACCAACAAGCAGAGTATTGGGACCACATCTGTTTGGTTTGACATGAAAAACTTCATTCATGAAGGAAAAAAATTGTAGTGGCAAGTAATTCCATGAGATCACATAGTATCCTTTGCATGTCAAGGTAAAATACGTTGGATTAGTTTGCTTGAGCTTCACAGATCCAAAGAGAACAGTAGCTACCACTTTCTCAACAAGAAAATGCGCAACCAAGCAACCTTGGCATGTTATACATGGGGAAGTTTGAACCATGATGAAAGAGGAGGAGACCTTCCAACTCAGCAGCCCCTGAAGCATCCATCTGTGGATTTCCAAAGCTATCTAGCTCAGTGTCAGTGTCTGCACTTCCTCTTCCTGTGGGAGCACAAGACAATCTGAGAATCCAACCTTCCATCTCCCTCACTCAAAGCATGGAATGATATGGCCAGGTGCTTTCACATAACAGATATTTACATATAGCTCACCCAATTGGAGGCCTCCATGGAGTTATACCAGGGATGAATTTGGGAGAGGGAAAGGAGGGAGAATGAGGGATGAGGTGTAAAAAGTCTTTTTGTGTGGTACTTTTCTGATGTTCTTCTATTTTACTTCATTTCAGAGAATTGCTCTGTAATCCATCACTATCTTTCTTGTGCCTGGCTGGTGCCTCTTGCTCACATGCTCAGGGTCAAACCGATAAAGGAAATTTTTCCTCAATAAGATCAGCAGAGACATTTTTGCCTTCTTCTGCAACATGGGACATGGGTCACCTGCTGAAATCATCTGAGCATATCTCATCTCATTAATTCCTTGCCATTGCAAGGGTGTTGAGAACTGTTGGCATCTCAGTCTCTCCTGTTGTCTACCTGTGGCACAGAAAAGTTGAGTCTCCTGAGGACTGAACTGCTTTGCTCAGTGTAGAGGAAACTGGTGAAATGTAATGGTTTGAGCTATACCCAGGAGGTCAGACTAAATAATCTAATGATCCATTCTAGTCATAACCTCTATGAAAATCTCTGCTCTGTCCTCTGGGTTTGCCATGAAATGGCTCCTTTGTGATATATCAAATGGCTTGGAATCAAGAGAAGCCCCTTCTCTCTCACTGCACTAAGATCTCTAGTGTGTTACTCTCATGTGTTTTAGTACACTGCCCTGACATTATTGGTAAGAAAGATTTCTGACCCAGATCTTCTGTGTCATGTATGTCCTACCTACAGACCCCCCTAAAACCATCATAGGCATGGCAGGTAGAAGTTTTACTTCAGGTAGGTGGAACTGTGATACCATGAAGGAATGTTACCGACATCTGTGCTTATCACTCCAGCAAAAACCAGGCACAGAGGGAATGGGAAAATGGCCTCATTACAAAAACCCAAGCACAGCAAACCTTAAAATGGACACACACACCAAATCTAAACATTGTAGCTACAAACACACATTTACAATTATTTTATATGCACTGCATCTTTAAATGGAGAGAAGTCTCCCACCCTGCTAGATTGGCAGATGACATTTTGTGTTCAGAGATAGCCTTCTCCTGAGGAGACACATATACTGTGCTCTCATATGGAGATTTCTCCTTTTCCCCTCTTGTTCCATCACTATTAAATAAAATCAGTTCTGTGCATGGGGAAGCTGAACACTTATGCCATTCTTTATGCATTTGGGTTTATTTTCACTTCTCTGCTTTTGCAAAGCAAGTGAAAGAACACCAATTCAGAAAGCACCCCTTTGGAGAGTCATAAATAGCTCTTCCAAGAGCATAATGCAAGCTGTTGTGCTGTTGCTCATCGGAGCCAGAATAAACGTTTATTAACAAATAACCTTTAGTTTTTTAACAAATGTATTTGATAATTAACTTTTATTTTAGCTTGGCTGTGCCAGGAAGCTCAGAAGAGCTTATGTTATGCTTTCAGCAGAGTTATTTATGTGCTATGAGTAGCCTGCGAACTATTTTGTGACTCGTGTTCTTCCACCTATTCTACAAAATGTGTCTAGAGAAACTAACGAACAGCTCTTTGTCTTTTCAAGGATCTAAAATGCTATAGAAGGTCCCTCCTCCACATTGTTCCTCATGCTGAAACCTGCCTCATCTTACTTTCTCGAGAGAGAGTACTAAAAATGAAGGACTAGATTGTCTGGTCATGTATTTGCAAACAGCCGCACTCAAGTTAATGGAATTCCACCAATTTACAGCAGCAGAAAATATGGCCCAAAGCTACTCAGTTATAAGTATTTGTCTACACAGATTGTGATGACCTACTTAGTCATGATGTCATGTTTTAATTTGCATACATTCTTAAGTGTTAAGGCCAGGAGAGAATATTCTGATAATCTATTCTGACCCCCTGCATAACACAGACACCCATGTTTCCTCCATCAAGCCCATACCTGGGGGCTGAGCTAGAGCATAAATTATCTTTTGGCATATATAGTCAGACTTTATATAAGGGAGCCATTTAAATATCTAGATAATACAGTTAGCTGAATTTTTTCTGGCATTGGATTTTCTGCAGAAAATTTTGGTTGAATGTTGGTGAAAAAAGGAAAAAAAATTCCTGAAAGGCCATCTCATTTTTGGCCAGTTTTGCTAGCAAGGTTAAATAAGAGGGAAATCAAGCAACCACATAACACATTTTCTTAAAGAGCCAGTCAGTCACTGAAAAAATTCCCTAGCCCCAGAGTAAGGGGGCAGTCTGTTACTGGAACTGTCTTTTTAAGAGTGAAGCATAGAGCCGAAGTCCTGCCCAGCTGCAGCCATTAATAATCCCTGGCATTTTTCATCTGAATAGAGGTCTTAAAAGCCAGCATCCTGACCACATTATAATTTAGGCAAATACATTCAGCCTAACTATGTGCTTCATATAAGACAAAAAGAAGATATGCACAAAAGGAAAAAGAAAAACAGGAAATAAAAAGCCTCACTTTCCATGATAGTGTTAAATGTCAAATAACTCTCATCATTAGATAGAACGAGGAATACTTGTGGCACCTTAGAGACTAACCAGTTTATTTCAGCATAAGCTTTCGTGGGCTATAGCCCACTTCATCGGATGCATAGAAGAGGGCTATAGCCCATGAAAGCTTATGCTGAAATAAGCTGCTTAGTCTCTAAGGTGACACAAGTATTCCTCATTTTATTTATGGATACAGACTAACAGAGCTGCTAATCTTAAACCTCTCATCATTAGGTCTCCCATCAGTCGTCTTAATCTTGAGAAAGCATTTAGGGGGAAATTGATAACAGACTTCAGATAGATTATATATGTCCAGTCAAAAGAGGATGGTGATCAATTGTCCTCCATGTCCACTGAAAGTAGGAGAAGCAGTAATGGGCTTAATCTGCAACAAGGGAGTTTTAGGTTAGAGATTAGGGAAAACTTTTTAACTATCCAGGTAGTTAGACTCTGGAATAGGCTTCCAAAGGGAATTGTGGAATCCCCGTCATTGGAGGTTTTTAAGAATAGGTTGGACAAACATCTGTCAGGGATGGTGTCTGTTCACTTGGTTCTGTCTCAGTACAAGGGGCTGCACTAGATGACTTCTAGAGGTGCCTTCCAGTTCTACATGTCTGTGATTCTACAATTATGGATAGAGAGAGATCGGCAGCATCCAGAGGCTTAAAGTGGTAAATTTGGTATGCCAAGGCAATGAGTAACACCTCTTCCTATATATCTTTCTGGAAATCTAGCTACAGTACAAGTAATCACAGCTGTGAAAACAGAAGAGCTATATGACCGCATTAAGGAAAGCCCACGTCTCATCTATGCATGCCACAGAACGTGATGTGATCATTTAAAATCATAACACAATGTAGGATGTGATGTACCAGAGAATACAAATTCAGATCTGATTAGATACATGCAATAATTTCATCTGCTTAATACCCAGTCTGAGAAATTAGTGATCATTCAGCAAACTGGTCTGTTCCAGGAGTGGGAGTTTTCAATTATTAGAAGATCAGATTCGGGGATAATTTAGTATCAGCACATTTCTGATTGAAGGCGCTCTCCCACAAAGCTTCTGACAAGGCCAAGAGGTTCCTTTCTTCTGCTGTTTCCTCACAATTGATTTCTCTCCTCAGTTTGCATTTTCCTGCAATAAATATCTTACCTCTGCTAATTCTGTGTTACTTTTCCTCTGCCTGTTATAACTTTTCTTCCCCTCAAAAATCCTTTCCTGAGTCACGTATCACACAGAGTGGCTGAATTTCATTTGGAAAAGGAGTGAGAGGAGGAAAATTGGCTTGCTTGTTGATACTCTCCCTCCCTTCATCCCACCCCAATATCATTTACTCCCTGCAAATGTGCTACATTGTAAAACAAGCTTCTAATACTATGTTATTAATTTATTGTTGTAATAGTTTAATATTATTATATCAAGTAAATAATATTAATAACTAATTGGCAGTGCCCCTGTAGCGGGGCGGCAACTCACCCCTGTGGCGCCTCCTGCTGGTCATCCAGGGAATTAGCTTACAGTTGCTGGAGCGCCGTCTGCAGGACGATGTCTCGCTGTCTGCTGGCCCTGTGTCCTCCTACCTGGGATGCTTCCTACCTGGTGTGCTCCTACCTGGGATGCTTCCCCCGGCAATACCGCACACTCTACCTCTGGGTCTCCCCTCCCTGGGGAACCTCCAACCCTCTAATCCCCATCTTGCCTCAGCCTTGGCTATTGCCAGTCATCATCAAGCCCCCGATCCTTGAGCAGACTGCAGTGTAAGAGCCACTCAGCACAGGCAAGTGGGTTTTGACCTGTTGCTTTTCTCTTCAGCCCAGTACTTCTATGGGCCTAGGACCAGGCCATGCAGCCTGGGGAGTTGCCAGCCTGGAGTTCCCCTGCTCCTCTGGCCTTTCCCCAGCCCTGCCTCACTCTAGGTACCCTTAGGCTTCCCAGGCAGCTAGATCCATCTCCCTCCTCAGCCAGAGGGAGACTGACTGTGCTCCTGGCCCACTGCCCTCTTATAAGGGACAGCTGGGCCCTTATTGAGCTGGCTGCAGCTGCGGCTACTTCCTTAATCAGCCTAGGTGAGTGGCTCACCTGGCCACAGCCCTGTTTAGCCAGGAGTGGGGCAGCTGCTCCACTACAGCCCCCCAAACACCAATTATGATTGGGTATGTATTGCGCTAGGTGCTGTACAAACCCAGAGGCAGAGGATTCCTTTCTTACCGAAACTGCAGTCTTAAAAACACAAACACTTGGAAGAGCTGGGGATGTGAAAGAACACAGAAGCAAACGAACATGGCAATGACAGAAACGGCTTTGTCAGTTGTGCATTTGGTTGGGTGGAGGCTACTTGGTTTGGTTTTAAATTGGGGTCACAGGAAGGGAAGGGCAGGAATGGGGAAATGAATCTAAATAATTAGGAAAAGAAAGGCAGGAAAGAAAGAGAGGAAGAGTAACAGCTTTCTCTTTCTTTGGCTTGGTCAACACTAGCGGGGCAGAGAGGGAGTGTCGATCTAAGACACGCAACTTCAGCTATGTGAAGAACGTAGCTGAAGTCAGCACATCTTAAGTCGACTTACCTGGCATCTTCACGGAGACAGTGGGCTCCCCCATCAACTCTGTTTGTGCCTCTTGGGAAGCTGGAGTTCCGGAGTCGATGGGGAGCGCCTTTGGGGATCGATTTACCGCGTCTAAACGAGGCGCGATAAATCGATCCCCGATAGGTCGATCACTACCCGCCGATCCGGGTGAAGACATACCCTTTGTGTGTGTACCTGTTTGTGTGTGCCAAACCCACATTTGGGGATGGAAATGAGTATTTATGAAGTCAGTGATGGTAGTCACTGCAAGTGAATGATTATGCACGCAATATGCATTCAGCTGTAGGTGTCACAGGCCTGGCACATACAGATGTTTGCAGAAGCCCATGTGAATTTTATCATTGTGCCAGAGGTCATGTCACGGGATTACAACACGCCTGGGGACGACATCCCCTGTGCATCCCTATTGCACCAGCACAGCATCTCTCTCCCTTTCCATCTACATGCAGGGGACACAGCAGCTCCTCAGAGACTGCTAACCATGCTATACCGCTTCCCAGGGGTGGCAGGGCAAGGGCCTAAGGCCTGAGGATGCATTATGTCCTCTTTACCCTCCCTCCTTCCCCTATGGGTACACAAGAGGGGTCGGCCATGTTTTCAGCTGCATTTTTTCCTGTCCGTTTCCAGCATGGCATGACGCCCTGCCCAGGCCTGCTGGCAGAACTCTGGACAGCCAGGAATGGAGCATCACAGCTGAATAGTCTCCACCTCCTACAATGTTTTCCTGGGGCCCCTGGTTTTAACAGCGGAGGTAGCCATACCACACAGCGATAATAGAGGTGAGTGGCACATTTCAGGCCATTAACATTTTTTGCCTTTCTAGCTTTGTTCCCGGGAAGCTATCAAGAGGAACAGAGGTGGCATTTGTCAAGTGGGAGGGAAGGGGGAGACTGGAGGGAGGGGAAAAGGTAAGAGAGATCGCACAGAGGGAAGTAAAATACTTAGGCAAGCAAATGATTGAATCGATAACTGGAACAGCTAGTGCCTGGCTGGAGATTGATATGAATGAGATGCTATGCTTCACTGACTCGGTTTACCTAATTCCTTTAAACATCAATATTGTTTTTTATGGTGCAGTTACCTAACTTAGTTGCAACTTGCTGTTTAATCTATAAAGCTATTATTACCTGAATGTTGATTGGGAAAGCAGCAGGAGGATGCTCTGCTGATGCCGTAATTGTTGCACTGCACCTGCTCAGCACAGAGAGGATGGATGGTCCTCGTCTCCCTTATTGTTCTCAGCATCTCACAGATGAGTCGTAGCTAAAGTCATGGCATCTGCTTAAGTGAGAAACCAAATGTGCTTCAGTTTCTTTCCAGAATGAGCTGTAAGCCCACAAAGCTCCCCCATTCTGAGCCTCAAATAGAGATATTTACTTAACCGCTAATTAAACAGTTCCGACAAGAAAGCCCAAGCTTCATAAACCAACTATGTCTTCTTACGTGCTTAGTGTTTGGATTCAGCTGAAAGTTTTTGAGCTTGTGTTTCACGGACTAGCTAAGTGAAAATCTGCCCTCCTGGGGCTGGAAAACTTTGAAGTAGAAAGCAGAGATGAAACAAACCAGCAGGTATTTAAACTGAGGGATACGAAGTGGAAAAATCCACAACTTTCCCTTCAGGTAGAGGCCTGAAGATCCATCTTTGATAATGAGATGCCATGCTGGCTTATTAGATCCCTGATCGTTTAAAATGTAAATCCTAAAGAACAAGCAAAGAGCTGCAACGTATAGAAAGAGCTGGCTGAGTTTTAATAAATGAATATGCCATCTGCCTCTTTTATCTCTTGATGAATTGTGCATTGCTGGCTTTGTAATTAGTAGGCATCGAAAAGCAGTGCGTTCACAGTGAATAGACGATACAGGAGTGTGGGTAGCAGTGTCCCTGTTCATCCACAGTGCCGAATGAGGGCGGGGCCATAACTCAGGGGAGGTGGAGTTTCTGGTGGGTTATTTGCTTCATAGGCACTGACTCTGGGTGCTCTGGGGCTGGTGCACCCACGGAGAAAAATTGGTGGGTGCAGAGAACCCACCGGCAGCTCTCTGCCCTGCCCCCCAACCCTGGTTCACCTCCACTCTGCCTCTGCCTCCTCCCCTGAGTGTGCCACCGCCACTCCGCTTCTCCCCCCTCCCTCCCAGGCTGGCCGCAAATCAGCTGTTTGGTGGGCAAGCCCGGGTGGGAGGGGGGAGAAGCGGAGCGGTGGTGGCGTGCTCGGGGGAGGAGGTGGAGCGGAGGTGAGCTGGGACAAGGAGCAGTTCCCCTGTGTGCCCCCTCCCCAGTTACCTGCTGTGGGTGGCACTCCCTGCACCCCCCTGCCCCAGCTCACCTCCCGCTCCACCTTCTCCCCTGAGCGTGCTGCCATTCTGCTTTTCCCCCGTCCCTCCCAGGCTTGCCGTGCAAAAGCCTGGGCCGGAGGGGGGTGCAGGGGAAATGTGTCGCACCCGGGAGAGGAGGTGGGGCTGGGGATTTGGGGAGGGGTTGGAATGGGGACAGGGAAGGGGTGGAGTTGGGGATTGGCAGGGCACGAGCACCCACTGGCGCCAGCTAAAGTCAGCGCCTATGATTACCTTCAACCAGTTCCCCCTGCCAGTCCTGTCTGGGTGCATATATTTGCGTGAGAGCCTCCTCCCAGAATGCCCGGTGCAGGAGCTAGCTGCAATCCCTGAGCATGAGGCCTGGGGTTCGCCAGCGCTACCGATGGCACCGGAAACCCTGATGCTGAAAGCCCACACACGGAAGTCAAGGGGGAAGCTCCCTGGCATGAACACATCGCCAAGGTCACAGCTCTGCCACAATGAGCCCCACTGAAAGAAATGTGGCAGATTCTGAAGAATCCATCAGCGGAGGGTGCTCATGACAACCTATTTGTGTGCACAACTCAAAAGGAAAGAGCCTGTTACCATGAGAAATGCCTAGATTTTTAACCTATAGTCATATTAACTATCTCTTTAATCACAGAATATCAGGATTGGAAGGGATCTCAGGAGGTATCTAGTCCAACCCCCTGCTCAAAGCAGGACCAATCCCAACTAAATCATCCCAGCCAGGGCTTTGTCAAGCCTGACTTTAATAACCACCAGTACAAAACAAACCAATGGGGAAAGATCATAAAAAATATCTTGATGGTTTCAGATGTTTGTACAGGAGAGCAATAATGATGAATCAGTATTTTAATAGTGGCTGTTCATTGACTTTTACGCACTTTATATTTAAAACAGAACTAACATTTCAATTCTAATTAAATGTTAGTTCTGTTTTCTAATGCTAGAAGTCTAAATAATAAGATGGGTGAACTAAAGTGCCTCATGTTAAAGGTGAATATTGACATAATAGGCATCACAGAAACATGGTGGAGTGAGGACAATCAAAGGGACACAATCATTCCGGAGTATAAAATATATCGGAAGGACAGAACAGGTCGTGGGGGTGGGGGAGTGTCACTATATGTGAAAGAAAATGTAGAATCAAATGAATTAAAAATCTTAGATGAATCCACATGCTCCATAGAATCTCTTTGGATGGTAATTCCATGTTCTAATAAGAATATAACAATAGGGATCTATTATCAACCACCTGATCAGGACAGTGATAGTGATGATGAAATGCTAAGGAAGATTAGAGAGGCTGTCAAAATAAATAACTCGACAATAATAGGGGATTTCAATTATCCCCATATTGACTGGGTACATGTCACCTCAGGACGAAATACAAAGACCAAATTCCTCGATACTTTAAATGACTGCTTCTTGGAGCAGCTGGTACAGGAACCCACAAGGGGAGAGGCAACTCTTGATTTAGTTCTGAGTGGAGCGTAAGAGTTGGTCCAAGAGGTAACTATAACAGGACCGCTTGGGAATAGTGATCATAATATAATAACATTTAACATCCCCGTGCTGGGAACAAAACTGCAGCAGCCCAACACTGTGGCATTTAATTTCAGGAAGGGGAACTATGCAAAAAATGAGGGGGTTAGTTAAACGGAAATTAATAGGTAAAGTGACTAAAGTGAAATCCCTGCAAGCTGCATGGACATTTTTCAAAGACACCATAATAGAGGCCCAACTTAAATGTATACCCCAAATTAAAAAAGAAAGTCAAAGAACTAAAAAAGAGCCATCGTGGCTTAAAAACCATGTAAAAGAAGCAGTGAGAGATAAAAAGGCATCTTTTAAAAAGTGGAAGTGAAATCCTACTGAGGTAACTAGAGAGAAGCATAAACACTGCCAAATTAAGTGTAAAAATGTAATAAGAAAAGCCAAAATGGAATTTGAGGAACAGCTAGACAGAAGCTCAAAAGGTAATAATAAAATGTTTTTTAAATACGTCAGAAGCAGGAAGCCTGCTAAACAACCAGTGGGGCCCCTGGATGATAGAGATACAAAAGGAGCACTTAAAGATGATAAAGTCATTGCGGAGAAACTAAATGAATTCTTTGCTTCGGTCTTCACGACTGAGGACGTTAGGGAGATTCCCAAACCTGAGCCGTCTTTTGTAGGTGACAAATCTGAGGAATTGTCACAGACTGAAGTGTCACTAGAGGAAGTTTTGGAACTAATTGATAAACTTAACTGTAACAAGTCACCGGGACCAGATGGCATTCACCCAAGAGTTCTGAAAGAACTCAAATGTGAAATTGCGGAACTATTAACTAGGGTTTTTAACCTGTCCTTTAAATCGGCTTCTGTACCCAAGGACTGGAAGATAGCTAATGTAACACCAATATTTAAAAAAGGGCTCTAGAGGTGATCCCAGCAACTACAGACCAGTAAGTCTAATGTCCGTACCGGGCAAATTAGTTGAAACAATAGTAAAGAATAAAATTGTCAGGCACATAGAAGAACATAAATTGTTGGGCAAAAGTCAGCATGGTTTCTGTAAAGGGAAGTCATGTCTTACTAATCTATGAGAGTTTTCTGAAGGGGTCAACAAACATGTGGACAAGGGGGATCTAGTGGACGTAGTGTACTTAGATTTCCAGAAAGCCTTTGGCAAGGTCTCTCACCAAAGGCTCTTACGTAAATTAAGTTGCCATGGGATAAGAGGGAAGATCCTTTCATGGACTGAGAACTGGTTAAAAGACAGGGAACAAAGGGTAGGAATAAATGGTAAATTTTCGGAATGGAGAAGGTTAACTAGTGGTGTTCCCCAAGGGTCAGTCCTAGGACCAATCCTATTCAACTTATTCATCAATGATTTGGAGGAAGGGGTAAACAGTGAGGTGGCAAAGTTTGCAGATGATACTAAACTGCTCAAACGAGTTAAGACCCAAGCAGACTGTGAAGAACTTCAAAAAGATCTCATGAAACTAAATGATTGGGCAACAAAATGGCAAATGAAATTTAATGTGGATAAATGTAAAGTAATGCACTTTGGAAAGAATAACCCCAACTATATGTACAATATGACGGAGGCTGATTTAGCTACAACTAATCAGGAAAAAGATCTTGGAGTCATCGTGGATAGTTCTCTGAAGATGTCCATGCAGTGTGCAGAGGCAGTCAAAAAAGCAAACAGGATGTTAGGAATCATTAAAAAAGGGATGGAGAATAAGATGAAGAGTATCTTATTGCCCTTATATAAATCCATGGTGCACCCACATCTTGAATACTGTGTACAAATGTGGTCTCCTCATCTCAAAAAGGATATACTGGCATTAGAAAAGGTTAAGAGAAGGGCAACTAAAATGATTAGGGGATTGGAACGGGTCCCATATGAGGAGAGATTAAAGAGGCTAGGACTTTTTAGCTTAGAAAAGAGGAGACTAAGGGTGGATATGATAGAGGTATATAAAATTATGAGTGGCGTGGAGAAAGTGAATAAGGAAAAGTTATTTACTTGTTCCCATAATAGAAGAACTAGGGGCCACCATTGAAATTAGTGGGCAGCAGGTTTAAAACAAATTAAAGGAAGTTCTTCTTCACACAGCGCACAGTCAACCTGTGGAACTCCTTGCCTGAGGAGGCTGTGAAAGCTAGGACTATAACAGGGTTTAAAAGAGAACTGGATAAATTCATGGAGGTTAAGTCCATTAATGGCTATGAGCCAGGCTGGGCGAGGAATGGTGTCCCTAGCCTCTGTTTGTCAGAGGTGGGTAATGGATGGCAGGAGAGAGATCACTTGATCTTTACCTATTTGGTTCAGTCACTCTGGGGAACCTGGCATTGGCCACTGTTGGTAGACAGGATACTGGGCTAGATGGACCTTTGGTCTGACCCAGTGCAGCCCGTCTTATGTTCTTTGTCTGTGAAAGGTGAGAGGAAATTGCAGGGAGTTTCCTTGTCCTGTTGCAGAAAAGGAGGACATCTGTATGAGGGGAGACAGAGTTTAACCTTTGGGTTTCATGTAGAATCATTTGGGCTTCCCCATCATTCTACAAGGAAACCTGTTTACGATTTATTTGTGGAAAACCCTGCACAACTGCATATGAAGGTTCTGATTGGAAGAGCATCCACTGAACTTGTTGGGCTCTCTAGGAACTATGAACATTAGGGGAGGCTTCTGAAGTCCTTTAGGGAATTTTTCACCTGATGGTGAAAATTACCCAGCAAATATAATAATGCCCAAGCAGGGCAAGCCAACGTGGTCAGTGGTTTAGCATGGAGCTGGGTGGCAGGAGATTTGGTTTCTGTTCCTGGTTCTTCAAACCACCTACTGTGTAACTGTGGGCAATTGTGTTAACTACTTGCTTTCCCTGGGTGTAAAAGCGCTTTGAGATCTCTGGATGCAAAACCACAATATAAGCATAAAGGGACAGATTTGTAAAGGTATTTAGGTGCCTAAAGATGCAGACAGGCAGCCAGGGTGATTTTTCAAAAGCATGGAGGAACCTGCCTCCTATTAAAATCAGTGGGAGTTTGGTGCCTAGGTACTTTTGAAAATCACACTCCGGGCTTGATCTACACAGTGATTTAAGTGCTTACTTGCCACTTTAACTGCCTAAATCCAACATTAAAGTGCCACACAGATGCTCAAAACCCCTGCTCAGCTGCTGCCTAACCCTGGAGGTGTCTAAATTCCATAGGTGCCTACTTTTCCACTAGTAACGTCCCTTAGGGCTCTAAATGTCTGCCAGTGGACGTAAACAAAACAGCTTCCATTGAGCTGCTTGGCACCTAGCGCACCTCTAAGTCCTGGTGCAGTGTTCTCAGAGCACACCTGACTGGGACAAACAATGAAAATGGATGTGCCTTTACAGCCAATAGCCCAGTGGTCAGGGCACTCACGTGGGATGTGAGAGATCTAAGTTTGACTGCCTTCTTAGGAAGAGGGTCTTGAACTCAGGTCTCTTAAGTCCAAAGCAGACTGCAAAGACATCTGACAAAACTGGGCAATAAAATAACAGATGAAATTCAGTGCTGATAAATGCAAAGTGATGCTCATTGGCAGACATAATCCCAACTATACATATAAAATAATGGGGTCTAAATTAGCTGTTGCCACTCAAGAAAGAGATCGTGGAGTCATTTTGGCTAGTCTGCAGTGGCAGGCAAAAAAGCTAATGGAATGTTAGGAACTACTAAGAAAAGGTTAGATAATAAGTCGGAAAATATCATAATGCCAGTATATAAATCCACACCTTGAATACTGCTCCGTCTCAAAAAGATGCATTAGAATTGGAAAACGTACAGAGAAGGGCAACAAAAATGATTAGGGATATGGAACAGCTTCTATATAAGGAGAGATGAAAAAGAATTGGAGAGTTTATCTTAGAAGAGAGATGAAGAAGGAGAGAATGGTATATAGAAAGTGAATAAGGAAGCGTTATTTACCCCTTCACATAACACAAGAACCAGGAGTCACTCAATGAAATTAGTAGGCAGCAGATTTAAAACAAACTTAAGGAAGTACTTCTTCCCACAACACACAGTCAAGCTGTGGAAGTTGTCTCCAGGACACATTGTGAAGGTGAAAATGATAACTGGGTTCAAAAAAGAATTAGATCAGTTCATGGAGGATAAGTTCCGTCAGTGGTTATTGGCTAGTGTGCCAGGGACCCAGTCCCATGCGCTGGGTGTCCCTAAACCTCTGACTGCCAGAAGCTGGGCCTGGATGACGGGGACAGATCACTTGATAAATTGTCTTGTTCTGATCATTCCCTCTGGGGCATCAGGCTCTGGCCATTGTTGGAAGACAGGATACTGGGCTAGATGGACCATTGTTCTGACCCCGTTCTTATGTTCTCTTCACCTCCCAGGGGAGTTCCCTGGCTGCCAAGATATTCTCAGTCTCTCCTGTTAAAGCTGGGAGAGCCAGGGAGAGAAAGAATGACTCTCTAGTGTGGTGGTTAGGGTGCTCACTTGGGAGCTTCCTCCATCGAATATTGAACTACTTTATACCAAGTCTTAAGTCCCTTTACTTATCTACCCTAGGTACCTAACTGTATCTTAAGGCACCTAAATACCTTTACAAATCTGGCCCTAGAGTGTTGTTAATATTATCTCACTGGAAACCTAGCCTTGAAATTATTGCACAATGTATTTGCCCACTTTATAAGCCAGGCTTCATATAGTACATTGCACTGGTGTTTTCTAGTTTGCAACTGGCTCCCAACTGGTGTTTAAAGTATTTGTCATTGATCAACCTTGTCTGGTTTGAGAGCTGGCTTCCCCTCTGCCCAAATAGCGTCCCCATTACCGCAGTCACACAAGGTAACAGCCTCTGCTTTAAAAGGCTGCTGACAGATTATTCTCCCTTCTTCAATTCCACACTTCCTTTGGTCCATCAGAGCCTGCACTCGTTTATAGTTAGGGGGAAATTTGCAAAAGTGCCTAAGTGACTTAGGGACCCAAGTTCCATTTTCAGCAGTGAATTATGTGCTTAGGAGTCTACATCCTTGTAATGGGGACAAACAACTTGCACACTGGGCCAGGTGGGCTTAAAGAACAGTACGGGGCCCAGGAAGCTCCTCCCCATTCCTCAGCCCTTCAGGGCATGCTCCAGCTGGAGAAAGGGATGAAAAGGAAGCCACCTAGCTCAGAGTGGGGAGGCTAGGGAGGAGGACATATCTAGCCTGAAAGCTCTGGACAAGCCTTCTCGAGGGGATGACGCTGCATATGGAGCCCAGTTGGGGCTGATGGTTTGATTGCTTTTTGTTTTTGCCATCCGTTGGACATTGCGGGAGAAAAGCAGTAGCAGGAAGTGACTCAGGAGGGTAAGTTGGAGAGCACCTTGGGGACCAGACACTGTTGATCCTCCACAGATCAGAGCCCAGTGGAGTGGGCTGACCTGGCTATACGTGAGACCCAAGCCACCTGCCCCCCAACATCATACGTCTGATTAATAGAGGGCCTGGACTGCAGGACCTCTCCATTGGGAGGTGGTGCTAAGTGTGCTAACCGCTAAGCCATCTAATCCACCGAGGACTCTATTACATTCCCTTTGACTTTCGATGGGACTTGATTTCCTAAGTCACTTAAGACTTAGGAAAATTTTACCCTTATGGTATTTTACATGGTGGAGTTGTTTGCCTGGGCTTTTGTTGAGGCACTATAGGGTCAGGCAGATGGAACTGGATAGAGTGAAATCCTGACCCCATTAAAGTCTGTTTGGGTTTTCAGCAGAGCCAAGATTTCACCCCTAGAAGGTGTGTTTTGTCCTTTGGGGATGGCTTGGTTGGGCACTGATGAAGTCTTCATGTTTCAGATCGTTCCTCTTTGTTTGCGATGTGTGCTTCAGAAAAACCCAGGAAAATAAACACAGCTAATTAAATGTGCTGTTTAGCAGCAGCAGGCCTGTCTCTCCAGAAAGACTCCCCAGCTCAGTTATGCGACAGCTGTGCATTGTAAACCGTGGATCCATAAAACCACTAGAAGATCTACCAGTCACCTATATGGTGTTTTATGTTTATCTTTTGCAGTTGAAAGGAAAGCAGGGAGAGATCACTAACTGCATGTGGAGCTTGTTGCAAAATGGTAAGGTTATTTTGAAAAAACAACAACAACAACAAAAATGTATCTTGTTGGGAAATTCACACTGAATTTGTTTTTAGTTAGAAAAAAATAATTTCAAAATGTTTCATTTAGAAAAAATTCTGTTTTCTCTTCCTTTCTTAACCAACTTCCCCCTCCCTTTTCCCCCTGGAAAAGGCAGAGGAGTGAGACAAAATTGGCCTTTTCTCAGTTTTGAAACATGAAAATGTTTAGAAACTTTCAAAAAGATAAAAATATTGTAGAAAATATTGTGAAATTTTGTCAAAACAAATTTGCAGAGGAAATTCAATTCTTACACACACACACACTTGTGGAAGCCCCATTTTTAGTCAAAATTTCTTTGAAAAAAATTCTGACCAGATTTAGTTTTGCACCTTTACTCAATAGCGAGATAATTCCCATAACTACAGTGTAGCACTTGCTACGGTTCTAGCCATCAATCCAGACGTGTGGAAGCAACGTTTATAGTGGGGGGTGCTGAGAGATGTTAAACCAAACTATAAACCCTATACAGGATGGAAACCACGTCAAGCCAGGGGGTGCAGCAGCACTGCTAGTTCCAGCACTTATGCACCAATCTAGGTTCTGATGTGGTCTATGTAGCAGAGCAGCAACCCGCCCTGTGGTGCCTCTTGGTGGTCATCCAGGGAATCAGCTCTTTCCAGCATCCAGAGCACCCTCTGCAGGCCGATGTCCCACTTGCTGTTGTCCCCATGTCCCGCCCAGACCCCAGTGCCCTTTTCCCTGGGTGCTGCACCCCTGCAGTCCCCCCACAGATCACAGGGTCTCCCCTCCCCAGGGAGCCCCCACCCCCTATCCCCACCTTGTCTCAGTCTAGGCAATTGCCAGTCACCACTTACCCCTATTCACTGGGGCAGACTGCAGTATAATTGCCATTCATCACCAGCAAGGAGGGTTGGCCTGCTGCCTCTGCCTACCCATGGGTTGCCCTCAGCAACCCCAGTACCCCTTTTTGGGCCATCTCCTCCCCAGCTCCTCTTGCCACCTCCAGCCCTGCTCCACTCCAGGTACACTGTGAAGCTCCTCAGCAGCCCAGCCTGTCTTCCTCCACAGCTAGAGAAGACTGTCTCTGAGCTCTAACCAGCAACCCTTTTATAAGGGCCGGCTGCCTCCTAATTGGGCCTGGCCCCAGCTGTGGCTTCTTCCTAATCAGCCTGGGACCTTGCTTGCTCCCAGCCACAACCCTTTCCTGGGCTGTTTTAAGCCTTCTTTTCCTGGAGTGGGGCAGGTGCCCCGCTACAGTCTGCATCAGTGCAGTGCCCGCGGTCAGCCTCTCTAGTGGATTAACATATTATAGTGACAGAGACTATGTCTGATATTAAAAGCTTGATATAAAGTCCAAATCCAACTGGAGTCTTTGAACTGGTTCCACTGGGCTTTGGACGAGGCTCTGCCCCGGCTAGTATTGTGCCATACATGTCACAGAGGACCTCTGATTTAGTGCTCTAATTCTCAGAGGGAAGTGTCCATGAATTAGTAAAGAAGAACTGTACAACTAAAATAGGTCTAAAAACCCTGCAAAAAGCAAAGGACACTGTCAATGAGAATATGGAAAGAGTATTCACTAAGTCGATGGGGGCTTTAGAAAAGCAATGTAGCAACAGCATTTTACAGCATGTACATGACTGCTGAAGTTGTAAGAGACCTTATGAAAGATTAAAGGAGCCCACAGGCCTGGAATGGCCTGTACAGGGGATTCCCTGCTTCTTTCATGAAGGGTCAGACACCTTTGGCTGTTTGCTTGCTGTGCTGTACAAAACCTGTTGTGGTTGAAAAGAAACAGATAATTAGGTCAGTGGGGAAACCTAACTACACGTCCTCATGTGAGAGAGCAAGAGAGAAAGGGACACTCACGGTTTTATAAAGGAACATTTTCTTTAGCTTTCCAGAGCAAGAAGGCAGAATAATTTTGCCTTGCGTATTGAATAATTTGTGTATTGAAGACCTTCGGAGAGTGTGCACCAAAAAGTAATAACAGTTCTGTAGTACATGTGAGCTGGAATAAACAGCTAACCAGGTCTCTTTCTTCCCTTTGTAAATACCATTACCTTTTCTCCCAATTAACTGCTTCCTTCGGCTTGCACTGAGGATATGGTTTAATCCTGCTCACTTTAATAGCTGGCACAAGTCATTCTGTTTTTAGGGGAGAATGTGTTAAAGGGTGTAAGCATGACAACAACGAGGGTAATATCCAGCATAATGATACATTATGATGGTGAAGATTATCTACAGTAGCATCCATTAGGTCAGGGGTAGTCAACAGGTGGATGACAGGCCAAATCTGGACTGCCAGATCCTTTGGAACAGACTCCAAAAGTTATTTATTTATTTATTATTATTATCATTATTGTTGTTATTATTTATTTGTCTCTCCTTGACCAAGGAATGTGGACCTTGACAAAAATAACTGACTACCCCTGCACTAGGGGCTAGACATTTTCAAAATACTTCTGAAGACAGACATTGGAGCTCATGATCTAAGGGCAAACAGATGAGAGACAGGTGAGGGGACTGTGATGGCAGAGACAGAGTTACTGGAGCCCAAGAGCAATTAGTGTACCTAGTTGGTCTTGGAGAGTGGAACAAGCCCAGTTTAGGATTCATTGCAGCTGGGTGACTGAATTAAGGATAAATCCCAGCTGTGAGGAGCGGGGAGACCAGTAAAAGAAGGACTTCAGGGCACTAGGAGGGAAGCTGGAAGACCAGGCGGACAATAGGCCTTGGCATCTCCTCCTCAGAAGGGAGCTTTGGCCAAGGGCCAGAAGACACTCTGGGAAGCTGTAGTGGTGGAGCGAGCTCTCATGATGAGCCTTGGCACAAAGACAAGACCCTGGAACACAATCCCAGGGTTCGGTTTCCATAGGAAAGAGAGAGATGTAGGGATACACGCAGCCTGGGGAGAGGCAGATGGGAGCTTCCAGGGAGAAAGCCCTGGGAGGCTATGCTGTGTGCAAGAGAACTCTGCAGAGCCCAGGCTGGGGCAAAGAGTCTGTGGGGACAGGGCCTAGAGATGTGTCGAAGTCAGAAGAAATCCAGGGAGGTAGCAAGGAGTTTGAGGAAGCAAAGCTTGTTACAGAGTCCCTGGGCTGGAATCCAGAGCAGAGGGAGCATCTAGGTTCCCATCCTGGCTGCCAAGGAAGGTGGGATGAAACTCTCCCCCACACTTAATTTAGGGGAGGTAAACACCACTGGACCAGAGTCAGGCTAAAGATTTGGGATAAGGTCAGTGGACTATTGTGTGTGGGACTCTGTTACCCTGGAGGGAGTGAGGCTGATCAGAAGCTGGGTGGAGGCCTGAGTCCCAAGAAGAAGCAATCTACTCCACGGCTGGGGGTTCCTGAGGAGCAGAGGCTGCTCTCCTTGCCAAGTCATGAAGGGGTGCTCGTCCTAGCAGTGACTCTCTGACAGCGAACAATGGGCAGCTTATATACCAGTTATCCTGACCCACTCTAAGCAGCACAGCAGAAGTGGGCCCTTCAGAGGGGCTTCAATGGGAGTGGGATAGGGGCCTTGGGAGTTAGCTCAGTGAGGTTGTAGTATGCACAGCAGGGCTGTGTGGCAGACGGCACTGATGGGAGCGTGTGTAAATCTGGCCCATGGCTGGACAAGGCTGGAAGCATAGGCAGAGTGGAGGGGACAGGGGACAACCTGAAGCTCACGACGCAGGAAGGAGGAAGGAGCCGAGTTAGGCAGCACGCTGAAGGTGGTGACAAGTTGTTTAAATGAAAGTGATGGTGGCTGAGGAGTCAGTGGGTTCTTTTTATCCCCAGTAATAAAGATTCTGCAGGCCTGTGCCGTCCCATCGCCGGCAGGGGGCTATGTGGGTGGAACTGGTTGGCACGTGGGAAGCCAGACGGTGGGTGATGCACAGGAAGGAATGGAGTCCGCCGTGCTCTCCTGGCACTGTGTTAGCTGGGGTGGGCTGCTGGGAGTAAAATGCATTGAAACAGCAATAACTCTGAGTCAGACAAGGAAGGGCTCTGTTGACTAAACAGATGCTCTTTTAAAGTCACGTTTCAAAGCAGAGTTGAACTTAATACAAATGAAACTCCCAGCTCCATCCCCCTCGCTTCCCTGTGAAGGCTTTAATGATTTTAAAGCTCTTTCTCTGTCTTGGTTACTCTGCCCCTTTTTACTGGGCTCTGCCTACCTCCTCTTCATATCTGGCTTACACATCCTAGCCCATGTTTCATTTCCAAAAAAGCTAGGTCTTGTAGCTGTTCAGCTGAGTCCTCAGTCTGTTCCTGAACCAATTCTCTTTGGTAATCTTCAATTAGTTTCTGCAATCATGTCTTTATGTATTCTCTCTCTCTCTCTCTCTCTCTCTCTCTCTCTCTCATAACCAAGCCCTTTCCCTCTCCTCATACGGTTCTCATCCATGTTTCACTTCTGACTGACTCTCCTTTGTTACCTGTTTGCCTTTTTTTAATCTCCTCTCTTGGTGGTCTTAGCATGTTCGATACAGTGGATTCAATTCTTATCATCTTCCTCCACAGAGATCCTTCCAGTCAGCTGCAGTACTTCAAGCTGTCGTCTCTTACTCCTTACCTTGCTCTCTTGGTTTGCCATTCCCCACGAGAACTCACCACTAAAATGGGGAAAGACTTTGAAAATGTTCTGGGAATATCATTTTGACTTTGCTTTGACTGTGCTCATTCTAGTAAATAAGTTTATTGGCAGGAACATAGACAGAATCAGTGATTTTTAACATGAGTATTGCAGAATATTTGCCAGAAGTGAATTCTGAATCTCTAATTATAAAGATCTGCTTCAGGAACCTGTTTCAAACACCTGTGCTCAAGGCCCAGAAATATACCACTTGACATATGTGTCCAGTAAAAAAACTCAGACTTCCAACATGAAATATTTGCAATGACTTGCTTGTGAATGAGCTACAGATCAGGTATTATTCGTAGACACTATTCGTTGAGTAATTCTGAATCAATCTGAGAAAACTGAGATCTCTTTGTGAACAATTTGTCAATGAAAAACTGTCAAGATTCATCAAAGAAATTATTTATTACGAATCACTCACTCTGCCTTATGCACAAGTCACTTAACCTTGTGGGAGGCTGCTTTCAACATTGCTGAATCTTGACAATTCTGCATCCGTGTACTTTACTGGTTTTGAAGTTAGGCAGTGGCCTGGGACTTGGGAGATCAGACATCAATTCCTACCACAGATTGTGTATGATTTGGGGCAAAGAGTTTGGCCTTTTGGCCTCACAGTTCTATTTCAGTAAAATGAGACGAATAATTATGTTTGTATTATAGCAGAGCACAGAGGCCTCAGCTGAGCCCCTTGGACTGAGCATATTAAAAACATATAGTAAGAGAGTCCCTGACCATCTAACAGGACAGGCAAAGAATGGAAGGTGAAACAGGAGTCGCTTGCCCAAGATTATGGTCAGAGCTGAGAATAGAAACCATATATCCTGACTCCCAGGCCACTGTTCTATCCACTAGACCAGTAGTTTTCAACCTTTTTCATACTAGAGACCAGCATGGTTCCTTCCTTATCTGTATCAGAGAGATCTTAAGTACCAGTGTCAGTCCACAGACCAGTCATTGAAAAACACCACACTAGACTATTCCTTTTTCTTGCCTTTTCTCTGCCTTGCTTATTTATAGTTTCAGCTATTTGGGGGCAGAGACCATCTCTTTCTGTCTAATACAAGGAGGCCTTGATGTCAGTAGCAGTGGGTATATGATACTGTAATACAAGTAATATTGATGAGATTTGGGGATTGTCATTGTGTGTCTGTATGAAGCCTAGAACCATAAAAAATGTCAAACTGGAAGGGACCTCAAGAGGACAATCAAGTCCACCCCTCTGTGCTGTGGTAGGATCAAGTAAACCTAGATGATCTCTGAGAGGGTGTTTGTCTAACCTGTTCGTAGAAACCTCCAGTGACAGGAATTCAGCAATCTCCCTTGGATGCCTGTTCCAAATCTTAACAACCCTTAGAGCTAGAAAGTTTTTTCCCTTTAATATCTGACCTAAATCCCCCTTGCTTCACATTAACCCCATTTTCCTACTTTTGGTGGACATGGAGATCAATTGATCCCTGTCCTTTTTAGAACAGCCCTTAACGTGTTTGCAGAGGCGCTGGAACAATTTTTATAGTGGGGTTGCTGAGAGCCATTGAACCAAACTAAACCCTATATATGATGGAAATCACTTCAAGTCAGGGGGTGCAGTAGCACCCCTAGTTCCAGCATCTATGTGTATTTGAAGAATCTCAGTGCCATTTTCATTGATCTTTTCTCAAGACTCAAAAGGATCAGGTTTTTAAGCCTTTCTTCATAGGTCAGGTTTTCTAAACCTTTTATCATTTTTACTGCTTTCCTCTGGACTCTCTCCAATTAATCCATATCTTTCCTAAAATGTGGTGCCCTGAATTGGACAGCGTACTTCAGCTGAGACTTCACCAGTGCTGAGCAGAGTGGGACATGCTTGACATATGACTCTCCTGTCAGCACACTCCAGCATATTAGCCTTGCTCACAAATCCACCATAGTGTTGACTCATATTCAATTTGTGATCCACTCTAATTCCCAGGTCCTTTTCGGCAACACTACCATCCAGCCAGTTATTTCCCATTTTGTAATTGTGCCTTTGATTTTTCCCTTCCAAAATGAAATTCAATAAAGACAAAAACTTTATCTTGTTGATTTCAGACCAACGTCTGTACAGTCAGCGTGAAGTGATGGAAACAGCTACCAGGATGGTTGGGATCAATCATCCCTTGGATTCATGGTCTATTGCCGTCCAATTTGTCAGTTCACAGCCATTTTCCTCTTTTTTACCCTGTACAAATTACACCTGTATGGCTGCATGGGCTTTCACCTAGTAATAATAGTAACAAGGATCCAAGCAATCCTTTTGCTGGGCTTAGTCTAGAACTCCTTGACAACTAGCACTCCATTCTTCCTATTTACTGTATTCCAACTCCAGATGTAACACCCTTTTGAGGAGTTTGTAGCCAAAGAAATAATTTGCACTTGAATTTTTGCAGTATCAGCAGGGAGATGAACAACTCACGAGTAGTAGCACTCCTGAAAGCTATCGCTGCAGGCAGTGTTGTTGGTTTCTCTTGTGATTTTCTTATTTCACTTTAGGCTTTGTTGAATTGAACCCTACATAGGGCAAAGGAAAATAAAAAGTTCAAACAAAGGAGTGAGGGTCTTAGGTTAATTATAAAAGGGACAAAATGGAAACCACATCTAAGAAAAATATCAAGTCAAAAAACAGGTAAACACACAGGAAGTAGCTAAATAAACACACTTTCTATTTGGGGAAGGTGGTAGATCCCTTACTGCTAATCTGGGGAAAACCCAGGAAAGATAGAAACTCTAATGAAAAACACCCACACTGACCTCATTTAGCTCCAGTCTAACAAGTAAAATCACGTGCATTAGACCCTAAGAAAACAAATCACTTAAACATGAGCTTAAAGTTAAGTGTGTGTTTAAGCTCTTTGGCCTTAGTTACCACACGGGTCTCATAAAAACCTCTAAAAATGGCCTGAAATATCCTGTTTTTAAGGTCTCCTATTCTAGGATGTCTTACCTTCCAGGGCTAGGAGTCTCACTGAAATCCTGGAAATCTGCCCTTCCCATCAGAGGAAAGATGAATTTTCTAGTCTGACAGGTCTGGGATATCTCAGGCGCTGAAGTGGTAAAACGCTGAGGGGTAGAAAAGCTGCTACTTGATGCCATATTAATCCACCTGGGCCTCTGGTGGGAGAGAAGCTGCTGTTTGGTGGCCCGTGGACCCATTGCTCTGGTGTGCTGATTTATTTTAAAATAATGGCTGTGTGAAGTTGTTGGTGTGCTGAAGTAGTCCCAGTTGGGATGAATTAGAGGCATGGAGGCACTTAAGGATGTACCATAAGGGTGAACTTCCAGCCCCACTGACATCAGTGGCACAGGCCCCATTGACTTAACTGGAGCCAGGATTTCACTCTACATGTATTTGTCACATGACTTTCCATTTGTCACATGAGTTCACAATTAACCGACATGGAGCTGTAATTTTTTTATTTGTGTTTATTGCAGTGGCACCTAGCGCCCCAGTCATAGACCAGACCTCATTGCTCTAGGCATTGTACAAACACAGAACAAAGAGTCTCTGCCCAAAGGAGTAAGTAATTCCAATCTAAGTAATTTATCACTGATTTTCATGATTAAATGTCATATGTATCACGTCCACGAATGGGACACCTTGCTATACACACGCACATTTTTACTGACATAAAACCTTTAATGCTACGTTGTTTTCTTCATGTCCTAACCCAGAAATTTCCATATTTATGACTGACCTTAGCTTCCAAGTTAGGTCACAAAATAGCTGCTGTTCACTAAAGTCACATAACAGGTCTTAGTCCACACTGGGGCTATTTTGGTATGTCTGTATTGCATTGTAAACCCTGGCTCAGACTCAAGTTTGAGCCCAACCCCACTGCCTCCACGTCCACACACAAATCTTTCTGATTTGGGTAAGTAAGTCCTCAGGATTTGGGTCCTATGACTCACCTGTGGGGGAGTGGAGTGGTGGATCCAAGCCCAAGTCCTGCTTTGAACTTGGGTCAAGCCCTGCCATTTTGCAGTAAGGACGCAGATCATGCTTGGGATCCCAGAAGCAGAAGTCTCAGGTCCAGTAGTGCAGTATGGATGCGTCAGCACAGTTGTCAGACCTCAGTCCAGCAATTGTAAACCCAAGTTTGCAATGCAGTGTGGAGACACAAATGTGGGTTTGGAAACACTAAGTCTGCAGAGCATAGGCCCCACAGACCTGGATTTACTTAGATGCTATCAACATATGATTAATAAGAATAATGAGGGATAAAAAGGCTATTTGAGTGAGTTACAGATACCACAAATGATAGCTACTGGTTCTTCAAAACCAACAAAGAAATATTCCACTCAAAATGCAAGAGGAGAATTCGGGGGATGCTTCATATTTTCTGTCTAAAACAAACCAAACCAACCCCTAATTTATCTACTGTTGTGCAGGGAGAGAAATTGTCATGTGTGGAAGGAACACAGCCAGCATTGTACAGATCTACCCAATCATTAGAGAATTTGAAACCCAGTAGGCAGAAAGATTCTAATTACATTGTGTAGATCTTTGCTCTAGAAACAATCATCTGTTAATAAGTGTTAAAGAAGATGCAAGTAATGACTGTGCAAAACCACAAGGTGAGTGACCTGGGTCACAGTGTTAAATATGCTTCTCCTTTCTCAGGTGTGGGAAGGGATGTAGATGTAGCAAAGAGAGGGGAAAGAAAAGAGGCAATCACAGAATATCAGGGTTGGAAGGGACCCCTAGACTAAATTATCTAGTTCAACCCCCTGCTCAAAGCAGGACCAATCCCCAATTAAGTCATCCAACAGATTTTTGCTCTGTATCCCTAAATGACCCCCTCAAGGATTGAGCTCACAACTGTGGGTTTAGCAGGCCAATGCGCAAACCACTAAACTATCCCTCCCCCCCACAATCTCTTTGGCTGTGTGTCATCCTAGCTGTGTGTGTCATTTAAATATATACTTGCCACTTTAAATATGAGTCCTGTTACTTTAGGGGGCTGAAACTGGAACTCATCAGCTGGTTCTGAATCTTGTGGGGTGAGGAGCATTGGACACGTCTGAGCATCCACAGTTGCATTAGATAGGATACGAACCCCAATGTTTCAGGGCACAAGGTGTAACGGAGGAGATTAGGAGAACTTGTGCGCAGGAGAAGTTTCTTAACTGTTCTTTAAAGGGTTTCTAGATACCTTCCCGGGATAAATCGGTACTGGCCAGGATTGGAGATAGGGCATTGGATGGCATGTTTCATTAGCAAAGAGTGAGGCTGAGCATAGGTTAAGCTGAACAAGTGGAACTTTATTAAACCCTGAGCAATGCTCCGTCCACATGGGTGCACTGCTCCCAACCTAAGTCCTTGCTTTCCCACTGTCCTCTCAATAACAGTCCCGCCAGGGGCCCTCTGACTCCTGTTGGCTGATCACAATACGTCTTCCTTATTTTACAAACATTTTAATAGAAACATTCAAAACAAACAGAGGCCCAGCCTCCCAACCCATCTCCCTTGGGCTTGCTCGCACCTAGTTGTTGTTTTGCCTTTGTCACAGACTCATCTGGACGCGTAGTCTTTGAGGTAGTTTGGTGTCCCAACAGGCAACAACGCAGGAAGTGACCTATCTATCTCACCTGTCGCTGAGTCTTGCCAACTGTCTCCCTGTGGAGTCTCCACCCTCCCTCCCTGTGGGGATGCCTCGGCTGGTTCTCTGTCTCTCTGTTCTCTCCTTAGGTGTGTAGGTTCTCACTGGGCTCACTGACTCCAGATCCAGATGGACTGCAGGGCTCCTCTAGTCTGGCAGTTCCTGTGTTAAAGGATCTCTGTGGTATCACCCTGGAGTCCCACATGTAACTGCGCTCCCCGTCTTACAAAATGCCACTTCTAAATTGCTTTAAAGACAAGAAAGCAAGTGGTTCTGGGAAAGTAGATTTTGCAAAGAAGTCAGGAATTTTACACTGTTATGGTCTAGTGTGGTGATTACACAGTAGAACTGTATCTAGCTAAAGAAAATACCAGCCTCTTTAGCTCTTTCTATCAATTAGCTGATTGGATACTGGACTTCCTGATTCTGGGACTGGTTGGCTGAATAGTCCCAGAGTTGATTTGTTTTTAATCAGTTGTTGATTATTCAGAAGCTGTTTCTCCAGATGAAACACTTGCCATCGTTGCCTGGATCAGGGGGGAAGGAGACTGGGATCCCAAGTGGCTTAGAGGACCTGTGAGACTTCTGTGATAGGGTCCATTTTCTGAAGAGGAAACAAGAGCAAGTGCGAATATCTGGTTTCACTTCTTTGCGGGAAGAATATTTTTGCCAGAAGCTTCTGCTCCATATTCTACCCTGTCTATTACATTTCAAGCTGAGTGCTGGCTCCCTCACTTGTGATTTCAAAGTCAGTCCCGTGGGGTGGGAACTGCCTTTCTAACGCATCTGTCAACATGAAGGGAGCTGAGAGGTTGATTTAGGCTGAAGAAAGAAAAAAAAGTCTGGAGGACCAGCCCTGCATACTTATCTGCTTCTAATTTGAAGAGCTCGATGCACTGATTATTGATGCTACAAGCTACATGTATTTGTTTCTCATCTAGAACGAGGTGGTGGTTCAGAATAAAGCCAGCTGAAATAAAATGTCTTGTTTGGAGTCGTGTGCCAGCTCCGCTTGTCTGGATGTCACTAATAGAGATTGAAACTCAATGGGAATAAAAGCCAGCGCTCCAGTGAAACTAGATGTGGAATTTGGAAACCTTGGGGGAGAATCACAGTTTCTCAGCTTTTCTTCTTAAACCTTGGATAGAAATGAAAATCTTTCAAGCTTCATTTTTTCTTGATATGTATTCACATCTTTATCTATGTTGCCATGTTGTCTTACAGTGCATCATTCTGTTGCAATTTCTTTTTTGTTATTACTAAACACAAGAGAACCTGGGAATCACATGTATACTGGAGTTTAACCAACCCTAAAGATTTAGAGCCCCATTTCCAAATATTGAACTAACTTAGGCAGTTTTCCTTTAAATTAGGATGCAGTGGAAGCCTATTTTTCCCTTTAAAATCCTTCAGAAAGCAAGCCCACAACAGTGAAAGGCTCACTCCAGGCAGCCGCATCGTCTAATAATTTATCACCAAAGCTCTTAGAAAAAACATTTGTTATACATTTTCAATGGATCACCCTAGGGCAAGTTGTTACCCAGCACAGCACCTAAATAAGGCAACTTCGGTTTAATGCGTCTCTATGTTTGATACCTGACTCGCCGTATGTTGTAGTCAAGCATTATGAAGACCTGTGGAGGGATGTAGGGCTGGGTTATGAGATGGCACAAAGCCAAGCAGGTATTGTGTCCCAGAGACTCAATTCAAATTCATCTCTTCTATTCACATGGAGGACACGATTCTGAGTCTGCCCTTTAAAAGATACAGCCCCACTCGTTGGGAAATAGGGGAATGCAATATGGTGCCTTAGCCTATCAGCACCCCTCATTCTTGTGGCAAGATGGGGGAGCTACCCCACCTGGTTCTGTCCCTCTTATGCTGCCAAGAGTCCTTATTATGAGCTGACCCATCCTGGCCAGGCCCTTGCTCATCTCTGTCCTGTTCGGGGTGGTGGGGAGTTCTGTAGTTCTAGTGGGGGCCGACCAGCCACAGGTCTCCTGGCCTAGGGACCTTTGTCTTCCACAAGCCCCTGACTGGAGTAGCTAGGGGATCCCAGGCATGCAGACTCCACTAGGTTCCAGCTCAGAGCCCTTGGATGGCACAGACAGAGCCAGTCTTTCTTGGTCCCTTGCTGCTCCTGGAGCTGCTTCCTACCTCTGCTTTTCAGAAGACTGCCCCAGCCTCTTGTCTGCTCTTCCCTCTTTGGGGCATTGGTGTGTCTGGCAGCTTCTCATCGGCCTACTGGAGGGAACCTCTCTCTGCCCTCCTCCTGCTTCTCTGGTAGCCACCCCACCCACCTGGTTTGCAGTCCTTGTATCCTCACAGCTGCTGGGAGACTGCCAGTCTGTTCTGGCTGAGCAGGCAGGCAGTCGTTTCCTTACCCTTTTGGCTGATGAAGCAGCATGGGGTATATAGACCCCATGGTAGGGAAGATGAATCACAGCTCCACCTACCATTTGTCCCTCCCAGCTCCCTCTGCTCCCTACCCCACCCACAAAGTCACTGGGGAAGTACTGGATGAACAATCCCGGCTTTCCTTCTGTGCCGCTGGAGCCATGAATCTCAGCAGGGCAGGAGGCTCTTCCCCCCCATGAACCTGCACATATATGAGGGCATGACCTGCTCTTTAACATACAGTACTTCAATACAGGAACTCCTCCCTTAAAGTTGTCCCAGTTAACGTCGTTTCCTGCTGATCCATTAGGGAATATGCTCGTTTAAAGTTGTGCAATGCTCCCTTCTGTCGTCTTTTGGCAGCCGCCTGCTTTGTCCACTGCTTGAAGGAAGAGAAGCCCGTTGCAGTGAGCTGGTGGGTGGTTGGAACCAGAATGGACTCTTTCACCCATCATGAGTAGCACACCCTTCTCCTTGCATAGTCCCATCAGCTTATTTTGGAGGCATGTTCTGCAAAACAGAAGCAAGGGTGGTAGATTCAGGTCCAATGGCTCAAATCCTGCCCTCTTTTAGATCTACAGACTCCTATTGACTTTGTAAAATTAACCCTTGTAGTACTATTTCTTAGCAACTTCTCAGCACTAATGCTGCTGAGGGCAGAATTTGGCCCATAATTTCTATTCACCTTCAGCAACAGTCAAATTGCTGTTTAACTCCAGGCAACTCCATTAAAGCACGCTCCCATGTTACATGTTTCAGCAGCGTCTGTTTTAATAGGCGATATCTCATAGTCAATCTGTTTCCAGGCACATCTAAAAATCCCTGCAAAGTCTCCCCTCTTTGGGAACAGCGCCGAGCTCTGAGGGTGACTCTGGAAATAGAGTAGGGGTGTATCTATTTCTAGATAGCATAGCATTTATCTGGGCCCATTCTTGTAGTGGCTGAGTGCCTCACAACCTTTAATGTAAATAAGACGAGGAAGACTTTGTAGCACCTTAGAGACTAACCAGTTTATTTCAGCATAAACTTTCATGGGCTATAGCCCACTTCATCGGATGCATAGACTGGAACAGAAGTAAGATGCATTTATACACACAGAAAGCAAAAAAAATGGTTGTACATTAGCATACCGATTCTAAGAGGCTGTTTAATTTGGATGGGCCATTATCAGCAGGAGAAAAAAATACCTTTTGAAATGGATATCAGGAGATTGCAACTATTGAAGGTAAATTAACAAGGGAAATGCAATCAATTAGTGTAATGAGCGAACCATTCGCACATTCTATTTAGTCCTTGGTTTACTGTGTCCAATTTGAAAATTAATTCCAGTTCCTCAGTTTCTCGTTGGAGTCTGTTTTGGAAGTTTTTCTGTTTCAGAACTGACACCACCAAGTCTTCACTGGAATGGCCTGGACGATTGAAGTGTTCTCCTACTGGTTTTTGAATATTATGATTCCTGATGTCAGATTTGTGTCCATTTATTCTTTTGCGTAGAGACTGGCCAGTTTGGCCAATGTACATGGCAGAGGGGCATTGCTGGCACATGATGGCATATATCACATTGGTCGATGTGCAGGTGAATGAGCCTCTGATGGCATGGCTGATGTGATTAGATCCTATGATGGTATCACTTGAATCGATATGTGGACAGAGTTGGCATTGGGCTTTGTTACAAGGATAGGTACCTGGATTAGTGTGTTTGTTGTGTGGTGTGTGGTTGCTGGTGAGTATTTGTTTCAGGCTGAGGGGCTGTCTGTAAGCGAGGACTGATCTGTCTCCCAAGATCTGTGAGAGTGAGGGATCATCTTTCAGGTTGTAGGTCTTTGATGATGCATTGGAAAGGCTTAAGTTGGGGGCTGAAGGTGACAGCTAATAGTGTTCTGTTTTTGTCTTAAACCTTTAATGTATTTACCCTCACAACAGCACTGGGCAGTGCTAGTGTCCCTGTTTTAAAGGGGGCACCTGAGGCATAGAGAGGCTAAGTAACTTGCCCGGGTTTTGCAGTAAGCGTGTGTTAGAGCCAGTGGCGGATTAGCTATTGGTCCAACAGGGCCAATGCCCACAGCCAATTGGGGACCCCCCCGAAAAAATGGATACTCTCATGTCATCCTCCTTACCAGAGCCTCTCACCACCGCCTGTAGCTATACGCCGCAGTGTGGACACAGCCTGCTCTTCACTGCATTGTGTAGCTCTACACCCTGCTCACCGCTGACACTGGTGTGCAGTGTAGATTTAGCTGGAGAGTGATCTGCCATATTACTCTATCGTCTGGAAGAGCCACATGCTGTTAGTCCAGGTCAGTAGCTGGTGGGAGTTTAACAGCTTAGGACACGTTCCCCCACTGCAGTTTGCCTCAGGCTGTGTGTGGTGTGGAGGATTACGTCAGACGCCTTTAAACGTTCCCATGCAATTCACTGCCTACATCCCGGAACAACTATCCTTGGTTTACAGGTGACCCTCCAAGTCTCTTGAAAACAGAGAAGCAAGGCTATCCGCATTTAAATTTTATCAGTGTGAGACTGCCTAGTGGGGTATGCTGTAAGCAAGACATAACACCGTAGACCATCAGGTGCTCTCATCTTTCTGTGACTCACAATCTTAGCCCTCCAATAAAGAAACTGCCCTATGTATCCTACCCACAGTATTGCTGCTCTGATTCTACCATACAACATGCATTAATATTTTAACAAACTACAATCCATGTACTTCTGCTGCTGCAGTTTAGCTTTAGGAAGTGGCCTCTGCTCTTGCCCCTCACCCCCACTGGGAGTAACAGAGAGGGGGCAGGATAAAGCCCAGTTTGTCTCCTCAGAAGCAAAAGTGGGAGAGGCCTCACCAGACCTGTGACAGTGCTGGAGCGAATGTAGGCCCGCTGAGAACTCCCGATTTCAGGCCTCGTCTCTGCAGGCAGCTGATGTGACAGAGAAGAGGCAATTACTTCCACTCCTCAGCGCTGCTGCTGTCACGAACTGGTGCTGTTGGGAGTTTATGTAAAATGCTGCACAGGGGAGGCCATTTGCAGAGCACAACAAAACATTTTATTAGACCCACAAAACCCAAGGGCAATGCTACATATACTTGTGCATCGTCTATGTGCATCTTATGGATTAACTATTTAGGTGTTTATTGCTATAGAGCAGATACCGACGCTTGGTAGCACTAAATTCTTATTTTTTTATAATTTTGAGAGATAATGTTGAATTTTATTTTTAAGCCTTTATTTTTATTTTTTATCAATTTACATTTTCATGGTTGCATGAAATTTTGGGTTTGAAGCATATGTTTTCCAACCAATTCAAATGTTCACATTTGCAGGAAAAATTTGGGGGGCATCAGAGAATAACTAGACAGTCTGTTATAAGTTCTCAAGTGACATTTTTCTGACTTTGCCTATCTGTAAATTTTGATTATTATTGATTAAAATAGTTTCCTGTTGGTTTGGGTATGCATGGCGAAATTGATGTTTACTGACATTTACTGATAAAAATCGAATCCATCCAAGCCTACAGCTACCTTAACCCATTCTCATGTGTACCTCTTTTTATTTTTAGGAATAAAAATATTCCTAAAAATAAAAAGAGGTACACAGAGGCCTATTAGGAAGTGTTGAGGGTGCTTTTTGATATGTATTAATTGGCTGTATTGTAACTTTAATACTATCCAGCTGGTCCTAGCATGGCCTATCTTGGGAGCTACAGATATTTTTTGCCTTAATTTGCTTGCCACCTTAGCATTTTGAACACATTAGAGAAAATCCAGAAGAAAGCAACCAAAATGATGAAAGATCTAGAAAACATGCCCTATGAGGACAGATTGAAAAAGAATAGGTTTGTTTAGTCTGGAGAAAAGAAGACTAGGGGCAGGGGGGACATGATAACCATCTTCCAATATGTAAAAGATTGTTATAAAGAGCAGGACAATAAATTGTTCTTCTTAACCACTGAGGACGTGACAAGAAGAAGTAATGGGCTTAAATTGCAGCCAGGGAGATTTAGATTAGACACTAGGAAAAATCTCATAACTGTAAGAGTAGTTAACCACTGGAATGAATTATCTAGGGAGGTTTTGGAATCTCCATCTGTGACGTTCCCCTGATGTTAGCTGGGCTGGTGATCTGCTAGGTCACTCCAGTCCTTGACTCTGGGAACCAGCCTTACCCTGCTGTGAGAACCCCCACTCCTGGGCCATTAATGGACAGGCTCTGGCATGTAAACTGCTCCTTGGATTGTGCAACTGAATGACATTAGCCAATATCTCCGGTCCCAGACACAACCTTAGGAACCTCCGTCTTGCAGTGTCCAGATTCGCCCGCTGGACGCTGCTGGTTTGTATGAGTTTGTCAATTTAACAAAGAAATTGATATGTCCTAGGCTTGTTATCCCAAGGGGAGTCTCTGACATGCTTCAAACCAAATGCACTGCTCTGGGTAGAATAAACCAACAAATTTATTAATTACAAAGAGATTTTAAGTGATTATAAGTCAAAGCACAAGAAGATTTGGTCAAATGAAATAAAAGCAAAATACATTCTAAGCTGATCTTAACAGTTTCAGTACCCTTTCATACTTAGATGCTTCTCACCACAGACTGGCTGTTTGCTCTTCAGCCAGGCTCTTCTCTTTGATCAGCACTTCAGTCACTTGGTGTGGTATCTGTAGATGTAGGTAGAAGAGAGAGGAAGAGCACGGCAAATGTCTCTTTCCCTTTTATCGTGCTCTTTCTTCCCTCTTGGCTTTGCTGCCCCCTTCAGAATCAGGTGAGGATTACATCATCATAGTCCCAAACTGATCAGAGGTGGGGAGGTGACTCACTGGAGAGTCCAACAGATCCTTTGATGCTGCTTGGACCAGTGTCCTTTGTTCCTGTGAGGCTGGGCTGGGTTTGTCCGATATATGCCCTGATGAGGTGTGAACTGCCCCTCTGCTCTTGGAGAGTTTTGCCTGGGCCTGTTTTAAGCCATGAGGACACATTTTCAGCCTCATAACTACATGCATGACATTACAACCTATAATAGTACTGTAACATTACTGTAGCAATTACTATAGCAATTACTATAGCATCACTATAACAACAATGCTCAGTGCCTCATGAGCCTCCCAAAGCCACCCAGCATGACAAAGTTTGCATTGGATACCATACAATCATTTTAAAAGGATGAACATGGGAGTGTAGAGTGTTCCCACAAGATACAGAACATCACACCATCACTGAAGGTGTTTAAGAGCAGGTTAGACAAACACCTGTCAAGGATGGTCTAGATAATATGTGTCCTGCCTCAGTGCAAGGGACTGGACTAGGTGACCTCCCAATATCTTTTCCAGTCCTGCATTTTTATGATTCTATGATTAAGCTCTGATAGATTTGAAGGAGACTGTACTTTCTCATCCTGATATATGTTTTAAAAGTTGTTAAAAAAAGTCTCCAGCAAGAAAAGATGGATTTGCTATGAGAACATAAATCACACCAGCATTTACTGTGACATCTAAGGGATTCCTACAAAATCTAAGAGATTTCTTCAGGTTGTGATTTCTTGCTTCTCTTTTTATTTCCTATTCTTCATGGCCAGATTATTCCTCAGTATCTTATTCACCAGACGCACCCATTGATTTCAGTGGGACTGTTCATGGTGTAAGAACTACTCAACATGAGTAAGAATACCGACAATCTAATCAAAAAGGATTTTTTTTAGCACCGGGTCCAATCACCCACTAGTGTAAATCATTGTTATTGGTCAATGGGACTATGCTGATTAAAAGCGACTGAAGATCTTGCTCCATTCTTTTTTCAAGTTAGAAGTCAAAGGCAAAGTTTAATGTGTTTGACCCTAATTAAGATGAACTTTTTCAAACATTTCATAGGTAGCAAACAAATAACTTGAAATGAATTCTGGAAATTTACCAAGAAAACTTAAGCATGAAGAGACAAAATCAGAAAGGCTGAGGCACAGAATGAGTTACTCCTAACAATGGCATAAAAGACAATACAAAAAGGTTCTATAAATACATCAGGAGCAAGAGAAAGATGAAGGAAAGTATAGGTCTTCTGCTTAGTGGGGAGAGAAAGCTAATAACCAAAAATATCAAGAAGGCTGAGATGTTTAATGTCTATTTTACTTCAGTCATAAAAAAATTATGACCAAATATTTAAAAATAATATTAATAAGAAGGGGGAAGAAACACAAGCCATAATACAGAAATAAAATCTTAGAGAATATTTATATAAGTTAGACATGTTCACATTTCAGGGTTTGATAAAAGTCATCCTAGGACATAAGGAACTAGCTGAAGCAATCTCAGAACTGTTCGCAATTCTGTTTGAGAAATTATGGTGGACGGGTGAAAGCCCAGAAGAGTAGGGAAGGGCAAACTTAGCACCTGTCTTTAAAAAGGGGAACAAATAGCACCCGGGGAATTATATACCAGTCAGCCTAACAGCAATACCTGGACGGACCCTGAAACAACATATTAAACAATAAAATTATAAGCAACTAGAGGATAACAGGGTTATGAAGAATATCCAGCATGCATTTGTCAAGGACAATCAGGCCAAACTAACTCAATTTCCTTCTCTGAGGGGGTTATTCTCAGGCTTTTGACATAGGCCTACATGTTGTTCTTCTAAGTTAATGTGGTCTAGGTGAAATTACTGTAAAGCGGATGCATATCTGATTAAATTGAAGGCACATGTCTCATGGAGTCTCTCAGGGTTATCCTGGGTCCAATATTATTCAATATTGTAATTAATAATTTGGATAATGGAGAAGAGAGTGAGCTTATGAAATTTGCAGATGACGTCAAGCTGCGAGGGGTTGAAAATGTTTTGGAGGACAGGATTAGAATTCAAAATGACCTTGACAAACTGGAAAATTGGTCTGAAATCAACAAAATGAAATTCAGTACAAACAAGCACAAAGTATTGTATTTGAGTAGAAAAAACCAACCGCGCAAGTACACATTGAGGAATAACTGGGTAGGCAGTAGTGCCGCTGGAAAGGAGCTGAGGGGAGGGAGGTATAGTGAATCACAAACTGATTCTGAGTCAACACTGTGATGCAGCTGTGAAGAAGGCTAATGTCCTTCTGGGATATATGAAGAGCATTGTTATAGGTAGGACATGGAAGGCAATTGTCCCACTCTATTCAGCACTGTTGAGGCCTCAGCTGGAGTAGTGAATTCAGGCCTTGGTATCAGGTTAAGACAGATGTAGACAAATTGAAGAGAGTTCAGAGGAGAGAAATGCAAATGAAAAAAGGTTTAGAAAACCAGCCCTGTTAGGAAAGGTTAAAAAAAATAAGCGGGGCATGTTTAGTCTTGAGAAAAGGAGACTGTGTGGGGACCTGGTTACAGTCTTCAGATATGTTAAGGGCTGATATAAAGAGGACTGTGATCAGCTGTTTTTGATGTCCACTGAAAGAAGGACAAGAAGTAATGGGCTTCATCTGCAACAAAGATTCAGGTTAGATAGTAGGAAAATCTTTCCAGCTGTAAGGATAGCTAAACTCTGGACTAAGATTCAAAGGGAAGTTGTGGGATCAAGGCATTTTGGATCTCACCACTAGTAGAAAGCCTCTTCTGGAAGTCTTGAAAGCGACTGTAAATGGTACATCTCAAACTCTGTCTCACTGCCTTGGTCTTCAGTGGCTAATGTACTCACAATCTTTATCCCCTCTGGTGCTGCTTCATCTGGTGTTAAAATCTGATTAACGATCAAAAACGTCCTTTTGCTTTGCTCTGTAGGTTTCATCTACCCTAAGATGTTTGGTGACATTTGTGATGGGGCATATACCCCGTGATTGCCTGGAGGCTAAGAAAGGGGCTAATTAACCCAACAGGCCACAGCAGAGAGGTGGCGGGTGACTAAACAATCTCCTGATTGAATGGGGAAGCCCAGTTGGAGAGGAATGAGTTGGGCTGGGACTATAAAGGCAGGAAACTGGCAGCAGACGGGGGCTGCTGGGAAAGACTGCAGTCGCCCCCATGGAGAAGGGAGGAGTGTTTGGAGGCTGTAGAGGCAGGTAGCCCCTGGCTACTCCCTAAAAGGGGGGGAGTTAGGAGGCTGGCAAACCGAGAGAGGAGGGAATGCCAGATGGTAAGGAAAGGTCTCACAGAAAATCAGTGAGGTCTAGAAGGGAGCAGACCTTGACTGCTAACTAGAGGCTCCCTGAGCTGGAACCTGGATTAGAGGGTAGGCCTGGATTCCCCTGCCAGCCACTGAGGGAGTGGCACTGCAAGGCAGTGAATGGAAAGACTGCCGGTGAGGAAAGACTTTCCAACCCTGGAAGGAGAAAACCTATATAGTGACCTGGACGGAGAGCCAAGTCACAAAGAGGCAGCAGCAGCTTCTGGAGCGAAAGATGGACCATGGACCCAGAGGGAGAGGCAGAGAGATGGCGTGTGCCCAGCGGAAGGGGTGTTGACCTCATGAGTTATTCCCCAGAATGACCAGGAGGATACTAGACCCCTACTAGGTAATTAGTTCTAGTGCTTACTGATCCATGTCCAAATCAACATTATTTTCAGTTTGGAGAGCCGCTGTGATTACACATGCGGCTATCAACAACTTGTTTTGTGTGAGCATAATAGTGAAAGGTACAAAGTGGCTACAACAGTTAAATGTGGGAAATTGTTTAAAAAAGAAAAGTAAAAAAGTCTTATAGCCATAGCAAAGTATTCCAAAATCTAACACCAAGGTATGCATCAATTGACCTTCTTCTTTCTGCAAATGTTTATTCTACCACATGCAACGCTTACTAAGGAAAACTTTGCTACAAAATGCAGCATTAAAGACCTAGCACACAACGGTGCCTGTTGTTAAGGTTAGACGTTGCAATCCACAGCCCTGCAATCAGGTGCTGTGTAGGCTCAAAAGTCTACCTGGCTGGAACAGATTGTAGGATCTGAGCTGCAGGGCTGTTGGGTTTGGCTGGTTTTTAAACCTCTTCCTCTTTGCATCCCAGTACCTGAGCCTTAGGGTGACCAGATGTCCTGATTTTATTGGGACAGTCCCGACTTTAGGGGACTTGTCCCACGTCCCGACCTTACATTGGTCGGGACGCCCTTTCTCCCGCTATCGGGACCGTAGGCGACCAGGCACCAGAGCTCACCGTTTCTGCCTGGGGCAGCTCCCACAGGAGCTTGCAAATCTGCCCCAGGCAGGCAGAGGCAGCGAGGCGGTCTCACGTGGCATGCGGAGGGGGGGGGGCTTGTGGGTGCCCGGGGGGGGTAGAGCCCCCCCCCCCCCCCCCCCCCCCCCTGCAACCTGGCTCTGGCCACCGCCGCACCTTCCCCAAGTGTCCCCCGGCCGCCCCTTGCTGCCCCCATGGACCGCCCTGACCCTGGAGCAGAAGCATCCCTGTCTCTCAGTGCAGCAACAGGCTGCCTCCCTGCAGCACCTGCCGCAGCAGGGTCCTAGTGCCCGCCATCTTCTGCTGCCAGTGATGGGGGTGAGTGTGATGCTGGGGGGTAGGAAAGGGGGGCCCGTCCCCCAGAGCTTGCTGCTGCCAGCAGGGAAAGGGCTGGGGGGAATCCTCCTCTCTGGCCCCAGTCCTGGATCAGCCTGCCTGCACCCAAACGCATCCCCAGCCCTGCCCCACTCCAGAGCCCACGCTCCCAGCCAGAGCTTCCCCCCCACCGCACCCTCAACCCTCTACCCAGCCCTGAGCCCTCCAACACCCCAAACCCCTCATCCCCAGTCCCAGCCAGAGCCCCCCACACCTCAACCCTCCGCCCCATGCTACATTACATTATGCAATATTCATTTAAAAAGTTTATAATAAGCTCTGGGGAAAGGGGACGGGGGGGGGGGGCGCAAGGTAAAAATTTTGCCTAAGGCGCACAATATCCTTGCACTCGTGCCCCGCCCCCCCCCCCAGCCGTTGCCGTCACCCCGATCGCCCAGTGTGTCCTGATCTTTCACTCCTGCGATCTGGTCACCCTACTGAGCCTTCAAAGGGGGAATGGGCTTCTGCAGAGAATGGATTTATTCCCAGGCTGTTTTGTTCACAAGTATTTTCATTCATGAACACAGTTGGACTGAACAGGAAAAATGCTGGAGAAACCTTTTCACAAGCAACTTCAGTAAAAAAAACAACAAAACAGCTTGAAGTGCAAGTTACCCTGAACTGATCTGCTCTCTGTGCATTAATGGGCTGACTCTGTCTAGTCACTGCTGGGAGTACGCCGTAGACCCACGGCCAACAGATGATTCTCTTGCCCTTGCATTTTGATCTGAGCCTGTTTTCAATGCTGCTTCTCTTCTCCAGTGTGTAAGCGAAGCATGCACTTACATGGAAAGTGGGGAAAGATGGATTTGAAAAATGGAATTAAAGAGAAATAGATGTTTCCAGTAGGAGCTCCATCAGCATCTGCCCACAATGACAGAATGCTGGCTTGTATTTTGGCTAACATAAGCAAAAAGGCTGCAAGATTACACTGAATTCCTTTTCCCTCTACTTCCATCCCAAGTCTAGCTCCTTGTACTGCTTTCAGGGGTGTGTGGCATCTTCCTACCTAATGCTCTTGGCATTAGATACAGCACAATCAGGTACAGATTCCAGATGGTGATTGCAGTCAAAGGATACAGAATCAAATATTTTGCCTTTGAGTTGCCCAAACTACTTCCAAACTTTCCAGACAAAAACACCATCTGACTTTCCACTCTGTTTAGCAACCCAGACAAGAGCCCTGACAGCACGTTCCAAGCCATTTTCTCATGGATGCGTCTGCTAGCAATGAAAGGTGCTTTGACAGACACTGTCATTACACTTTTGCTGGAAGGCTCCAAAATCACAATGCAGCCGAGCAGACCCTCCTTCCATGCCTCTTTCCCCAATAAAGTGCATTGCAGGGCAATGATTCTGTAAGTAGGGTCCAGTGACTCATGATTATATCTCTCTTGCATTATAGCTTATTTACCCGGACTCAGTTCACATATACATTCAACCTCCGCTCCAGCCCCCTGGGCATGGGTTTATGGTGCTTATCTGGCCCCCATCATTCTAGTATCTTACCGTTTCACCTTTATGAGTGTAGTCTTCCTCAGAGCACCCATTTGAGGTGGGGAAGTGCTGTTATCTCTTTTTACTGATGGGGAACTGAGGCACTGAGAGGACAAGTGGCTTGCCCAAGGGCAGACAGGAATGTCTGTAGCGCGGAAGGGAGCTGGATCCCTCTCTCCCAAGCCTCAGGGTGGTATCCTTACCACTGGGCCATCCTTCCGCCCTTCATTATGAAAGAAACCACAGCCTGAAGCTGTATGATCCTTTTCACAGATTGCTCCCAGCAGCAGCATTGAAAGCCCAAAGGACAAGGAGAGATGTCGCTGGAGAACAAGGTTAGGAGCTTCATATCATTGTCTCTGGACAGGCCCCCAGTATCCATTCAGATCCCTCTGAATGCACTGGGTGGGTGTATGGGGTAGATTCCCATGATCTTTTCACAAAGTGGAAATCTTCCCCACCCCGCCTCCAGAGCCTGACTGCCCATTGGTTTCACCAGTCCAGGGGATGATGTGATCTAAGAATATGAAACAGAGGATCTTGTTTTAAAAAGGCAAAGTGCAAAGGATTAACAAAATCCAGTAGGAAAGAGGTGGTCCTAAAAATGGGATAAGGCTTAAAGCAAAGACGATAGGCTGGTGATTAAAAAACGAACAAGAAACTGGCAGTGGCCTTTATGAAACATAAAAAAAATCAAGTTTGAGCCAGGGTTTAAAATGAGCTAAAATTTGGAGAACAATCAGTAATTAAGTAAGGGGTGAAATAACTAATTCATATTTAATAGCTAAATAATTCAGAGCTATCAAGTCATGCTTACGCCTAACCTGTGTAACTCCAGATCTCTGTCACTGCTCAGCTTATCTCTGCTCTGCTCTCTCCGACTGCTTGGTACACTCCCTAGGTGAGTTCATCTTGAATTAGCTTGTAAACTCAGCAGGACAAGGATCATGTTTTTCTGGTTGTACACCACCAAGCACAGGAGCTAATTGTTTCACTCTCCTTGGTATTGGTGAGGCCTCCGCTGGAGTACTGTGCCCAGGTTAGGGCATCCCATTTTAAGAAAGATGCGGTCATGTTGGACAGGGTCCAGAGGAGAGCAACAGAAATGATAAGAGGTTTGGAATGGAAAGAATTGGACATTTTTAGTCTCAAAGCGAAGGCTGAGGGGTATTTAACGGTTTTAAAATATGTAACGGTTTGTTATAAAAAGGCCCACAATCAAGTGTTCTCCATGTCCACTGAGGGCAGGACAAGAATTAATAAATTTGCACCAAGGGAGATGTAAGTTAGATATTTGGAAAAACATTCTAGCCATAAGGACAGTTTAGCTCTGGAACAGGGTACCTTAGGGAGGTTGTGGAATCCTCATCAGTGGAAGTTTTTAAAACAGGTTAGACAAACACCTGTTTGGGATGGTCTACACTAAATCCTCCCTCAGCATGGAAGGATGGATTAACTGACACTTCGGGGTCCCTTCTCGACCTGTATCTTTAAGGTTTTATGACACTTGGGCACTATTGGAGTACAAATCATATGGAATAATAAATGTTGTTCTGCATCTTTAAAATTCATTTTTGTTATTCTGGAGTTAATTCCTTGTAATTATGCAGCAGCTTCTTCCCGTTCAAAGACATTTTCATGTGTTTTTTTTTTCATTCACCTTTTTAAAATCTCTATTAAACAAAACCATTTAAAGCTGGAGGGTAAAATGAAAGCTAATTTGACTTTGACTCTGTTTTTGCATTTGGTAGAGCTGCCATAATTGAGCTTTATTACAAATTGCAGTCATGTCTTTCTTCCTTGGTGAAGAAAGGCAATCAGTTCTGAATGCAGTGAAAGGCACGCTCTGGCCTGCATGCATGGTGCAAAAGGCACACAACAATTATAGCAGACTTTGCTGGGCCTGACCTGAGATGTATTTCATATTTCTTGGTTATCTGGGGATATTCTGCTCTGTTGATGTCCTGAAGTTAATTCGCCCAAGAGGACTTGATGCATATGTGGAATCCCAGAGTGTTCAAGATCTCAGAACTTTCCTCTTGGGAAGACTGGAACAATTAGCAGAAACTTTGAGCTTGATCCAGACCCCACTGAAGTCATCAGAAAAACTTCAGCTTCAGTGGACATTGGATCAGAGCTGCAGAAAGTAAAGAGGGTGGCAGGTTTGTGGATGCAACAGAGATGTCATGGTGGGTACAAAGGAATCCAAGGGTCCTTACCTGGGAAATGGTCAGTTATCAAGAGAGATGGAAGCATGGTGGGATAGCTGGGGGAGTGAAAGCGTAGGGAGGTCTCCAGTGTTGGATCAAAATTTTGGGTAGCTCACTTATGATTTGGATAGGCATCCTTCTGAGGCCTGACCTCTATTAGTGACTGTCATACACCAGGACATAGGTCGTCAGAGCAGTGGTGATTAGACTTAGTGGCCAGAGCAGGAGTCAGACACTGGAGGCTGGAGACAGTGTCTGGAGTCAAGCCAAGGGTCGGAGCTAGAATCAGTAGTCAGGTGGAGAAAAGAAGCGGAGATCTGGAACAAGCCAGGAGAGTGGGAATGAGACAGTGCTCAGGAGTAAGGTGACAAGGCAAGGTCCAAAGTAGCACCCAAACATGGATTTACTTAGTGCATCTGACCATTTGTGTGCCACCTCCTGGCTTAAATGGCGAGTCTGAGCCAGTTGGCGAGGCTGGACATCTCCTCCCATCAGGAGTTCATGGGCAGTGTCTCTGGTGAGTTAGGGTCCATCAGCCCACACTTCTTACTGGTACTAGGAAGCAGGTGGGTGGTGACTGTAATTAGAAGATTGCCTTGCACCCCATAGCCCTGGGTTTGAGACCAGCAATCCCATACAGTAGATATCCAGAAACATGCTAACTCCCTGGAAATGGGGCATATGTCTACTGAATGAGGCAGATGTTCTGCATACGGTCAAACAGATGGGGACAGCAGATTGATTAGATCTATAGACATTATGCTACCACCAATGTATTTTTTTTCAGTTGACATTTCTTGGAGAGTTTAAACCAAAGGGGTGTGATCCTGCTATCCTTTCTTTGAAATTGAAGGGAGGAACGCCAGGACTGGGCCATAAATGTGTTTATATACTGTAGAACTTTGCATACACTGAATTAATTCACTGTTTAGTGTAGATAGACTTCAGCAATACAGTGGGCTGCATTCATTATGTCTCACATAAGGTGAGGATGCTCTTTAAAATCGCTTGATGCAATTTCAACATTAATAGACTCTTTGTGTTATTTCAATTTTCTGACATTTCAATCAACCTTAAAAATGCTCTAAGAAACTGGAATTTCCTCCAGACCTCCCCCCCAACCTCAATAATCTTTTACACAATATATCATTAAGGAACATTGTATGTGTTAAAAAAATGACACTTTCTAACGAGCGCCTGTATAATCTTATTCCGTTACATTTTTATGGAAGGTAGTTGAACACTTATTGTTACCAAGAATATAAAAGTTGATGGCTGTTTTTGTTTGGAGCAACATTTGGACTCATGCCAACCTATCTTCAATTTCTATAAAAGCAGTGAAAATTACTACCATTACAATTGCCTGATTGTAGTCCATTATAATGAAATTAACATAAAACATCTTGAGAAGCATTTCAAAGTGGTGCATTTTTATACAGTAATCTGATTTGAAGCTATCGCTAACTGAGGAAAAACTGCATTAAGATTAACATGACACCATGCATTAATGCGGAGATAAACACTTGCATGACCAGAATGAGAATGGTTAACAAAATTGCATTTGTCTCAGCACATTCTCATGTATCTGAGGGAAGTCAGGGAATGACACTACCGGAACTAGGGACACAATGGAACACTTCGTCTGTTGACTGAATAAATCACTTACCACAGCTCAGAATGGCATTTAGAAGAAAAGAGAGTTTATTCTCAAATATCATAGAATATGTATGTTAAAATGTCAGTTCTTGCTTCGGACGTATTTTAAAGACAGAACTTTCCATCTCTGTGATTTTGTTTAGTTGGTCTTGGATTCCACAGCCTATAGGGATATAGAATAATACTTTTCCTTTCTCTTAGATCATTCACGCACTGCTTCTAGGACCATACAATCCAATAAACAGTTCACAAACCTCAGCTCAGCATTATAACTATTCACATCAGTACCTGCAAAAAACCAGCCCAGCAATGGAGACAAAATACATGTAAGAACATGTGTAAACTCATCCCAACACAGCACGAAGTGAGCATAGCCAAAGAATTATGCCAATGGCAACACCTCAAAAGATTTGAGCCTCAGGTTGGATGAGAATCCCTGACCAACAGTTTCAAAAGTATGGGTAAATGTTTTTGAAAGGGCTTAAGAGACTGAAGTGCCTAAGTCTCCTTTTCCAAAGTGCTGAAGGCTAGCTACACGAAGGCACTGCATCAGCTGACTCCTAGCCACCGTGCAGGCAAGTGGAATTTGTCAGTCTGAGTTAGGCACCCAGGCTCCCTGCTGAGTGGAGAGCTACCTAAGCTAGCCAGAAGTGAAATGCAGAGCACAAGGCCAAAGCCTCAGTCCATATCCTCGAAGGTATTAAGGCACACAGCTCCCACTGATCTGGGCCGTGTGTGGCCGACTGATAGGTCAGAAATAGGCACCTGTCTGAACTTAGGAGTCACAGCTGTGAACCCTATCCCGGAGATAAGTATCTAAGCTAGCTCAACGGCTGAGGTAGCTCAGGCCCCAATCAGCAGCAGAGAAAGGGGAGGTTATAGCCACTAGCCCACTGTGGTTAGGGCACACAACTGCACGTGAGACATCCAGATTCAGATCACTGCTGTGCCTGATTCAGAACAGGTCTTTGAACCCAGGTCGCCCACGTCCCAGGAAAGTCCCTAACCCTGGGGCAAATGGGTGTAATACTGACACACAGCTTTATCCTTCTGGCTGCCCTTTGTGCAAGCCTATGGGCATGCCCCGAGAATACCTACTGGCCTGGGCCTCACTGGCACAATAGGCAGAGGCAAGCTTATCATCTGAGACTCCTGCTGTGGGGTCACTGGGCTTTGGCTGGCACTAGGACCCCAAACATCTTGTTAGCTGTGGCATGACAGCAGGACTTAGGCAGTTTTGCAAATGCCAACAGACAAGGACATAGGCACCATGGAGGACAGGCACTAATTGAGCAGTGGGTTTGAGAAGTCAGAGGTATCTAAAGGTTAGACGTAAGTGCCTAAAGGGGCAGTTGGGTTCCTAAATGCCACTGTGTATCTGTCCAGTGGCTCTTTACTCTGTTTAAATGAAAGCTCAGAATTTGAGGGATTTTGCAGTCTGCAGCAAATTAATGGGGCATTGCCGAAACCATGACAGCAGCAATTATTCTGTTCCTTTGATGTTTCTTCTGTCCTTAATATTGAAGACGTTGGGGTGTATTTACAGTTGTGTTTCCATGAGGCAGCCATCTCCCTCAGGGCAATTGTCCTGGTTGTGACATTCAAGTCTAAAGGACATCTTAAAGATTCATGTGCCGGATAGCATGCTAGCAGAGGTGCTAATGGGGAACAATATTTTGGTTCTGTCCAAAGTTGTTAATGCAGTAACTTATACAAAGAAGTTTGTTTTTGAAACCCCTTCTGGGCCCAGATCCCTCTCTGCATCTGAGACAGCTATCTGAGCTGGCTGTGGGCAGGATTTCGCAGCAGTGCAGAGGGCAGACTCCTCTCTAGAAAGCATGAGGGGAATCATCTTCAGTGGGACCCTGTGATGGGGCAGACCAGCCCCGTACTGGGACAGATAGGATTAACCCTGCCCTCCTAGCAGAGGAAGCCATGCCCCAGAAGCTCTACTGGGAATGTTCCTGCTGTCAGAGCAGTATAAAAGCCTGCAAGCCAGCTCAGTCTGGGCTGGCTGCTGAAGGGGAAGGACACTCTGCAGAGGCTCCAGCCCAGGAGCCGTTACAGCCCTTACCAGGGAGAGCTGAGGAGCCAGGATTACAGACCAGAAGCCCGTGGCGAGTGCGACCCCAGCAAGTGGAGGCAGCTGCTGAGGACCCCAGAGACCCTGGAGCTAGGGAGTGGAGAATAAGTGGGAAGTGACCCAGGGAAGGTAAGCGAGTGGTACCTTCCACCACTGTGAGGTCAGTGTGTTGCGGCCAGGATCCCTGTTGACCCCAGGATGGAGTACTCCACCCGGACAGGGCCCTGGGTTGGAGCCCGGTGAAGGTGGCAGGGTCTGGGCTCCTGCTCTGGGGGTTACACCCCCCCCCTTCCCGCGTCGTGATACCGTGACTCAACTCAGATCCCAGGCTTTGGGGGGACTCTGGCCATTGGGCCAGGCCATCACAGAAGCACTATATTTAGAGACTTGGACTGTTAGGCCACACTCTCCCATCAGGGGAGGAGAGCAGGACTGACTCTGACCCTTGCACCACACTGATACAGGAGCCTAGCCTATGGACTCTGGCCGCTAAGCCCTACTCTCCCGCCAGGAGAGTGGGACCCCAGCCTCTGGGCTGCATTGTTGTGGGAACCTTGGAGAGGGAGGTGTAGAATAGGCGGAGTTACCTCTTGTCCCCAGACCCAAAGAGGGCTGACGAGGTACCATCCCTGCCACAGACCCCAGTTAAGGAACATGGGGAAAGGTGTGGGTTTTTTTGAAGAGGATAGAAGAATGTACAGAAAAGCCCCTATGGAGGAAAATAGAAGCCCTGGGAAACCTTACAAGCAATTGATTGTACCTGCTAAGCACTGTGGGAAGTTAATGTTGTTAGTTCGCAACTGTCTTTTCGCTGGTCACGTGGGATTAGAGAGGTCATATGAAAGGTTAATAAGAAATTATTATTGGCCAGGAATTCAGAATGAGGTGAAGGATTATTGCAAGTCTTGTGACTTATGTCAGAAGTAGACTTGGTACTTTCTGTGATTGTCCAGTGACAGGGGCTGGATACTTCAGAGGAGCACTATTCCAGGGGGTTCAGGAATTGGGGTAGCTAGTGGTACCTGAAAGGCAAAGTAAGGGCTGGTGGAGAACTATGTAGTTTGTTTGGCTGACTAACAGACTGGGGTGGCAGGAAGCCATCACACAGTTTAGCACCAACAAATCACCTTTTTGTTAACCTGGTCACACATAGTTCTGGACACCCCAAGAAAGCCTCACATCCATAGTAGCATGTGAGGAGAGCACTTTGTGTGGGCCATGCCCTGTGTTAGAGAGAGAGAGAGAGAGAGTATTTTGATATCAGAATGTTAAACTTAAAAATCAGTGAGCATGCTTAGACATGATTTTTTTTTTCATAGCACAATTCACCAACCAAAAGCACATATAGCTCCACTGAAGACTCTGGAGTAATTTTCAAAGTTCAACCATCCTGAAACCATCGTACGTGGAAAGTAAAGGTGACCAGGATATTTGTGTTGAAGTGGGAAAAATACATTTTACTCCTGCCTTCACAAATGGATCTGGCTGAAAGTGGATAGTGAAAGGGCAGATGTTTTGCCAAATTATGAACAGATGGAACCAGAGGATAATAACAAAGATGCTTTTGCTGCCCCAATGAGAGTGGTCTCTAGCACTGACTGGTATAATAATCCTTTATTGTCTGTTCTATAGGAGTTTCCTCTCCAAGTGATGTCAATATTATCCTTTAGCCAGAAGAAAGATTCTGTCTTGGCACTAGCCTTACATCAGTGTAATTTCACTGACTTCTAATTATTCCTGATTTGCATTAGTCTAAGTGAGGTCACAAGCAGAGTCACATATCACTCCATCCCCATACCATTTTTCACAAAAGAATTCTTCCTCAGAACAGCCTCCTGAGATCATATCAAGGTTAAATAAAGGGTCGTGCAACAAAATGGAAAGATGACACATTCGAACTTGATAAAAAGAAATTGTTTTTCACCCAATGGACTGAGTCTGTGGAACTCATTGCTGCAAAATACCACCAGGGCCTTAAATTTAGCTGGGTTAAAAAAGGAATTAGAAATGTATATGGGAAATGAGACTGTCCAGTGTTATAACCACAGAGCTGAAAAAAAAGTTTTGGAACCTTTTTGCTTCAGGGCATCAGGCAACCTCTAATTACTGGAGGTCAGGAGCAAATTTCCCTAGGAACCAGTTAAGCCATAGCTGCCTACTGCAAGGTTCCTTGTACTTTTCTCTGGCATATCTAGAACTGGACATTATTGGAGCGTGGATACGGGCTAGATAGACCATGGGTTTGATCTACTCTAGGCATTCCTATGTAAGTTTTATGGTCAACCATTGTTCTTTCCCCTTAAGAAGAAGTGACTCTTTTCACATCCTGAACAGCTCTGCTCAGACAGTTCCATGTACTATAAGTCTCCTGTGCAATAGATACTCCAATATCAGTATTTCAAACGGCATTTCAGATTCCAGCCTTGCTCTACACCTCAGGCCTGGTCTTCACTGTGGGGAGGGATCGACTGCAGATACGCAACTTCAGCTACGTGAATCACGTAGGTGAAGTGTGCGTATCTGCAGCCGATTTACCTGCTGTCCTCACGGCGGCGGCAGTCAGCAGCGCGCTCCCCCGTCGACTCCAGCTTTTACGCCTCTGGTCAAGCTGAAGTTACGGAGTCGACGGGGGCAGCGCTGGTGATTGATTTCTCACGTCTTGATGAGACACGATAAATCGATCGCCACAAGATCGATCCTTCCCCGCTGTAGTGAAGACAAGTCCTCAGAGTCGATTACTTTGGTCTCATTATTTTAATTCCTTCTTCTTGGTCTCTCTTCTTGGCAGCTTTAAGGCAGCTTCATACAAATCCTCAAACAATAACCCTCTAAAGAAGAGAGGGTCAAAAGCTTCCTTAAAATGATGGTCAGAGAAAACAAATGTTCTTCAAGGAGTGACAGTGCTACACAAACCATGTTTCTATTGACCTCAGCTTGGAAAGATGGGAGCTCACTCCATGGATTTTCTATAGCCCAAGCAGACTGGGATAGATCAGTTAACACGAAGTTCAAGTCCATGCTTGGAAATATCATGGAGCAATAGCTGCAGTTTTACTGCATGCCAGCAGCAATAGCTTGTTAAAAGACACTCAATGAAGCAGAGACTCAGCTCCGCACACAGCGACAGATTTTAACTTCAGCACTCTCCTGATTTAATGCAAACACATTCTCCAGTTCTGGCTGTCATTGATTCTTGTGGGAACCAGCTGGTATTATAGACCCAGAATACAAAATCACATGCCTTGCCATGCTGGCTGGAAAGATAACACATCATCAGTGTATCAGGGAAATTAATCAACATGCAGGAATGTGGACAAGTTGTTTACATTCCAGGCAACTCAAGGCTGAGTCACTGAGAGTGCTGTTAATTCACAAGAAGAGGAGATGCGCAACTGACATATTTGCCTCAACTAGCAAAATAGAGTTTTGTAGCATAATTAGGGAAAAATGAGATTATGGGAAGAAATGCAATTTAAATTGAAAGTAAAATACGTATTGAATATCCAGAAATGCTCAATGTATTTTGTTACACGTTGGTTTGAAAATTACCGGCTGGTTAATTTAATGTTGTCTGTTTTGTGTGGGCTTTGCTGTGCCGATGGGCGGTTATTTCTAGAGCTGTCGATTAATTGCTGTTAACTCATGCAATTAACTCAAAAAATTAATTGTGATTCAAAAAATTAATTATGATGAATTGCACTGTTAAACAATAGAATGCCAATTGAAATGTAATAAATATTTGTGGATGTTTTTCTACATTTTCAGATATATTGATTTCTATTACAACACAGAAGTGTACAGGGATCACTTAATTATTATTATTAGTTTTATTACAAATATTTGCACTGTAATGATAAAAGCAATAGAGTAAAAGCTGTTTTATTCGGCATATTGGGGAAATGGGGTGGGGGGGTGCTGGTAAATGAAAAATGCTGGTTAACTAAGAGGGAGGGAGGTTGCGTGTGGGAGGGGGTGTGGGTCGCGGGCTCTGGGAGGGAGTTTCGGTGTGGGGCGTGCACTATGGGTGGGACTTTGCATGTGGGAGGGGGTGCCCTCTTATTTACAATGTCACTTGTAAGTGACAGGTTTCAGAGCAGCAGCCGTGTTAGTCTGTATCCGCAAAGAAGAATGAGCAGTACTTGTGGAACCTTAGGGCTGGTCTTCACTAGGGTGGAGGATCGACTGCAGATACGCAACTTCAGCTACGTGAATCACGTAGCTGAAGTTGGCGTATCTGCAGCCGACTTACCTCCCATCCTCACGGCGACGGCAGTCGGCGGCACGTTCCCCCGTCAACTCCGGCTTACTCCTCCGGGGGAGCTGGAGTTCCGGAGTCGACGGGGCCAGCGCTAGCGATGGATTTCTTGCGTCCTCACAAGACGTGAGAAATCGATCGCTAAAACATCGGCCGCTGCCCACAGTAGTGAGGACATACCCTTAGAGACTAACAAATTTATTTCAGCATAAGCTTTCGTAGGCTACAGCCCACTTCATAGGATGCATAGAATGGAACAGATAGTAGGAAGATATATATAAACATACAGAGAATATGAAAAGGTGGAAGTTGCCATACCAACTTTAAGAAGCAATAAGTGAGAACAGGCATTCTCATGGCATTTTAGTAGCTGGCACTGCAAGGTATTTACTTGTCAGATATGCTAAATGTTTCAGCCACCACTCCAGAGGACATGCTTCCATGCTGGTGCTGCTCATTAGAAAAATAAAGCATTCATTAAATTTGTGGCTGAACTCCTTGCAGGAGAATTGTATGTCTCCTGTTCTGTTTTATTGCATTCTGCCATATATTTCATGTTACTGCAGTCTCGGATGATGATCCAGTGCGTGTTCGTTTTAAGAACACTTTCACAGCAGATTTGACAAAATGCAGAGAAGGTACCAATGTAAGATTTGTAAAAATAGCTACAGCATTCAACCCAAGATATAAGAATCTGAAGTGTCTTCCAAAATCTGAGAGGGACGAGGTGTGGAGCACGCTTTTAGAAGTCTTAAAAGAGCAACACTCAGATGTGGAAACTACAGAACCCGAACCACCAAAAAGGAAAATCAATCTTCTACTGATGGCATCTGACTCATGATGAACATGAACATGCTTATGTCTGCTCTGCTTTGGATTGTTATCGAACAGAACGCATCAGCAGCATGGATGCATGTCCTCTGGAATGGTGGTTGGGACATGAAGGGACATACCAGCTACAACAGTGCCATGCAAATGCCTGTTCTCACTTTCAGGTGACACTATAAACAAGAAGTGAGCAGCATTATCTCCTGCAAATTGTAACTAAACTTGTTTGAGCGATTGGCTGATCAAGAAATAGTACTGAGTGGACTTGTTGGCTCTAAAGTTTTACATTGTTTTATTTTTGAATGCAGTTATTTTTTGTACATAATTCTATATTTGTAAGTTCAACTTTAATGACAAAAAGACTGAACCTCAGTACTTATATTAGGTGAATTGAAAAATACTATTTCTTTTGTACAGTGCAAATATTTGTAATAAAAATAATTATAAAGTGAGCCCTGTACAAGTTGTATTGTGTGTTGCAACTCAAATTAATATATTTGAAAATGTAGAAAACAGCCACAAATATTTAAGTAAATGGTATTCTATTATTGTTTAACTATATGATTAAGCGTGATAATTTTTTTTAATCGCGTGTCAGCCCTAGTTATTTGTTACAAGGCTAAGGGACAGATTTCCAAAGCAGCACAGTGCCCAGCACTATCCATTTGGGCCATGAAACAGGTGAGCAAATTTTCAGAGGCCCTCAGCACCAAGTGTCAGATTGCAGTGGGAGCTGCTGGTTGCTGAGTTGTTTTGGTATTTCAACCAAAAGAAAAGCAATAAACGTCTGCATTCAAATACAGCATTGGGATGACTTCCCCTACAGCATGGAGGGTATTTCCTTCCTTGTCCTCAGTGAAGGATTTCCCTTCTTCCCCCCGTCCCTCAGCCAGAGGTCTGCCTCTCAGCTACTTGTCCACAGCCAAATACAGCCAAGGAAGATTTCTTCCTGAGAGACTTGGTTCCACCTCTGGCTCATCCATAGGGATGTCTTTGCGCTGAGAAGAAGATGCAGATTGGTCTTCATGGTACCTCTCGCCCTGCCATCCTCAACAACCAGAGACCTGAGCATGGAATGGATGTGATGTCATTTGCATGTTAGGGTGGACTTTGATTCATCTGGCCACCCTACTCTTGCTTTTTATACTTTCCTATAGAACAGATTGACTTAGGCACAAGGAGGTTGATCCTGATGAGCACTCTGGGCCCAATCCAGGAAGCACTTAAACTTAACTTTAAACATATGAGTGGTCCCAGTAAGGTCCATGAGCTTAAGGAGCTTAAAGTGCTTTTCGGGATCAAGGCCAAGGAGGTTATTTTCCTTGCTCAAGGTCACACAGTGTGTTGATGTTGCAGCTGCTTTGGAAGCCAGACTCATCCTGGTTGTCAGGATACCTGGTCTGCTCTAAAACACCACCTTAGCCTGATGAATCTAGCTTCAAATCTGTCAGTTGCATTCCTTGTGTCCTTGTACCATAGTATTGAGGTGAGTTGCATCTTACGGGGTGACTGCACCAAAGCCTTATCATGGCAACTATCAGTGAGAAAAGGAAGAAGATAGTGAGCTCTCCCATGTATGCGAGGATACATGGTGCTTATGCATTTACAATCACAGGGACATGTTGAGGACAAGATTTCCAGCCCAGCAAATCTGATTCCACCTCCAGTTTTGTCAGTGAGCTCTCTAAGGAAATGCTATTTTTGTACTTAATTTCTGTTGCGATAATTGGATTAGGAATGTCTTTTATTGGAGATCTATTAGGAGTTTATAAGCAATCCTCTGGGACCTGGCAGTGGCCCCTTTCTATGTCAGTGAGCAGCTATTGGTAAGTAAGAAAGGGACTTTGGATATCAAGACAGGGAATGAGAAATTTGTAGTGAGATTCCCACCTTTGAAAAATGACTGCGTAAACTGTGCACATACATGCTCCATATATGTGTGCAAATGCACTCTTACTGCACCTATTTTGCACACCTAAGAATGCGGGCCAATGTGGGCAGGCACTTTTGAAAATCAGGCCCTAGCAGTATAAATCCTTTCATCAGCTTCTCATTGTTAATTAAAATGGAAACCAGTGCAAAAAGACAGATCCTAAACATCTTGAGCTAGATGGTGACTTTTGGCCCTGAACAGAGTGACTTGTCCAAGCTCACACACAAGATCACTGGCAGGCCAGGAATAAGACCTAGGTTTCCTGATGCCCAGTCCAATGCAGTATCCGCTAGCCCACATTGGTTGCCGTAAACTGCTAATCTTGACAGACAAGCCTTTAAAAAGAGGTCCTCCTGCTCCGGCAGTAGGTGGGAAATGTCTGTTTCCTCCGGTGGCTCCAGCACAACTGAGCTGCAGGGCCTGTCTTTTATACTTCCTGTCCCACCCCTCTGCTCCCAGGAGGGCAGGCGTGACTGTCTTGGCTCCACTCACAAGCGGGTGGGCAGTGATTACTCCCCATCGGTCTCTGAGGGAGGCCAGGCCCCCACACTAAAGTCACTCAGTCAGGAAACAGAATCTAGGCCATGTTACTGGGCAAACATTTGCAGTTGACATAAGGAAACAGGACTATCTTCTTGCAGAAAACCAGTAAAAATACTGCATTTACTGAAGAAACTTTCTGTCCTAAATTGCTCACCCAGCTGTAGCCTAAACCAAACAATCTCCAGTAGGTGCATTTTTACACAGCATAGAAATATGATAGAAGCAAAGCCCATATTTCTCCTTTAAAGTGCACTCCACATCTTGTAGGTCTGGATACAAATAATTAGGTGAGGAACGCAAAGGAATAGCATTCCAAAAACCTCAGTACAATTCAGAATCATGCTTCATGCCAATCTGTCTGTCAGTGTGAACTTATTTATCCCCAAGGATGGGTTTGATGTACTCTGGCACCCAAAATACTCAGTATATTTTGGAGATACAAATGGAAAGACAGATGCACAGCCCCTAATAGAATTCTCCAACTCTAGAATACTCTTGCTAAGGGTTGTTTGACAACAAAGATCCAACAATATGTGCTTTTGGAAAGAACAGTAGATTTACCCATAGAAGAGCGGAGAACTAGTCCCTACCTACTATATCTGTGCTCTCATTTCTCCTTAGGGCTTGGTTACACTGGCACTTTATAGCGCTATAAAGCCCCCACGAGCGCTATAACCTCCTCCCCGTCCACACTGGCAAGGCACGTAGAGTGCTATAACTGCGGAGTTATAGCGCTCCTGGTAATCCACCTCTGCATGGGGAATAAGGGCTGTAGCGCAGCTGCTGTAGCGCTACAGCAAGAATGTGGACACCCACTGCACTACAAGTGATCTCTGGAGATGCCTAGAGCCATTTAAGGCAATTGACATCTCTTCCCTTTGTTTTGAACTTGGCTGGAGGAATGCGGAAGTACCTCTTTAGAGTTTCTCTCTTAACTCAGCAGATAAGCAATGCAAATGTTTAAGGAGGGAGCCTGTGTGAAAACAAAGCCTTCTGTGAACGGAGGCTCGCTGACAGGCTTTCAGAAGAACAGAAAAATCACTGGCTCTCTCCCTCCGCATACACACAACACGTCCCCCCTCACCTCCCTCATTTAAAAAGCTCGTTGCACCCAGCTGAATGCTGGGATACCTGCCCTAATGTGCTGCTCTTAATGCCGCATTAAGTACCCCAAATGTGGCCATGCTATACTGTTGGCGCATCTGAGTGTGGACATACAATAGCGCTATACATATTACTGTATAAGGGGACCGCTATAACCAATAGTACTATAATCTTGTAAGTGTAACCATACCCTTAGTCTCTCACCTCCATTTTACTCCACTCCTTTTACTTTGCTGCTCACTGGGCTGCTTCTCCCAGATCTCAAAGCCTAGCCTGAACTGAGATCCACTGAAGCCAAGAGGAATCCTTCTATTGACTTCATTAGGCATTGGACTATTATTATTACAACAGCAACTACAGGAGTGAACTGAGATCAAGACTCCATTGTGCTGGGCCCGGCACAGGGTAATGTACCATCCTTGCCCTGAACATATTACAATCTAAGTAGACAGGATAGACAAAGGTGGAAAAAGAGATTAAATGACTTGCCTAAAATCACCCAGCAAATCAGTGGCAGAGCCAACAATATACTGCCGTGCCTTATCCCTGGACCAACTGTAGGGTGTAAAGATCATGCGCTATCTGTATCAGTAGTTCAACCCCCTAGAACGTACCCTTTTCACGATGGGAAACATATAACTCTGGGATAAGTCCTTTGCATACTGTGGTGTATGACAAACACTCATTGACTTCAGTGGTGCAGAATCATGTTGAGGTACCAATCTGGACACAGGCATGGACACGTATGGGAGCCCCGCCAAGCATGGCTGGCACCCGTGTATCTGATGTTTAGATGCATCTACCAGTGTTGACCAACATCTCCTCCTCCAAAGCAAGGAGCAACCCCCATGTTGTAAATATAAAACATCAGTTATAATACTCATCATCATCATCACCATGTTGTTGTAGTTGCAGTAATGTCCCCATTCAAGACTGGTGGGGAGGGATGGCCACACACTCCTATAGTGACCTAACTGTTATACATTCTTCTCATTTCAGGACAAGCAAATTCTGTTTTGTGTCTGCAAAACTCAGAAACAGACCTAAAATTGGCTTTCCACAGACATATGTGTGGATAATCTTTCACTCCCATGTGGAAAGTGACTCAAAAGGGGGTGCAAACAATGTCAAAGACAATTTTATTTAGAAGTTGCCAAGTTGTTCATAATCCCTTTTAGTCACTATTCCTCCAGTTGTAATTAGAACTCATCTGAGAAGCTCTGAGTGCGGTTTTCAAAAGCACTCAGTGTAGGCCTAACTCTGCTCTCACTACAGTCAGTGGTAACACTCCTACCTACTGTAATGGCAGTAGAGTTATACCAGCACTGAGAACCTTTGGGAACCTCACCTTATATGTATGTAATCTAAATGTATGCTGGTGGTGCCCTTAATCAGTAAGGACAGTGGCCTCGTAGGTACTTTGAGGTACTCGTAGGTACCTGATACTGCAAAGGAGACCTTGTGTGAGGAGCCCTGTATGACCCCCAGAGAAGTCAACAGGATTCTATGCAGGTCCAGGGATTCACTTGTATGGTGCTCCCTTCCAGAAGTGGGGCCCAAAAGGGTCACATTTTCCTAAGAACTCAGCTCTAGAGCTGGTGAGAAACAAAGCCCCTGGAAAATTTCTTCAGGGAGGGAAGAAGTTGATGAAAAATCAAAACTGGAAACTTTTGTCTGAAAATGGAAAAATTTGATTTTAAAATGTTGCTGTGGTGCCTCACAGAAGTTATAGTTAACGTGCCTCATCTTCCCATTCTCCTTTTCGGGCTGGACTCCCTGGCCAAATGACATTATGCACCTTGGTCTCTTCTTTCTCGCTGAGCTGCTGTGGTGCATCATGGGAGTCTCTGATCTTTTTTTTCACAAAATTGGTTATTTGGTCGAAAACCCCATTCTCTTGTGAAAAACAACTTCAACAGAAAATTTCCAACCAGCTTTACTCAGCTCCCATGTAGGCACCTAAAATGCAGGCCGGATTTTCACAGTATAACAATCACTATTGTGAACAATGGGAGCTGCTGTGGGATTTTTGAACATCTAGCCACTTAATGTAGGTGTCTGCCTAAATAGGGGTTGAGTTCACTGGGTAATGTGACCCCAAAGATTCCACATATAGATGAAATTACTTTCCAGTCTCCATGAAAACAGAACCTGTGTCGTTGGCTGATCAGCATAACAGGAGCACACCTTGTTCGTATTGTGTCTCTTGCTGCTTTAGCTGGTGTCCAAATTGTGCATTCTTCCTTTTTCCTTGCTTGCTCTTAGCTGTACCTCCCTCATATCTCCGGTGTGTGTCTCCTGGAATAGTTCTGATGACAAATCACATGCAGTTTCCATAGACACCAGCTGTGTGTACAGTGTCCCTAGTAACTGCTTGTGGGGTTTTCTGATTTAAAGGGGAAGATGCACCACCCTGAGCACCAGGTAATTGCATTGGATACTTACTTACCAATGTCACCAAAGTTAGTAGAAGCTAATTAGTAAAAGTGGTGTAATAATCTCAATGATGACTAGTCATCTGACCAGGACAGCTAATTCTGCCTTATTAATACACACACTCTTATTCCATGCTGTGTATTATCCCTGTTCAGGTTTGACAAATAACTCATAAAAAGAGGTCAAATAGCACATTATTTTTAACAGTTATGAGTGGCTAATCGCTTTAGGAAATAATATTTTTTCCTGCTAGAGCCACAAAAGGACCGACAGACTTTGTCTTTTAGTATCAACCTGAGTACAAGTTTACAATACTTGTTATCTAAAGAGTTCTTATTTCTTAACAGTATTTCAGTATTCAATTTTGTTACCCCGCCCCCACACTATGCAATTATATAACAAAATGACTCTACTCAAATATCCTTATTACACAAAAACAAATTGTGAGTATTTGTTCCTTTTGTCTTATACGTGATTAATACATTTGCAACCAAAAATGAACCTAAAGCATTCTTGTGACCCAGCTCAGGAAAGTACTTAATCATATGCTTAACTTTAAGCCTGTAATAAAGTTGCTTCGATGTTAATGGGATGAAAACTAAGCATGTGATCTCGTGCTATCATGAACTTGGACCTCAATAAGCAATATATGTGTAACTACTGTTCACTGTGTGAGTTCTGGCTGGTTTACACAGGTCAGTGCAGAGCATATACAAGATCTTAGGTTGTAGCAGCCAGGGACACTGATATAGCATAAGAACTGGTAAATAACAAGTGGCTGTATAATTAAAGATTATCACTAGGATTTTTTAAATAGCAGATACCTACAATTTGAATCCTAAGTCCATAGTTAGGCACTTAAATAAATGAACTGATTTTGAAAAGCACCCAGCAACTCCCATTAAATTTGGATTTATGAGGCTAATATTTTAGAAAATCTTGGCCTACCCCATTAATGTATGGCTCTACAAATGTAACTGCCTGTTTCTAATTTTAATGCTTATAATAGTGCATCCTCAATGTTATCTTAACATGTTTTTGTGATTATTTAATAATAAAAGTTACATCCAAAACCACAAAGGAACATGACTGTATATTTTGGAACCTATTCACCCTGAGGCTGTGGGTTTGCTGCCTGTTTCCACTTCTCATGTTCATCATTTCTCCAAGGACACCCCTGATGCTGATTCTCCCTGCCAATATCCCACTGGCCTGAGAAAGTTACTTCTTGTTAACTGCTAGAGCAAATGCTGCATTAAGTGGTACATTCTATCTCAGCCTCCTTGTCCCACTACCCAGGGTCATAGAATCATAGAATATCAGGGCTGGAAGGGACTTCAGGAGGTATCTAGTCCAACCTCCTGCTCAAAACAGGACCAATCTCCAACTAAATCATCCCAGCCAGGGCTCTGCAAAGCTGAGCCTTGAAAACCTCTAAGGAAGGAGATTCCACCACCTCCCTAGGTAACCCATTCCAGTGCTTCACCACGCTCCTAGTGAAATAGTGTTTCCTGATATCCAATCTAGATCTCCCCCACTGCAACTTGAGACCATTACTCCTTGTTCTGTCATATGCCACCACTGAGAGCAGCCGAGCTGCATCCTCTTTGGAACCCCGCTTCAGGCAGTTGAAGGCTGCTATCATATTTCTCTTCTGCAGACTAAGCAATCCCAGTCCCTCAGCCTCTCCTCATAAGTCATGTGCTCCAGTCCCCTGATCATTTTCATTGCCCTGAGGATGGGGAGCTGCTGGTGAGATAGAAAAGATGTTCCAGGTGGCGCTGTTCTTATAGATCCCCTTCACCTGTCTCTCCCTCCCTCCCCTTCCTGGAGCAGAACTAGGAGAGGACAGATTTTAGGTAGAGGGAGGAGGGGAGAAGTAGCTGGGACAATGATTTTTGCAGAACAGGAGGAGAGAGCAGACGTGGCCCGTAGCCACTGGGCTCTTTCTTCTCCCTTGCCAATCTGTGAATGTCTTGACCCGGGTTGGTTCTGCTTTGAGCAGGGGGTTGGACTAGATACCTCCTGAGGTCCCTTCCAGCCCTGATATTCTATGATTCTAAGAGCTGTTCCCTCTCTCGTTCCCTATCTCAAACCTCACCTTCTCTCCAAGGCAATGCTCTACTTTCCATATTAGGCCCCTGTCTGCTCCCTGGATGGGAGGCAGAGAGTGGAGCAAGGGGCCCGGTGTTGCAGGAAGAAGAGGAAGCAGCTGGGAGTCCTGGCTTCCAGGAGAAAAGTGTGGCCATGGAAGCAGCATCAGAAGCCCCAAGGGAGGGAATTGCTTTAATTCTGAGAGGCAGTCGGCACTAACTGGGGAGACACATTAATTGTAGGGGTGGGATGGTTAGCATGCCTGCACTTGTGTACAGTTAGGTGGCATAAATTGAGAGGAGTCTGCATGACTTTGGGAGGCCCCTGAGTATGGATAATGCCAGCAGCCTAGACTGGGACGCCCGCCACACATGGGTACCCTTGTATTTCATTGCACACTATGGAGAAGTGACAGATTGTCAGAGCTATCCAGGAATGCTGGGCAAATAATGGATTGTTTGGTTCGGTGGCAGCCAAAAAAAAAATTGGTTCACATTGAACCAAATCTGAAGTTCTTTGGGGAATTGAAAAAATCTATTTAGGGTCTGTTCCAGAGAAGAGGATTTGAACCTGTTTCTCACCTATCCCAGTTGAGTTCACTGAGCACTTGGCTAAAGGCTGTAGTACTTCATAGAATCATAAAATATTAGGGTTGGAAGTGACCTCAGAAGATCATCTAGTCCAACCCTCTGCTCAAAGCAGGACCAATTCCCAATTAAATCATCCAACAGATTTCACCTCTATGTCCTCTGGCCATTTTATGCATGACCAAAACAATTTATGTCAAATTTGTTAATAATTGCAGGCAGTACAAAACTTCATTTTTTTTTCCGAACAAACTATCCATACCAAAAATTTTGCCCAGCTGTGAATTATGATAGAAAGCTTAGTGTTGAAGATGTATTTTCATGGTCTGTGAGAAACCAGTTTTGTGATCTCTAATGGGTCACACTTCCTCCCAAAATAGACCTTGTCAAATCACATTCATTTTGCGTTGTTCCTGAACTGGGTTGTTCTGCACGTCAGAAAAGCAGACTTTGACTCCCTCAGGAAACTGATGGGCAGGACCCTGTGAGAGGCTAATATGAGGGGGGAAGGAGTCCAGGAGAGCTGGCAATTTTTTAAAGAAGCCTTAATTGAGGGTGCAGGAACAAACCATCCCAATGTGCAGAAAGAATAGCAAATTCAGGCAACCAGTTTGGCTAAACAGTGAAATCTTAAGTGAGCTTAAACACAAAAAGGAAGCTTACAAGAAGTGAAAACTTGCACAGTTTACTAGGGAGGAGCATAAAAATATTTCCTAACCATACAGAGGTGTAATCAGGAAGGCCAAAGCACAACTGGAGTTGCAGCTAGCAACGGATGTGAAGGGTAACAAGAAGGGTTTCCACAAGTATGTTAGCAACAAGAAGAAGGTCAGGGAAAGTGTGGGACTCTCACTGAATGGGGGAGGCAACCTAGTGACAGATGATATGGAAAAAGCTGAAGTACTCAATGTGACTCCACTGTATTGCATCCAGTTTTGGTCTCCCACTACAGAAAGGAACAAATTGGAGAGAGTCCAGCAAAGAGCAACATAAATGATCAGAGGGCTGGGGCACATGACTTATGAGGAGAGGCTCAGGGAATTGGGATTGTTTAGTCTGCAGAAGAGAAGAGTGAGGGGGAATTTGATAGCTGCTTTCAAGTACCTGAAAGGGGGCTACAAAGAGGATGGATCTAGATTGTTCTCAGTGGTACCAGAGGACAGAACAAGGAGTAATGGTCTCAAGTTGCAGAGGGAGAGGTCTAGTTTGGATATTAGGAAAAAACTTTTTCACTAGGAGGGTGGTGAAGCACTGGAATGGGTTACTGAGGGAAGTGGTAGAACCTCCTTCCTTAGAGGTTGTTAAGATCCAGCTTGACAAAGTCATGGCTGAGATAATTTAGTTGGGGATTGGTACTGCTTTGAGAAGGGGGTTGGACTAGATGACCTCCTGAGGTCCCTTCTAACCCTCATATTCTATATATTCTACGTTAGTGCACATTAGAAATCATACCCCGGTAGGGTACATTACCCCATTGTGTAGACAAGCTCCAGATAGTACTTATGTGGCTGAGATCAGCGAGCTATGTCTCATCTCATGCTGGTTGACAAAGTGAGGACTAACACAGCGTTTCTGTGTCTGTCTGCAACACGGTGGCCAAGCTTTTTAAAAAACCAAACAAACCTAAACCCCTAAAGTTTAGACTCCTAAATTCTCCTTTGGGTTCCTAAATAATTAACTTGATTTTATGTGTCTAAACATCATCTTCAGAGCTTAGCTGTAGATTCCGCTCTGTGAAAAGCTTGCCGGAGGGGTCTAGAGATAAAAGCTTGTGGCCTAGTCTTGAAATCCTTCTTGAGCAACACTCTGATTGGAAGTATAGGGCTCAGGATGGAGACTTGCATTTTCAAATAAGCCTTCAGTTTATCAAATTTCAATGCATACTTGTGACTATTTCACACCACATGACCTTTCAAAATGCTGTATGCAGCCAAAGATTGCAAATTTCCTTTAGCTCAGAGGACAGCTGCTATGTTCATACTCAGGCTTAGGTTTTTTTGGTGCACTAGTTCTGTCTAAAATATCCTATCTTCCGTGTTTCATTTTAAAATCCCGCTTTACCTAACAAATGCTCTTTGGTTTTCAGTTTTTACGCCCTACTGCATGAGTGCACGCAGTCTACCCCTCCTTCATGCACTTTAAATTTCTTCCATATATGCCTTTTCAACACATGAACTATGCCAAATCTTTTTACACTTGTAAGTCTTGGACTATATGCCACTGAAATGCCAACTCCCTACATTAATAGTAATCCTGCTGGTAAAACAAAAGTATGAACTGACTTTAATATACACAGTGTAGTTTTAGCCATGTTGGTCCCAGGATCTTAGAAACAGAGGACATAATACCTTTTACTGAACCAACTTCTGTTGGTGCGAGAGAGACCAGCTTTCAAACGCCTGCATAGCTCTTCTTCAGGTTTGTGTAAGTTCGGAAGCTTGTCTCTCTCATCAACAGAAGCTGGTCCAATAAAAGGTATTACCTCAGTCTCCTGGTCTTTTTGATCAAAGTTTTTAGCAAATCTTTCTTGATACAAGAGAGATGGTTCCATACACCACACTACAAGTTGTGGGAAGCACTACAAGATTACATGCAGCTCACTGCATTGGAAAAGGTGGGCTTGGGAGAGCATTTTCTCTTACTACATACTTTGCGTTTTGCTCTGTTTGTAATTTACAGCTTGCATTGTCAGCCTGGGAGGTAGTACATTGGCTGTTAGTTCTGATTACCTCTTCCTAAATAAAATCATAATTCTCTTTAGGAAAAAATGATTCAGCTAGTTGGTGACTCATCTGTCTAGGAGAATTTAAAAAAAATAGAATATGAAATTTTAATTGTGGTGGCTCTCAAATCAGGTTTATAGGAAAGAGAAATCAGTCTATTATAGCACAAAATGTAGAGGGGAAAACAATTAAATTTCCCCTCACGCAGCTCTGTGGATATCAAGAAGTGATACTGCTGTGCACTACCAACGCATTCTCACTGCATTTTGGCTTTTGTTCTGGTACGTGCATTGTGCAGTACTTAGATTTGATCTACAGTCCTGCACAGCATGGTACCCGGAGATGGATGAGTATTAAAACAGCCGACTCACTTGGTGGCTGTTAGATGCCAGGGGTAGGTGAACTGGTTCAGGAAAAATAAGAGCCAGCCTCAAACTTCTTCTGTCTCTCATAAATAAACCACATTTGGGGCTAGGGCCTCAATTGGGGTAAACTGGGTTAGCTGCATCAAAGGCACTGGACCTAAACTGATTGACACACACTAGACTTATTGTTTACCACACAGCCTCTTTATCTTTGCTAATAACTGCAGGAAATTAAAATACAGGAGCCAAGCATAGGACTCTTACTCCTGTGCACTGAACATCAACAAAGAGGGGAGGGCTGGCACAAGGCTCACTGGAGATCACCAGATAGAGTGATGAATGACTCAAGGGGAGAGGCAGCATGATCTAAAGGATAAGACCTGGGAATCTGGAGAAGTGTGACTGCCACTATCAAACAGGCTGGTTTTGCCCTCTGTAGCAGGCCCTGTTCTAGGCACCAGCAAAACAAGCAGGTGCTTGGGGCGGCACATTTCCAGGGGCGGCATTGTGGCATGGGTGCCCTGCATCCACCGGGGAGATCAGCTGTTGGCAACTGCCAATGAGCTATTTAGCATGCGCAGCAGCCCTCATTAGCTCTTTGGCTGGCTTCAAGACTAAGCTTGATAAATTTATGGAGGAGATGGTATGATGGGATAACATTGGGCAATTGATCTTTGACTATGGTAGTAGAGGAGCCTGGTGGTATATGATGGGAAGTTGGATGGGATGGGATCTAAGTTACTACAGAGAATTCTTTCCTGGGTGTCTGGCTGGTGAGTCTTGCCCACATGCTCAGGGTTCAGCTGATCACCATATTTGGGCTGGGGAAGGAATTTTCCTCCAGGGCAAATTGGCAGAGGCCCTGGAGGTTTTTCGCCTTCCTCTGTAGCAGAGGGCATGGGTCACTTGCTGGAGGATTCTCTGTACCTTGAAGTCCTAAAACCAAGATTTGAGGACTTCAATAGCTCAGATATTGGTGAGAGGTATATTGCAGGAATGGGTGGGTAAAATTCTGTGGCCTGCATTGTGTGGGATCAGACTAGATGATCATAGTGGTCCCTTCTGACCTTAAAGTCTATGAGTCTATGAGCTGTTTGGCACGAAGTCCCGCCTATCAGCTGTTTCCCCTGCCCCTGCTGAAGTTCCCAGCGGGCTCCCAGCTCTCACTGCAGGCATGTGTGAGTCCTTTTAATTTTCAGGGCAGAGAGAGCTGGTTTACGAGGGACAAGCAGCCAGGGCATGGCTGCTTCTGGGCTAGCTACGGAGGGGTAGGGGAGGTGGGGTCGGCAGCTTCTCGGCTGGCACCAGGGAGCTGATCGGGGGAGTACAGGCCGGGGGTGGGGGGTGTTCTCAAGGACCGAGCCAGCCAGTCTCAGCCCATCCTGGGCTCCCTCTCCAGCCAGGAGAAGCCAGTGGTGGGTCCCGTTAGTGCTGGGCAGGGGGACAAACCAAAAGACATGGTGCCTTTAAGAAAAGTTTGGTGTCTGATGAGTGCACTTGGGCTGGGGCCAGCAGCTCACCCACTCCCTGTGCTCTGTCCAGCCAGTCGGGTGTTGCCCCGCCATAGCCAAAGGTGAGAGGGGCTTCACTGCCGTCCCAGGTGCAAATGAACATCCTCCCCTACCCCCAGCCCAGACCCTGCCTGTGCCCGGACCCCTTCCACCTCCCTCCCACAACTCCCAGGGAATCCTTCCTTTGCATCCACTCCCCTGTATCAGCTTCCAGTCAGGACACGCTGCCTTGCTTCACTTGGGCGGCCTGAGCTCCTCTTGCTTCAGGGTGCTGGGCTGCTGCAGCCCGATGGAGGAAGCAACTCCTCCCCCCCGCCTTTGGCCAGGTTCCCACCAGGGGCACCCCACCCACAAAAGTTGCAGCGTGTGTGAGGGAGTCAGTGAGCGAGATTCAAAGTGGGGGTGGGCTGCAACCTGGGGGACTGGGAGGAGCTGGCGTAACACAGCCACCACACAACAGGATGAAGAAATCGGCCATTTTTATGCTGGGCTGTTGAATTAAATGTCTCTTTCTGGCTCAGGATGGACAGTTTCTGCGGGTGGGGATCGGGGAAGACAGAACTGCATTGAGTGCGTGGGTGGGAGTGGGCACTAACCAGAGCCACCAGGCGGTAGGGAGCAGAGAGAGAGAGAGAGATGGGAAAAGGGACACAGGTGGAGAGCAAGAACTGGGAAACATCAGGAAGGGGAGATACCAGACCCACTTTCAGTAACTAGAAGGGAAGTGTATAAATATGCTGAAAATAGGCTCCCCTCAAAACTGGCAGAGCCCTTCCTCCAGCACACGCACCTTGCCTTTAAGGCAGAAGGGGCCAGAAACGGGTGTGTGTGTGTGTGCGCGCGCATGTGATACAACTCAATTTTGTTATCAAAATGTAAGCATAATGCAGTAGCTTGTAAGTATCTCTTCTGAAGAGCTCTGGTCAAGGCATGAATTCATACAACCAGCCAACATATTCGGCACCATTAGCTTGTGTTTGGAATGTGCTTTCTCCCTTAGGAATTGCCAATCTGATCTTTCCCCCACCATTAAATGAAGGTTTTGAATGTGGGTGTGAATTACTCCCCACTTCTGTTCCACATATTCCTTTTCGGGACACTGGTGGGAAACAGTCACTTCGGGATTGACATGGTTTGAGACTGATCAAACACTCCTTTGCATTGGAAGTTTAATGCTCTCTCTGATTACTCAAAATAAATCACATTTTACAAAAAAGAGTTGTGGAAAAAGGCAGGCTGGGAGCTAATGCTAAAAGTACAGCTTGGGGAGAAGTATATTTTGCATCATTGGCTTGTATCTTACGAGTGACTATAAAATCACAAACATTTCATAAATTAGAGAGAAAAAAACTAGTTACGACCAGTGCAAGTTGTGCTGGATAATAGTATTTGCTGGAGGGATTTTCAAAAGAGCTTATGTGATTTAAGAACACAAGCACTGCTGCAAATCACTGCAACTTGTGCTCCTAAATCTCTTGGTTATGCCATCTGAAATCTTCCTCTAAGTCATTTAAGGTTTTTTGGTTTTTGTTTTTAAATACCATCCTCCATGCCTGGGCAGCATCTAGCACATCATTATGTCTGACATGATTACTATCTGTATAGGCTGGTAAAGATTGTGTGATTTGTCTTTCATCCCCCAGCATCTAGCTACAGCCCTATTCCCCCCTCAGCCCCAGTGCATCTGTTTCTTCAGGACAATTTCAGTCATTTGTAATCACTGTGCGTATGGAGAAACTTCTGACTGTCTGGATGCAGGAAGCAGTATGTATATAGATTTTATTTTTCACATCCTTTCTCTCTTCACTTCACTGGCACCAGTCCAGTAGGGAAGATTTGGAATCATATTTGTAATCGGGTAAATACTGTGTATGCTGAGTTGAGATAGGTGTACAGTGGGACTTTCAAAAGTCCTAGGGTAGTTAAGTAGCTGACACCCATTGACTCTGTAGGAGTAGTGTGTCTAATTGCCTTATACCCCTTGAAAAGCCCACCAATACATCTTGAGTGACTCCTTGCCCAGTAAAGCATTTTGAGATGAGCCAAGGTCGTATAATTATCTCACACATATTTTATAACTAATACTTTCTGGATGAAAGTCTCCAGTAATTCCATCTGGTTTCTGGGTGCTTGCTTTGCACGATGGGAACAAACATTGGAGGCCACTTTTCAAAACTGAGGTCATTGCAATTTTAACAGAAGAAAAATCCCAGCAGATTTCTTGTTTGTTGCAGTGCTGTGTGAAATGCCATTAGTTGACTAAAAAGAGAGCCCTCATACACAGGGAAATAATGTCACAATGAACCTGAGCCAAAGCATAGGCAACCCACTGGAAGGACATTCATTGAAGTCAATACCAAAACTCTCACCAACTTCAATGGGCCTTTATTTATCTATGGCCCTTATAGTGCCCCTCACTATTACAGTGTCTGAGCATCCAGCAACCTTATTTAGTCTGAGGTAGGGCAGTGCTAATATCCCCATTTTACAAATGGGGAACTGATCCACAGGGAGACTGTGACTTCCTTAGGGTCACACAGCAAGTCTGTTCCAAAGCAGAGACATGAACCTCAATCTCCCAAATCCTAGACAGGTTCCTCCCAGACATCCATTCTCTTACAAATAACACACTCCCCCATAGCTCTGGAAAGAACTTTTACAATCTTCTATTGACCACACTTAAAATTGCTGTTATAAGCATAGAACAAAAGGGTCTTTTTTGCTGCTCTGTACATACATCAAATGAGTGGTGAAGAACAAACAGTATCATCAGCTGAAGAGAAAAATTGGTAATATAAATCTAGAAGTTTCTTAATATTTGGTGTTCCTGGTTTCAAATGAGAATGTCTGGTAGAGTCTAAGGATTTGATCCAGGTACTGTAACCCCTGCATACTGGGTTTGAGTTTTCATTTACATTAAACAAAGATAAGTTGGCCACCTACAGTTCATATTTGCATATCAGATGGTTTTGTCTCACTTCAAGCGAAACTAACTGGTTTTAGTGTAAAACAGATGGCAAACTGTGGCAAGAGCTTCCAGAGGAATTAACGATTGTACTGTAGAGTAGAACTCAGGACAGACGAGAAACGAATTAGCTAGCATTAGTGAGTCCACTGGAACAAAATCCAAGCCCCAAAGGTGAATGTTCAAAACCTTCATGTGGACTGGGATTTTACAAATGGCTACAATATAATGGACAAAAGTAAAAACTTGGTTCTAAAACCCCTCATATGTTGGGGAGTTCAAAATCTGTATCTGAATTCAAACTGTGCAAATGCCCCACACCTTTTTTTAGCGGGTACAGCCTATGCCCCTCATGATACACAGGTCTTCCGTGCGCAGGAGAGAAAAACTGGAAACAATCATTGCAGCAAATCATGGCAGAAGCCAAATACAGCATAATGATAATAGGTACACAAAAAAACTAGATAATCAATTGTGAAGCACAACAAAGTTGAAGTTATTACTGACCAGTCTATGTATATGTACCTCAGGTATGGCCCCCATCACCATAATATGTGAGGGTCTCATATTGTGATGTATTTAGCCTCATATCATCCCTGTGAAGTAGAGAAGTATTATCCCCATTTTGGATAATTATTAGAATCATAGAATCATAAAATATCAGTGTTGAAAGGGACCTCAGGAGATCACTTAGTCCAACCCCCTACTCAAAGCAGGACCAGCCCCGACTAAATCATCCCAGCAAAGAAGGAGTGCACAGCACTGGATTATATCAAGAAATTGGTTAGGACCAACACAGCATTCTGTTCTGGTAACATTCAGGGTTAGAGATGTTCACAATTAACCTTGCCCCAGTGTGGTTCCCTACCATGAATGGCATCTGAGGGTTTGTTGTTGCCTTTTGCTTTGGAATTAGGCGCACTGAAAGGACTGCTATTGGAAAAGTGTTCTCTGTCCCCAGAATGCTGAATCTGGTGACAATAGTCCGGCTGTGGCGTGTTGCTTGCCTTTATCAGGAAGTCACCCTGAAAGCTCCTGCTTGAACATTCTGCTGCATGGAAAGTGAAGTGCAGGCCCAAGACTAATTAATTCTGTCTCAAGGAAGAAAGACAAGGTGAGGGAGATAATATCTTTGAAAGGGCCCACTTCTGTTGGTGAAAGAGAAAAGCTTTTGTGCTTACACAGAGCTGCTCTTCAGGTCTGAGAACAAGAGTTTTTTGAAAGCTTGTCTCTTTCACCTTGTTTCTTTCTTTCTATATAGAGGTATATTGAATTATGAGTGGTGTGGAGAATGAATAAGGAAAAATTATTTTACTTGTTCCCATAATATAAGAACTAGGGGCCACCAAATCAAATTAATGGGCAGCGGGTTTAAAACAAATAAAAGGAAGTTCTTCTTCACACAGCGCAGAGTCAACCCATGGAACTTCTTGCCTGAGGACATTGTGAAGGGTAGGACTATAACAGGGCTTAAAAGAGACCTGGATAAATTCATGGAGGTTAAGTCCATTAATGGCTATTAGCCAGGCTGGGTACTGAATGCCGTCCCTACGCTCTGTTTGTCAGAGGGGGTGATGAATGGCAGGAAAGAGATCACTTGATCATTACCTGTTAGCTTCCCTCACTCCGGGGTACCTGGCATTAGCCACAGTCGATAGTGAGGAGGGAGGGTAGTGTTGAGGGCAGGGATAGCTCAGTGGTTCAAGCATTGGCTTGCTAAACCCAGGGTTCTGAGCTCAGCCCTTGAGGGGGCCATTGAGAGATATGGAGCAAAAAGCTGTTGGATGGTATAGTTGGGGATTGGTCTCCCTTTGAGCAGGGGGTTAGACTAGATGATCTCCTGACGTCCCTTCCAACCCTCATATTCTATCACAAAATACTGGGCTGGTTAGGCCTTTGGTCTGACTCAGTACAGCTGTTCTTAACAGAAGTGGATCCAAAAAAATATGTTATCTCATCCACCTTGTCTCTCTAATACTCTGCATCCACCACTGCAAACAATCAAGGAAGAGAATCAGGCAGACATGTAGAATGACGGTTGGAGCTTGTCCTACAAGCTTTTGCCAGGCATAAGAATGCCAATGCTCTACCCCTTACCAACACATCACCATCTTCACCATAACCTCTCCTGTCTACACCTGTCACATACTACTGCTCCTTTGTACCCCTCTCCACACGCCACCCACCATTTCTTCTTGTTCTGTATACCCAACACAAATCCATACCTTCCTTCCCCTCATTCCAGCCCCACAGCCTCACTAAATTCTGCCTGCACACCATTCACTCTTGCCTACAGTTGGTCAGGAATGTTTTAACCAATTGTTTTTCATAGGAAAATGCTGATTTGCCAAAGCCAAAACCATTTGCTCAAGAGGGTGAGGTTGGACACATTTCCCAAGTAAAAAAAAATCTGAATTTAATTGAAATGAAAACTTCTGGTTTTGTGGTTCAAAATACCTTCATTCAGAAATATAAGGTAATTGGATTGGGGAACGGGGAAAAGGTAAAAATTTAAGCAAAACATTTTCAAGAGATCAAAGTGAAATGTTTTCATTGACAGAAAATGGTGGGGAGGGGGATTTTTTATGGATATTTTTTGTGGGGGGATTTAGAAGACAGGATTTGAGACGTAAAAATTTGGAATGTCAAAAATATTCATGGGGTGGGAAAACCATTTCCTGCCTTGGGATCTCTTTGTCCCCCATCCTACCACAGTTCATCCTGCCCATCCTACCACGCCTCCTCTGCCTCTCCCACAACACCACCACTTACTTTTGCTCCTCCCACAGCACCACCAGGAACTCCTGTCCTGATGCCCCTCTCCTCACCTCCTATGCACACCACTCCTGTCCCACTAAGAGTCTACCCATCTGTGGCAGGGTACACAGACCCCACACTAGCAATGTGGGGTGAAAGAACTATTGGAGGCTCCATGAGCCCGACCCCGCTACACCTGTGAGATATCAGACTTGGAGGGAAGAGTTCACAAGGGCAGAGCACAGAATGGTTGGGAGCAGACAGAAGACAGCCCATCCCCAGACCTTGGTTCCTGGAGAGATACTGGCTAAAAGCAGGAGCTTCTCGCATGACCACTTCCTGACAGTGAAGTCCAGACAACGAACTGCTATAATGGGATTATTGTTGTAGGCTATGGATACAATAGCTTTATTGTGGCATTGGCTTATTAGAAGCTTTCTGATGTAAAACAGTCCTACCATGTCTATCTGACCGTTCATCAGTGTCTTTCCTTTTGTTCATTGACACCCCTGAAAGGGGTGGACTAGACTGGATCCAATTGGAGGTCTGAGTCTCCCATGACCAGACCTCTGCAATAGACTGCCCAGATGTTGCAGACTAGAGGCTGGATGAGTGTAAAAAGTCCTGTTTGAGCCCTATGGAGGCATCCATAGGGTTAGAATAGAGTGATAGCCTCACAAGAGCTGGTTGAAAGTTTTGAGTAGCATTTTTTGTAAACAAACCCAACTTCTTGCAGAAAAACTGATGAAATTGCTAAAAGTTTTCATTTTTCCATGTGAAACTTTTATTAACACTTTTATTGAAATAACTATTGACATTTTTCAGAACTGTTTTTTAATAACATACTTAAGGCTGTACTTAATTTGCAATATTGTGGAAATTGTGGATCCTGTAATATTAGGCTTTCACTGCAATTTTGATTTTAATTAGCTGAAGTTGTGTGGTTCACAATTTTGCATACATTTTGACATTTGCAACACAGTTTTTTCCCCATTAGTACAGTAGAACCTCTTTTATCCGAGCTGATAGTGACTGGAGCTCTCGCTGTCAGTCCCACGGTTAATGACCATAATATAGTTGCAGCAAAAGGTCTGGTTAGCCAAAAAATTAGTAGGCATATCATAATACTTGAGTGGTTTTTCTTAACCAGGTCTTCCCTGGCTTTTCTGAATTACCGTAATTAATAAAGGTCCATTGTTACCTCTCTATGATTTTCCATGTCTTGTCCACAGCTCAGATACAATTATTTGAGAATCATCCCACACTTCAAGTAGGGCCTTAAACACAGTCAATACATTTCTGACATGTCTTTGAAATAAAATCAATTTAAAAAATAAAGTGATGGTGCATCCATTTCACATTCTTCAAAATCACATCATCTTGGAAAGGTTAAAATAGTTGTTTAATTTCTCAGCCAGCTGTACCCAACACTCTCGCCTCTCACTCCGAACCCATTTTATGCACATTTCTCACTTCTAATGACACACACTCGCTTCCCTCTGCTTGTTCTTGTTTCTGGACTAAAGTGGGGCAACATTTTTGGACAAATCATTTATCAGCTGAAAAATGCAGTTACGGATAGACTGAAACTCTTCGTGGATTTGGGTCAAATTCAGCAGATTCAGCTGGAAAAACAAGATTTTTTTAAGAAATAACATCTGTTTTAGAAATGAAGACAGCTTAAATATTAAAGGGGAGAACACCACAAACAAAATGTTTTGAAATTTTTCTGCTTTCTTTTGATTTGGTCACCGAACAAAAAAATCAGTTGTTCACGCAGCTCTATCCTGGACCTCTCCTCAACTCAGTGGAGTGACAGGACAGAAAACTTTGATCTTCATTCCCCTACCCAAAGGAAAGGATGAGCTACTGGAAGGTGTAGTGATGATGTTGGATCATCTACTTGTGGAAAGGGGAGCTTTTTAAACCACGAGTACTGCCAATTAAGCTCTGGATGTCCCCCCACATCCATTCTCTCCTCCCCATGTGATGCTCCATTGTTAGGACTTAGAGAAGACAAGATGCTACACATATACATAATCATTTCAAGAGCCTAGAGGAGGTCACAAGGACCCTGCACCCTGATTACTCAGACTTGTGCTCTTCTATTATCACTGAAGAGATCTTTGCATCATTGTAGATAATTCTATGAGAACATCTGCTCAGTGTGCAGTAGGCCTCTAAAAAGCTAACAATATGGTGAACCATTAGGAACGGAATAGATAATCAGAGAAAATATCATAATGCCACTATATACATCCATGGTATGCACACACTTTGAACATCTCAAATATAATTATATATATTAGAATTTGGAAAACTACATGGAATGGCACCAAATAATTAGGGGTATGGAATAGCTTCCAGATGAGGACAGATAAAAAGACTGGGATTGTTCAGCTTGGCAAAGAGAGGACTGTGGACAGGATGGATATGATAGAGATCTATTACATTATGAATAGTATGGAGAAAGTGAATTAAGAAGTGTTATTTAGAATCATAGAACATCAGGGTTGGAAAGGACCTCAGGAGGTCATCTAGTCCAACCCCCTACTCAAAGCAGGATCAACCCCAACTAAATCATCCCTCTAAGAAAGGAGATTCCACCACCTCCCTAGGTAACCCATTCCAGTGTTTTACCACCCTCCTAGTGAAAAAGCTTTTCCTAATATCCAACGTAAACCTCCCCCACGGCAACTTGAGACCATTACTCCTTGTTCTGTCATCTGGTACCACTGAGAACAGTCTAGATCCATCCTCTTTGGAACCTCCTTTCAGTAGGTGAAAGCAGCTATCAAATCCCCCCCTCATTCTTCTCTCCTGCAGACTAAACAATACCAGTTCCCTCAGCCTCTCCTCATAAGTCATGTGCTACAGCCCCCTAATGATTTTTCTTGCCCTCCGCTGGACTCTTTCCAATTTTTCCACATCTTTCTTGTAGTGTTACTCCTTCACCTAACACAAGAGGCAATGGTCACCCAATGAAATTAATAGGCAGCAGGTTTAAAACAACCATATAAAAGTACTTCTTTGCACAACACAGTCAACCTGTGTATGTCATTGCTAGCGGGTATTGTGAAGACCAAAAGTATATGTGGGTTCAAATAAGAATTAGATCAGTTGATGGAGGATAGATCCATCAATGGCTATTAGCCCTGATGGTTAGAGATGCAACCCCAGGCTTTGAGTGTCCCTAAACCTCTGACTGCCAGAAGCTGGCACTGGATGAGAGGGGATGGATTGCTCAATAAATAGCCCTGTTCTGTTCAGTCCCTGTGAAGGACTTGGCACTGGCCACTGTCATAGACAGGATATTGGGCTACATAGACCATTGGTGTGACCCAGTATAGCTGTTCTTATGTTATGTGCTGTACAGGTTTGTTTCCCAGGGTGTGGTCGCTCTTAGAGTTTAAACCCCAAAGTCAATCCAACCCACACTGCCTTGGCTTTGTGTGGAAACTTGCAGAGATGTGAAGCTCCGCTGATTCTCATGCCAACTGCTGAGTGGTCTGGGTTTTCTTAAAATGACCTTGAAGTTCAGTGATGCTGGTCTGAACTTCCATTGTGCACATGAAATCTGAGACCAAGTCAGTTTGGCATGGATTAGGGTCTTCTGTGGAGATTTTGCACAGCTCACTTGAGCTACTGACTTCAGCTTTATAGTCAAGCTACCCTGCAGATTAAGTCCTTCTCTGGACTGGCAGAACTAGAAAATGGGGTTTGTCAAAGGGCATCCCATCCAGAGAGAAAGAGAAGGATGCAGACCTTTCCCCTTTGAAACGTAAAACTGTATTGCTGCCTGACTAAGCTTCCAGGCCTGACTTTTCAAAAGGGACTTGTGGGATGGTGAGGGCTTCAGAGTTGGGATGCCCACCTGGAAATGCTTTAATGGGGCCCAATTGACAGAAAATGCTGAGCATCCCCCCCATCCCTCCCCATAAAACAATCAGCTATCTTTAAAGTGTGTCAGGTTGGGCATCTAGACCCTGAGGCACACACCAATCCCTTTTGAACATGTAGGATGTGAAGTATACATGGTAAAATGGAACCTGGTCTGGAGTCTGTTTCCTTGCCAGTGGTGAATAAAGAACTGGAGACTGAGTTGATGAGGAGAGTCCAGGCGAGAAGGTGGCTGGGGAGCATAAAGACATGTGTCATTGTGTGGGTGTGTGTTAGCCTTTTGAGGAGAAGGCCATGCCTGTTGCAGGTATTACTGCTGGTTTTTCCACACAGCTGTTCCCTTCTTTTCAAGCTTCTGGGAGCCATCGGTACTAACACAAGTACAGTGCTATTTCAACTGACATCAGCCTACCTACTGCTACATCTCCTCATTGTCAGCAGCACATCACTGGAAAGAAGTTTTCCCTCCCGCATTTGAGAGAATTCTGCTGTGGTGAGTGGCGTGGGGACAGAATGCTGGGGCCATGTGATAGGGGAATGTTGTAGTGTGATGGTAAATCCCTGTGTAAGTCACAAAGATGGTCAAGATCCTGATAGTCCCTGATATGCATGTAGAAGTTGGCACATACTCTCTAATAAAGTCCTGCCTGGAAGCAGGGGGAGCCTTGTCCCATCAGAATTGATCGGTGCAAACAAAATATCTAATTTTCAGTTTGCAGATACTTCCTCTTCTCTGAAGAACCTTTTAGCTTGTTGCTGTAATGTTTTTGGTACTGCAGCAGCAGTCTTGGAATCCTAATCAAGGCATAATTTGGCCCTGCCCTTTATGCTGTTGTTTACATGAGTGCATAGGAGGCTTCATTCTGCTCTCACTTACACCAGTGGAAATCAGGAGTGGCTCTGCTGAAGCCAAGATGTGAGATCAGCACAGAGGATGCAAAGTGAGTATAAAAAATCCGGCTATTGCCTGATTTTGCAGATCAGAGGTGTAAATAAGCACATAAGGTGAAGGACAATGGAGAAGCAAAGGTAGCTAGAACCCAAACCATATAGGGTGGAGTTCACCCCTATGCAGCAAAAAGCACATATACTATTACGTCCCACTTAAGTGCAACCTAAATAGAGCATAGTCCTTGCTCAAGGTCTCTGCACAGGAACGAATTTCACCCATAGACCTTTAGAGGATCACAACTAACACTGTGAAAAGCGCTCAGATGCAAATTGCCAAACACTCCCTCTTCCTTTTAAATGTCATCAAGCAATTCCTGTTTGTTTTTGTTTGGCACTATAGGGGATTTGTGCAGGCCTATTGCCTCTAGTATTGCAAGTTTGGTTTTAGCAATTTTTCTTATTAAAAAGCTGGAGGCATCCTGGCCTGGGCACCCCATGGCGTAAATTAAAACGTGTTGTCTCTTTATTGTTCTATAGGCTGACTCATGCAGCAGAACATCTAACAAGAAGCTTATTTGTCAATTGTGCCTGTCTGTGTCTCTCAGATACTTAAAAGATTTTTCTCTATGAAAAATGCATTCAAAATGATAAAGAAAAAGAAGCTGTGGAAAGTGAATAAACACTTGTGTGCGCTTTGTTCAATTATTAGTAATAATCATATGAATTGCCGTACTGGATCAGACCAATGGGCTACCTAGTTCTGTAACCTGCTTTTCACAACGGCCAGTGGCCGATGCCTCTGTGAAAGGTGTGAGAACCCCACAATAGCAGATGTTGAATAATCTGCCCCCCACATAGGTCTCATCCTCATTTCTAACAATTAGAGATTGGCTTAAGCCCTGAAGCATAAAGTTTAGTAGCTCTTTAAGATTTTTTATCATTAATTATAACACTGGTTAGGCCTGATACCATATTTCTTACAGTAGAGCCTAAGAACCGGCCAAGATTGGGATCCCATTGAACTAGCACTGTACAATCAGAGTAAGAGATGGTTCCTGCCCACAACATCAGTCTAAATAGTCAAGCCAGACACAGTGGAGTGAAAAAGAATATAATACACAAATTCTAGCAGGAATCACATACAGTTAAGGTTGCTTGAGTATTTTTCCATTATAAACTTAGGAAAAGTCCTTTTTTTTAATGAATCCGCAATATTGTCAACCTCAGCTGTTAAAAAATCTTAAATCAGGTTGCCAGAAATCAGAAGATTATCTTAAAAAGCATGAAACTTTTAATTTGATTTTTAAAAATACATTTTGGGTTCTTTTTATTCACTCTCTGCCTTCTAAACCGATAGGGAGCTGGTTTTCAAGCTTTTCTTCCTAATTATCAGGTCTAGAAACTTAATTTTCTGATTGCTTGACTGAAAACTAAATACCAAATATTTTCAGCAATTCCCCCCCCCCCCCCCCCATTTGGGGCAGTTTTCAACTGGAACTTTTTTTCTGACATGGTCAACATTTCACATGTGAAAAAAGTCCCCTTCTCTATCAAGCTACCAAACCCCCTAGACACATTCTGATTATTTACCCAGAGAGCTTTGCAGAGGAATAGAAAAAGAAGTGTCTAGCATGTGCCTTCAGGGGTGCAACAAATGAACTGTTCTGATTTTTCATTTTGAAATGACTCTTCATTACACATTGTTTTTACAGCTGTATATATTATTATTACACTGGCTGGAAAATGAAAATCCCTTCACATGAAAAATGTTTGCATTTTTGAAAAAAAACAACATCTCAGACCAGGAAGAAATGCTAAAACCACATGTTTTGTACAAAGGGATTTCTAGAAAAAATTTTTTGGGGAAACCTATGGAAAACTTTAATTTTGCAAAAAGGACACAGTTCATTTGAAAATCATTTAGCCTACAAATTCCCAATCAATTCTAACTATAATGTAATATGCAATAAAATCAAAATGGAAACAAAACCTTTCAAACTATCCACAACGATTCCCCCCCCCCAAAAAAAAAATCTGCTTTTGCAGATAACTTTATAATTGTGAGGTTTCATTCTGATTTGGAACAAAGTCACACTTGGAAATATCAAATTCCTTTGCCAAACAGCATGTCTGTGTTCCGTGCTGCTCTGGTGTATTCATATGGTGGGCCAGCTCCTCAGGTGGTATCAATTGGTGTAGCTGAGGTGTGAGTGTGCGCAGGTGTGAGTGTGTCACATCAGCAAACACTGTGCATTTCCTCTGTTCTCCACATCCTTAGGAACAGGAACAGCATGGAAGCCTAGAATGAAAGATGAACCTCACAGGGTATAAGATCTATGTAACTTATAGGAAGAATGACAATAAAATACACTCATTCCTTTTAATATTCCCATTCATTTTTGAAAATACCTTACAAATGTTATGCCTGCCCCTAATTGCACCACGTTCAGTGACCTTGTTTTTTTTTTAATAATAATCAATTACAAAGTAAAATGCAGCAAAAATTAACAAAAACAAGAGAGAAAAATCTTTGTGGCTTATTTAAGATTAGCAGCCGTATTAGCCTGTATCCGCAAATAAGACTTGTGGCACCTTAATAAACTGGTTAGTCTCTAAGGTGCCACAAGTCTCCATCATCTTATTTGTGGCTTATGCTTGGCTTAAAAACCCCCCCATCTCTTGTCAGGAAACAATATGTTATTCAACACCAACAGTGTTTAACAAATACACTGGAGCAAGTTAGAGTGTACAGAAATGGCTGGGGTCTGAGAGCCTGAAGGCCTTGTCAACATTCATTAGCCAGAAAGGGGACATGATAATAAAAAGGCTACAGTCTGCATAGCACCTCTGGTTTCTTAAATTATACTTAAAAAAAAAAAAAAAGTTTCAGCCCAGAGCAAAGAAAGTTGAGGTAGGACTCAAAGAAGTTCTCAGATGTACAACCTCTCATACATGTTATTTCTAGGAAGTTTAAAGGACTATGATACCACACAGAGGGGTCTAATTTACATGGTGTCAACATCTGCTCCAAGTGAGCAGCAATAGCGGAAGAAGTAGAACAGAGATTCTCATCTATGATGATATCATGTTGCAAGACAGACTATCCGCCATCATGAGATTGACTTATTTGTTGACTGTTTATGGTGCAACAAATAAATAGTAACTCTAATGGGACCATTAGGACTGCTTTTTTTTTTTGACCACATAGCTAGAGAAAAAAAACAACCTCAGCACAATTATTTAACTTGCCACTGTTGAGAATTGGCCTTGAGCTTTCTGTTGATGTGTATAAGAGCTCAGCTTTCTTACTTCATGGGTTTTCCAATAACTCACACGGCAACGGGCTCAAGACCATATGCTTTGGTGATATTTGTGACGGATTCCCCTCAGGGTGCCACTTGGAACTGAGGTACCACTGAGCTTGCCTGACCCACCGGCCGGCTCCTTTTCACATATGATGTTGTGATAATTTGCCAAGCTCTCCAAGCTCACTCTTTCACCAGCATACACACAGATAGGGACACACCCAGCTGCAGCTTCAAACCCAGATGCTGAGACCAGCTCTGTACGAGAAGGCTCAACTAGGCACCTCCTACTTGCTAAAGCATGCACCCACCTCTGGAGTGTAAACCCAAAATTATACCATCTTTTGCTGCATAGGGAAGCACAGCGTAAGCTCATAAAATTCACTGTCCTCCCCACAATGTAGAGAGAGATATGCAACAGCTTTATGCCCCAAGTTATAATTTCCATACTTTGGTTTTAGACAAAACAAAAACAAGTTTATTAACTCCATAAGATTTTAAGTGATAGCAAACTGGTCAAAGAAGCTTACCTTTGTAAATATACAAAACCACAGACTGAGCTTAGCATACTAGAAAGGTGGGATCTGAACTAGCAATTTCTCACCCTCAGTGATAAATAGGCTTGCAGATTTTTTAAGGCACAAGCTGTGTTGGCTTTTCCAGGTTTTCATAAACAGGCTAAAAATCCCTCTAGCCTGGACCATCACTTCCCACAATTCAGTCCTCGCCCTTCAGGTGTTTCCAGGTGTGTTGTTGTAGGGAGAGTGGGGTACCATTATGATGTCATTTCTCCCCTTTTATATCTTCTTCCCACTTGCTGGAAAGCTCTTTTGCTATGACCTGCATCCCACAGTTCCTACTGAGTAGAACTGAGAGGTTTCTATTGTACACAGTTTCTGGGGTAATCCTTGTGCTTGTGTGCATTTCCTCAGTAAGCCATGAACATTGTTTGGCCTTTTTCTGTTGTACCTGAAAGGCTGTTTGTGGGCATTTTCAAACTCACAACATATTTCAGTAACACACACCTAGCCAAGTTTAATAACTTCACATACGACGGTAGCACGTACAATCCAATGAGATATTCATGTCTAGCAGATCAAGACTTTTTGAATGATACGTCACAGGGCACACTTCGTACAAAACATATCCTAATAACATGACAGTGATGACCTTTGGGGTGCCGGGGTTTCATGATATTATGAAAGGAAAATGAAATACAGCAGCTCAAAAACCAAACAAAACCCAGAACATGAACAGTTTCATGTCTGAGTGAGATCAATTGGGAACTATTTTTTAAAAATAAACAGCAGATTTCAGGGAATCATTTTTTCCAGCAGGTCTGACCTATTGGGGGTTTTCTTTCATGGAAAGCAGCTCAATAATTTCTTAATTTATGTTCAGTTTAAAAAAGTGTAATGTTTGTTGCATAGTTGTGTCATTTCTGACGGCGCTTAAGTTTATAGGACATAAACGTGTTGGGACAGATTTGCAGGTACAGTGAAGTGCTCAGTACAAGTGAAGCTGGCTGGCTCAAAAATGGCAGATGCCCTTTCTACATACACTATGGCTAGGAGTGTTCCACCATTGGTGTTCGGCCTACCTGCTCTGGCATGTTCTGGGATTCCCTGCAAGACCTCTTCCTCTTGACTTCACAAGAACTTGGGTTGAGGCCTGTCAGGATTGCCTCCCCACTCTCAACTCTAGGGTACAGATGTGGGGACCCGCATGAAAAAAGAAATAACCCCCCCAAGCTTATTTTACCAGCTTGGGTTAAAATGTTTTTCCCCAGAACACAACTTCTTCTGTATCTGGACCTGGTACACTGCCACCACCAAACTAGGTCTAGGGTAGTTTGGGACCCTTCTTTCCCTTTCCGCTAACCCCCGAAACATCTTCCTTCCCTGGGAAGCTTGAGAGAAAAAAAACAAACCTCGCCTGATCCTGCGAGACGTGCCCGATCCAAAACCAGGATCTTACACAATGAAAAACAAGCAGTCAGCTTCTTAAAAGAAAGATTTTAATAAAAGAAAAATAGAAAGGAATAAATCTCTTATAACCATCAATAGAACAGCATCTACCATAATCAACAAAAGGATTCAGAAACCAAACCTCTCCCCCGAGGCAATTTTCTCCCACTGTTGATATCTTTGCTGAAGCTTACAATCTCAAGAAGCACCCAGCCAACACTCACCATTGAGAACCCTCCAAGTGATAAAAAGAAGGTAAACTTACTGACTACAGTACTTGATAGAATCTGTAGTTACAGTGAAAGACATAGCTGTGTTCATCCCATAGCTGAGGTGAACAGAGAGAGACCCAGGGAGAAACTGAAACTTAAAATCCTTTGTCTCCTGAGGAATTTCTCATTGGTCAGTTGTCCACCTCTCAGGTTACCTTTAGCTTAACCCCTTACAGGTAAACACTAATTCTAGGCTACTTCACACTTATGACAAGGCCAGATTTTGTCATTCAGGTATATTTGTTTAGCAGACAGCAAAGCTATGCTAAGTTGATTATACTCAAAACCAGGCAGGTTGGATGCTGGGTGTCTCACAGATCCTTAGTTATACAGCAAACCTCTTCCTTTATATACATTTACACATATGTTGCATTACTATATAGTGAATTACACAATTCAGAACTGGCTTGGTTACTTTATAGGAACTAGTTCCTGTACAGCATGCTTTGACAATGCATGACCTACCCTTTACCTCATTTTACAGATTTAAAGGTTTTATTAAAGCTAACGTTAAAATTATATAATACACAAGTTGAGACAAGAGTGTCTTGTATATCTGAGTATAGTGTGTAGATTATCCACAAAGTTTGTTTAAAAACTCAAAAAACCCATAATCTGCACTAATCCAAATTTAGATGAATAAATTTGATGATGTAGTTTAGATATTAGAATCCGAATACTCACACATGAAAAGTTATACAGGCAGTTGGTGGTAGAAAGCAAATAAAGGACTAAGTGTAGATTGTCCCTCAGTAATTCAGCATTTAGGATGGGCAGATATAATCCATCAGAGAAGTATTTCAGTTACTTTCCTATTTTGCTTCTCTTCAGCACTCCAGCCCATCTCTCCCGGTATTGCCGATGTCCGGGGATGTGTTCTGGAATCTAGATAGATGTCCCTTGATCACCTGATGATGTCTGACACCAGGAGTTGCTGTAACAGCCGAGCATAGCGTTAACCAATTCCACATTCCTGCTTGTTACTAGGGTCCCATGCACCCAGGCTACGAAGATCAGCCTCTCCTCGGGGCTGGGTTTTTGCAGAACTGGAGGAAAGGAATTTGCATTCACCTCTCGCTAGACATTTCCCAGAAGATCTCCTTCATAGGTACTGTCCTAGAAGTCCATTTTTGCCTGGCATATTGCTCAGTATAGTGCTTTGATCATCCAGGCGTTACATAACAGCTCTCCTCTCATGGCCCACAATACTACATAAACTTTGCATTTAGTGCAATGGACTCCAAAGATACTTAAACTTAATTTAATAACTTTGTTCAAGGATATTGCAGGATTTTGCCATGTCCGTCACATAAACATAGGCGCCAGCTTCCTCATTTTCCTGGGGGTGCACGACCTCCTGCTCCACTCCAGGCCATGCTCCCACACTCTATCCCTTCCCCCAAGGCTCTGCTCCTGCCCCTCTTCCCACCTCATTCCAACCCCGCCCCAGAGTGTGCTTTGCCCCTTTCCCTCAAGCACCTTCTGCACACTGCTGAACAGCTGATCATGGAGGGCGGGAGGTGCTGGGAGGGAGGAGGAAGAGCTGATTAGTGGGGCCATCAGTGGGTGCTGAGCACCCACTATATTTTCTCTGTGGGTGCTCTGACCCTGGAGCACCAACGGAATCAGCGCTTATGTACACACAGCTCTGTTAATGTTCTTGCAGCATGTTCCATCCGTGGATCCCAAACCACTTTGCAAAGAGAGGTAGCCATTTAACAGATGAGCCAATTTAGACACAGGCAATGGACGTAACTCTGCCAAGTTTATACAGCCAGGCTGTGGCAGAATCAGAAATAGAACAGTACCAGACTGGTGCTGGTAGGAAATTTTTTGACTCTCTTTTCTTGGGGGCGTGGGGGGGGGGGGAACGGGACTCAAAAATGCTGAGTCATCAAAAATGAAACTTCACAAAAGATGGTTGGTTTCAACAAATCTGCCAACTTGAAAAATTTGGGCGGAAAATAGTGTCAGAATTTCAAAATGTCCTGGTTTGACACTTTAGAAACAGAAAGTTTGAGGGAAGGTGAATGTTACATTTTTTTGGACTAAAAAACGGGAAAGAAAAGAAAGGTCAAAAGCTAGATGAACCATTTCAGGTTTTCTTCCGGTTTTTGGTTTGCATTTTTTGTTGTTGTTGTTGAGATGTTGACCTTGTCTCCTGATCTGAGATGTTAGCTACCAGTGGCCTGTGTTACAGTAGCTAGGTGGAAAACTGGGAGGCAGGATAGCTCAGTGGCTTGAGTATTGGTCTCCTAAACCCAAAGTTATGAGCTCAATCCTTGAGCTGTTTAGAGATATGAGGAAAAAATCTGTTGGATAGTTTAGTGATCTTTCCTACAAGCTATGGTGATGAGGAAGATTCTCATAGGCTAGCTCTACTGAATCTTTGGCTGCTCTACAATGACAGAGTAGCACAAAGATGCTGGAGTGTGGCCAGAAACCACAGACCTTCTACCAAGGTAAAAGAGAATAAATGCCACTGAAATTCAGACCTGGGAATTGCTACTAGTTTGTTTTCTTTTTTCACATTTACAAATATTTTCCTAGATATGAAAATTGGTCTCAGTCACTGGCCAGGAACTCCAGACTCAGCCATTGAAACGACTAGAAAGATTTAAGGTTACAATGTTTAATGGTGTGAAATGTTCCGGCAACTGTTCAACATTACTGTGTGCGGTAGTAGCAAAGTTTAAAGAGAAGTTTCACCGGTGAAAGGAATCTTCCATAGATCAACTTGTAAAGTACTTCAAAATTAAATGTGAAAGATTCTTATTATTGTTTATTGTTTACACTCAATCATCCTAACCCTGCTAGGCACTTTATTACACTGTGTCTTTCTGTGCATACATTATTTCTTATGATGCTTTTTCCTAGTCAAGTAAATGGTGCTTACATCTCTCCAAACATTGGAATGATGTTGGTGTGAAAGGAACATTTTCACACAATCTTGCTGTATTTTGTAAGGAGATTTTTTTAAATCCCCAGTATGTCATCTCGTGAAGTTTTTTATAGAGCTGGTTGAAGAATGACAAAGAGTTTTTGTAAACAAGTTCATGTCTGAACAGTTAGTTGTTTCACATGCTTAGGTCATGTCTGCTGGGAGGGAGTCAACCCATGTCGGAATCAGGTGAAAAATCATGTATAAGCAGGATTTGGAATAGCATAGCTTTTGAAAAACTAACAAAGAAACCTATTCCCAATGATGCACATCAGATAGAACAGGTTAAAAATACTGTAAAAAATGGCTTCTTCATCCAATAAAAATTTTCAAGGGAAACTTTATTTTCCATCAATTCTTTTAATTTTTCTCCCTTTCTCTTCTTTCCCCCTCTTTTTCTACTTTGTTTTTCATTATTTTCTTCCATTCCCCCCATCCTTTTCCAAAGCAAAATGGAAAGGGGAAAGAGAGACAAAGGAAAAGAAAGGGGGAGACTGAGAAATAGATTTTTTTTTCAGTTTTCAGGTTTTTTAATGAAAAACTGAAACATTTCTGAGGATTTAAAAATATTTTTTCTTTTTTTTAAAAAATAAAACAATGGAAAAGGCCATTTTCAACCAACTTTTGGTGATGTCTGCACTATGAACTAGGCATATGATGCCCATCCTTGTAGTAGCTCGATGAGCGCTACTATGAGTATAAATAGCAGCGTAGCTATAGTAGCATCATCAGTGGCAGCAAGCACCCATTAGCCTTGCCAAGTACAAACTCTCCTGCAATCGATGGGTAGTTGCACATGTTACTGCAGTTGCACTGCCATTTATATTCATGCCATCTGGAATGCTAACCCACTAGCCATAGTCAATCTGGCGTCCCCTGTGTTCCTGTAACTTTAAATATTGTTTTTCAACCACAGAAGCTTTAATACTTCAGACCGTACTGTTTTGGGAAATATCTTTTTAATATTTTTGCTTTTGTGTAATAATAATCCACACACAATAATCTTGACGAGATGCAATAAATCGATTGCCAATAGATCAATCACTACCCGCCGATCCAGCGGGTAGTGAAGACCTACCCTAACTTAGGAAATTACACTCCATGTATTGAAATCCCCTCTTGAATTTCTGTTGCAGAAGACATTGTAATGATCATTGGTGTGGCTTGTGGGGGACGAAGGCTAAGTGAATGAGAAATCCTGCCTGTGTGCACAGGAATTGTTACCGGAGGAGGAGTCCCAATCTATCCTTTGATTGCTAAGCAAGTACTAGAATGTTCTTCACCTTAAACCTCACCTGTCTAACTTTATGCTCTGCTGTTAAAGAGCAGCTCTGTTTCACTTACAGGAAAGTTTGAGTGGTGACATGAACCTTTCAGTCTGTAAAGCATTTTGGAATAAAATGTGTTATAAATGTGAAATATTCCTCCTACTGTTTATTATTAACACTCAGTCATTTATATAGAGGCTGCCACAGCTAGGGACTTTATTACAATGTGTCTTTCAGTGTAAACATTATTTCTTTATTATGTTCTTCCACATCAAGTAAATGGTACTATTTCCCCAGAGATCTGAATGATGCTGGCATCTAAAGAATATTTTCATAAGATTTTGCTGTATTTTATAGGTGGTTTTGTTTGTTTGAGGTTGCCAGGGAAGGTTATTTGTAGAGCTGTATAAAATAATGATGAAGAGCTATGGCAAAAACATTTGTAAATTTCTAAAAAATATAAAATAAAAATCATTCCTCAGTGTTTGAAAAGGTTTATTTATTTGAAATTTTGCATCTGCTTTTCATTGTTTTTTTCTTTCTCTACCTTTTTTCCTCCTTTTTCTATTTTTTTACAGAAATAGATGGAGTAAAAAAGAGAAATAAACATGGCAGGGAAGACTAAACAAAAAACAAAGCTTTCAAATTAAAAATTATATATATATTGGTGAACATTTCTGTATTTGGAAAAAAAAGCCCCATATTTAAAAGAATCATCTCTTAAAATTTTTATGACCAGCTTTAGATATTTGTCTCGCCTGATAAAAATGTTCTTTACATCAAAAGGCATTACTGAATTGTGCGTGTAGGTATTGGGACATAGGGGCTTCTTTTTTCTTCGGATTTGCTTGGTATTTATAAGAACTGGTTATGAATTTCATTTGCTTTTTTTTTCCGAAAGGAAAATGTGGTTTTGTAAAATCAGAATATCCCATCAGGAAAATCAGAACAAAATATTTGGGTTTTGGTCAACATGAATCTGTATGCCTAAAGTGCTGTGGTGCCTATGGGTGTTGTAGATTGGATGGTTTTTGCCTTCATTCTCCTCTATGGAGTGGACTCCATGTCCCATGATACTCTATGACCATGGGACTCCCACAGTGCACTGTTGTGACTCTGTGACAGGGGAGACCATGGAATAAGTAGTCTAGCTTGGGAGCCTGGCCCACACTGGAGATTGAGGCATGAGGTAAGAACTGTTACTCACCTCAGGCACTGCAGCAGTTCAGCTGGATACAGTTTAATGCCGAACTGTCATGAAACTACATCTTTAGACATTTCCAAATCAAACCTGTTCTGAACTTTTCGTGCTAATAAGTAGTTTGAACATCTGAACTTTTCATCCCAGTTTGGGACAAAAACAAATGTTGAAATACTGACATTTCCTTCAAGAAAGATATGCTACTTTACAGTCAGCTCTAAGGTTTACCTTTATGGAGCGTTTGTTGCCTAAAAATGGTAATTACACGGTTTTTCATTTACACAGTTCCAACTCTTTTAAAGCTTCTTGTGCCATCTCTGCCAATAGTGATGCCCATGGTGGAGCAAAGTAGAAGCTATCAGGCAATTAATTGCACTTTTTATGCTGGAACCAAAAGGGTTATTTCATAATACTTTGATTTTAACAAATACTTAGTGCACTAAATAAATATTGATAGCAATTCTCTTCTCCAATTTCCCTCCTCCAACTGAAGCCAGCCTCCAGTTTCTTTCGATAGCGGTAAGACTTTTTACAGCTGCCCAGTGGTGTCGTCCACATCTTCCTAATATGTGGAATTTACCTTACTTTTAGGGCTAAAAGGAGCATAAGTGATTCATAAATTTGTGCTGGCTCTCTTCACAACAGTGAATTTTGCCCTTAAAAATAAAAAATAATAAATAATAATAATAATAAAAAGAAGCGGTGCATTCTTTCCCTCCTGGGCACTGTTTGTGACTTTTATATGCTAGCACTTACTTCTGTGAAACCTACCTGATCTCACACACACACACCCCATTTGGCTCTAACACACACACACCCCATTTGGCTCTAACACACACATCCTATTTGGCTTCTATGACCATATTTCATGGAATCACAGGTCTGGAATGGATCTTGATAGGGCACTGATAGATCACCCCAAAAGGTGTTTAATTTGTTCTTAAAAATCTCCCATGCCAGGGATTCCACAGCCTCCCTTGGAGGCCTAATGCTTCCAAGTGCTTAAGTATCCTTTCAAGTGTCAGAATAGATAAATGGAGTGCCTAGCAAATGCCATTGAACTCAATGGGTGCTCAGCATTTTTGAAAAGCAGGCTACTTTCTCTGGTGAATGAACTTGGATTCAGAAGCCAAATTTTAGGCACCCACACTTGAAAACCTTGGAAACTCTTGGCCACATTTTCACCCCCACTTAGTGACCTCAGTGCAAAGGCCAGATTTTCAAAAGGGCTCAGCACACAGAAATTCCCACTGTTCCCAATGGGAGCTGCTGAGGCCCTAAATCTAGAACGCAGGAAAACACATTGACTTGGCGTCAGAGTTCAGCATGTGCTTATATCAGGCTGAGCTCTTGGAAGAGTATGGTCATTTCATTTAGGTACCTAAACAGGAACTGAGCACTGTTGAAATCTGGCTCTTTATACACCCAATTACACACACACAATTAATTTATATGACAGGCACTTATCTTTTCCGCTAGAATATTATTTCTTTTTATGGCAGTTAGTTTCAACTAATAAATCTATGCTCAGCTTTTTATTTGATAATAAAAATAAGGTTATATGATCAATATAAGAGGTTTGTTCATGGCACCATGCAGGAAAAAAGGGAGCAATTCAAAGCACATCATCAGAGGAGAATTCTTTGGTGTTTATATGGAGCAATAAACAGCCCACATAGATATTAATAAAGCCCAGACTCCTGACAACTGAACCAAGAACAAAAATCTTATGGGACAAAAGAAAAAGGGATTATAGAAAATGAAATTTCTTTAAAGGGAGAAAAATTCCAATTTGCTAGAAAAGAAATGGGTTAGCAAAGGCTCAATGAAGCTTTGTCTTGAATAAGTAGATAAAGTAAAAGGAGAACTTTGTAAGACCTGTGGGGAAAGCAATTAAGATATTCACAGTGATAGATGAGATGTTTAGATGCCTGTAAATAATCTAAATCTGCAGTGTACTTGAAGGAAGCAGTATGAGAAAGGACTTGCTCATATCATTTTTGTTTATCTCGCCATGTTGCTCTGTCATCATTTGCAATGCTTCTTTATTTATTGCACCACTCACAACAAGGAATGTTTTTTTCTTGTAAATTTGGAAATCTTAGACTCCAAACTGGAAAGCGAACACCAAATATGACATGAATACTGCTGCATTCAACTCTAGGGAATCTGTCTGCCTAGCTACCCAATGATACCAGATTACCATCATATGGAGTTGACAATTGAAACGCCATATCTGGTTGTCTGGCTGTTAATCTCCACCAAAAAATTTTTCCTTCATCTAAAGTTAAGGTTGCTCAAGTGTATTTCCTCCAAACACAGAAAATACTAAAAAGCAAGGAAATAATAAGTAAAGCAACATTCACACAACATCTTGCCAAGCTCCTGATATGTCAGGAGGACGTCCATGGACCACAAGGTGAGATCATCGATGTAGCCAACCCTCAAAGTCTGTGTCACAGGAGTGAGAGATTAAAAACCAGAGCAGGTCAGAAAATGATTTTTTCCCACGGAAAATGTCTTTCCATTGTCAGATGAAATTTTTCAGCTTTGGGGGTTTTCTGACACAAAATAATCATTTTCAAGGGAATAAGATATTTTTGGACAATTTTCATTTTTGTCAAAACTCCAGTTATCATAGGAAAAAGTGTCAAGAAAAATTTTCAGTCAGCCCTTTCCACTGGCTATTGGGCTGGCATGCCTCTTAGACAAAGTCCAGGCAAAGGAACAAGTGTGGTGCTGTGGATAACATTATTCTGGGCTTATAACATATGCCATCTGGTAATTTTGTGACTTGGACCAGCTCAGCTTTCTGAGCTGGGGATGTTGGGCACAGTCCTTGAAAAGCTCAATATACATTTTAAAGATAGAGTATTGAAGTTCAGTGGCTGCTTTCTAGTCTACTGCCTGGTCGTTCATCTCAGGCTGGAAATGATCAATGTTTTTCCCTTTGCTTCCTTTCACTGCTGCGGCTGCCTCCTTCTCCCTCTCTATTAGTATGGCCTCCGCAGGCTCCTAGTCAGTCTACAACTGTATGAATACAGGAAGGCTTAGAACTACTCTTTTTGTTGCACTCTCCCCACGCCAGCATTCTGGTGTCAGAGGAAGCTGCCTCTTCCTGCTCCCCCTCCCTGTGTCTGCTCCTTCCCTTTATCAATTTCCCACGAACAATTTGTTGCTGGGAGTTGGAGTACCCCTCCTCAAGTCTTTTCCCAATGGCTGGAGGTTGGACTGCGATGACATAGGGAAGAGGCATCCCACAGTAGTTTGTGATAGTTCTTGAGGTCAGTGGCTCACTGGTTCATCCAATTAAAAGAAAATAAGGCCTTCCTTCACCTACACAGCTCACTGGCTTTGCAATGACACCATCCACACTCAGCATGGTAAAGAAACAGCACCAGCATTCACTGGAAATTCACTATAGGCAGATCTACATTTCAACCGCAGCTACACCACTGTAGTGCGGATGTTTCCTACATCAAAAGAAGGCTTTTTTTCCATCAGTGTCCATAATCCACCTCTCCTACAGTCAGTACCTACATCAATGGAAGCATTCTTCCATTGACCTAGCAGGGTCTACATTGGTGGATAAATTGACCTAAGATGCCCAGGCCAAAAAAATTGTCATGGCCCTGACCAATGTAGCTAGGTTGCCCTATGTTTTAGGTGGAGAGCAGACGTAAGTTAGACAGGCTTGGAAAATCATTACATAAGTTACTGGTGCCTTAGTCCAGGTCAGTAATGAAAGGCACTGTGCTCCACCTCCTCTCAACCACTCAATGATATCATAGGATAGAGAGATTATCAAATTGAAGGCAGCTCATCCACTCTAATCTTTTCTCCTCTCTTTTCTCACTTGGCTATCAGACCAGACATCACTGGTTGTGGGGTGGACAGGGCAGTGGGATTGTGATATCAGTGGTGGGATTGTGACATCAAAGGTGATCAATGGGTACCTGCTTCCTCCTCACCTCTCTAGTAGGAGTCTGTTACCAAAGGTAAGTTAGCTGAGCGTTCCCTTCACCTCTTTTGTCACAGAGATGATGTCTCATTTTTCTTGTCACAAGGCACAAGCTGGTCCACTTCTAAAGGCCCCTCCCCCAGCCTAGCAAGCGGGACCACTGGACCCGATTCCAATGGATTGCTTGGGACATCTGATGAGAAAACAGGTCGGGAGTAGTGGTCACAAGTTCAAAAGAAGGGTACTAGGTGGGGACACTGATCAAAGGAACCCCAGACAGTACCCACTGCTCCTCAGTATCCACTGCTCCAGGAAGCCAGCAGACGCTGCCCAGTGGAACTCTGCCTGGAGGCGTGAGATGAGGGAGGAGCGGAAATAGGTCCCACAGTCACAGAGCACTCCCTAGTCCATCCTCCTCCTCCTGGTATTGCAGACGGAGACTGGCCAGGGCCAGGAGGAGGTCTCGTGACTTCATGGGGCAATGGATGGATTGTGCAAAAACGAACAGGTGCAGGGAAAAATGCAGCCAGAACCTCAACAAGAAGTTCCAGAGGGGCCAGAATAAGGGCTGAAACCTGGCACACTCAAGGTAAGCGTGCACCAAATTTACCCTCATGCTGCAGAAGGGGCAGGCCTCGGGAATGAGGGTGAATCATTCCAGAAACATGTTCATGCTCACGGCTCTGTGAAGGAGCCAGCAACCGGCAGGCCATGGGACCAGGGTGGAATAGATACTGGCCCACTGGGGCTCCTCCTCCTCCACGGGTGGTATGTAGTCCCACCGTTTGGTGTCAGGGGAGACACAAGGGTGAGCAAATGCAACGTGTGGAGCACAAGTGTGTACAGTTGGTTCCCAGGGCGCGGTTCAGAATTGAACCGGCTGCAGAGTGTGCAGCCAACTCAAAGTATAGAAGTGGGGAAGCCGGGGGGGGGGGTCATGGGTGGCAGCGGGAGACGTGGGCCCACCTACTCCACTGTGTCCCAGCCCAGGGCTCTAGCAGCGGCAGAAGTCCTGCTGCTGGATGAGTGAGGATCCTGGCCACAACACACTGACATGAGCTCTGGCAGGGCTGCAGACAGACTAGGCTCGACTACCCCAGGACTATTTCCCAACTTTGCCTCTAGAGGTATCTGGGTCTGGACAGTGTCCTCCAAGGAGTCAAGCACCATGGACTCCTCTGGGTAGCTGGCGAGGGGCAGGCTTGGCGGCTCCTCTGGTGGGCTGGTGAGGGGTATGCTTGGTGGCTCCTCTGGGCTCTGATCAACATCTGGCATTGGTCGGATGGGCCAGTCTTTGGGTCCGCTGCCAGTTGCCAGGGTCTCCCAGCCAGAAGCTAGTCCACAAGCATCTCACCTCTTTGGCGGCTGCTCCTCGAGGGAACACTGGGGTTGGGCTTTTATACTTCCTGTCCTGCACCTTGACCTCTGGGGGGGGGGCAGGACTCGCTGGCTCCACCCACTTTGGTGTCTGGAGAGGCTCGTCCCTCTTTGGGGCGGTGGGAAAACCACATCACCTTGTTATAGGCACCTAAATGACAACTGATCGTTTCAGAAAATCTAGTCCTCAATCTTTTTTGTTTTGTTCCTCAACCCTGTGAATTGTATCAGGCTAGTGGATTAACCAGGAAATTAGGAGATGGAAGATATTAGATCCACTTATGACTCTGCTCCTGCCTCTTGGGCAAGGTAAGGCAACCCCTCTCTCTCAGATATCACATTTGTTAAATGCATTTAATAGTACCTCCCTAAACTGCTGTGAGGGTTTATTAGCTAATGTTTGTAAGAGTGTTTTGACCTATGGTAAGTAAAATGGACCAGATGCTCCATTTACTCTGATCAAGATATTCTTATTTCTTCCTTTCTTTTCTATCTACAAGTTCAGTGAGCTTCTTTTTTTCTCTTGGTTTGGCCCGAGAGAGAGAGAGAGATTGAGAGAGCAAGCAGATGGAAAATGTTGATTCATTTATGTTTGGGTGAATTTAGATCTGAATTTCTGGTTCCAGAAAGATGACTGGATATGTTGTATAATCTGATTTACATTTCCCCAAGAAAGGAAAATTATCAGTGGTGCTTAACCAACTACCCAGTAGTCTAGTATTCTTCCCTACTGGAAGGAGAAATGAAGACTACTTTGTTTCTTCTTTATTGGCATTCCACAGACAAGTTTTCAGGGACAGGAACATTATGAAAGGTTCATTGTTGGCGTCGTTTCAGAGACAGTGACAGAACTTAATCTGGCTTTTATGGGAACAAATGATGATCATGGTGATTGAAACTGCAAAAATAGCCTCAGAATGGACATCTGTAATTTCCAAAGTGTTCTCATAAGTGGGAAAGTTATGATGAAAAAGTGCCATCAGGATCAGCTCCTTAGAGAATTGATAAGCCAGGTGCATTGTTTCTTTAACAGGTTAATTTATAAATGGTGCCAAAATAGAACCACTATATATATTAAAAACAATAAAACATAACCTTTTCCTTCTAAGGTTTTGAAGGACTTTCTGTTGCTTCCCTCTTCTGATTAAGTAACATATGGAGCTCAGTGAATACTACAGTAATTTTCCTCGTCTGAAAACTTAGGTCTGGTCTACACTAGCGGGGAGGGTTGACCTAAGATACGCAACTTCAGCTACATGAATACCATAGCTGAAGTCGACACATGTTAGGTTGAATTACCTGCCATCATCATGGCGGCATCGGTTGACAGTAGGCTCCCCCGTCGACTCTGCCTTGCGCCTTTTGGCGAGCTGGAGTTCTGGAGTCGACAACAGTGCCTCTGGAGAATTGATTTATCACGTCCTGACGAGACATGATAAATTGATCCCCAATAGATCAGTCTCTATGTGTTGATCCAGCCTAAGGCCTTGTCTACACTACCAGCTGGATCGACATGTAGAGATCGATCTATTGGGGATCGATTTATTGCATCCCGTCGACTCCGGAACTCCAGCTCGCCAAAAGGCACAAGGCAGAGTTGACGGGGGAGCCCGCTGTCGACCACTGCCACTGTGAGGACGGCAGGTAAGTAGACCTAAGATGCGCCGACTTCATCTGTGGTATTCATGTAGCTGAAGTTGCATATCTTAGGTCGACCCTCCCCGCTAGTGTAGACCAGGCCTTAGAAATGTTGTGTTTGAACTTCTTTTGTGTCTGCTTTCCATGAGAATTCTTGTGATCAAGTTTCACTAGCACCAAGTCACATTCTGTGACCATTCACACCAGAAACCTGACAACAAGAGCTATCATAAGGAAACAGAGTCAATCATGTGGCCAATCACAGCTGAGCAAATCAATGAATACACAAAATCCACCAAATAAAACTGAAAAATATTGTGCAATCAAATTTGCACTGTTTGTGAACACATCATGCACAAGAGAAAGAGATGGATTCCATCCAACAATTTAATCACTGTGAGACTGATTCTCATTTACTGGGAGGCCTCTTTACGCTGTATACAAGGGTCTTAAAAGGAGAGAAAATATAATATATACTCTCTTTAAGAACCCTTTACATTGCCAAAAAGATATAAATGGTCTGAGAACTAGGATTTATGAATCTTAGTATATGTTCCATATATACAATGGGTATGAGTATGGAAGGATCATATCTTAGGCCCTGATCCTGCAAAGACTTACACACTGTAAATGAAGTAAATGAACTACTAGCAGTACATAAAGCAAGATACATGTGTATGTCTTTGCAGAATCAGGGTGTAAATCTAATTCCCCTGTGACAGGTCACAGAATCATAGCGTTGAAGTCCAGAAGGGACCATCAGATCCTCTAATCTTCATCACGTAGGGAAAGGCAGAGGGAGGAAGATTAGCCCACAACTACCTACTGCTAAGTTTCTTGTACTTTCCTCTGAGGCATCTGGTGTTGGATCCTGTCAGAGACCAGATGCTTGGGTATGATCCAGTCTGACAATCTCTATGTTCCTATGAGTTCATCAAAGCATATTCTTGGCCTTCCTATCCTTTCTGTGTTTCAAACCCTGGGTAGATTGTATGTGCTGCAATAGAGCTCTACTTTATTATGTAAAAAGGTTTAAGTACCAATTTTCTTCCAAATTAATTGCAGCTCAGCAGGGGCAGATAAATGATATTGTGAAAAATATCAACAGGAGTGGCAATAACATGCCAGACTAAAGATGGTGGGGGAAATTGGGGGCGGATGTGGGAGTAATTAGTCATTAACATACAGTCCTGAAAGTGAGAGACCAGTAGCTCAGATTTTGAAAGAGAAAGGAGTGGTTTTCACTTAGCTGAAGTATCAACTGTATATTCCCTTTGGTGCCTGGTTGCAGATGCAATGGTACTTTAAATTGCAGTGTTACATTGACACAGGGACGTGTCAGTAGATTATGTTGGGGGGTGTAGGTGAGCATGTACTCTACAGAGTGAAATCCTGGCACCATTGCAATCAATGGCAAAACTCCTGATGCTTAATTTCCTGTAGAACTTCAGGCCATGACTTGTAATTTGCCCTCTCGCCTTCCTGGCTGATAACATAACGCAGGGAGATTTCACTGGAGGAGATCATGAGTTTCTTCAGGAGAAAAAGGCAATAGTATTTCTTAAAGAAATACTTGAAGCTAACCACCATTACGATCACTTACTTTTGCCAGTTATGGCCTTGTCTCTAATCTTCTCAGGGGGGAAGATTGTGGAGAAGGTTATTTTGAGTCCATTCTGGCAACACCTCTTACGCTTAGGATTCCCTGAGCCCTGGGAATCTGGTTTCATGGCATATTATCTGCAGTGCCCAATCTCTTTCTGCCTCTGGCTAATGCTCCAATATCCCTTTCTGATCTGTTTACATCACTCAGCTGCCTTTGATAGCCAATGGCATCGCTGTCATTGATACCCAATGGTGGACCTGTTGGGGTAGACAGATCTGTGCTTAACTGGTTCTGCTCTTTGCTCACTGGTTAGTAAAGGGTAGTTATTTGTCCCCGGGGCTCTTTCAGGGTTCTGTTGCCACCTTCCATTATTTAGGAGCAAATGCCTGGATAGCAGCCGTGGCCAAGAACAGTTTTTTCCCCATCTGTGTTTGACACTCAGGTTGCAGCCTTCTCTTTGAGATGTGGCCCTCGCCAAAGTTATCTGTGCCTTCGTCAATGCACGACAGCACTCCTGCCATGCACTGAAGACTTCATTGGAAGAGTACGCAGAACCCTCAGATGGTGCAGAAGAAGACTGCTCACCTATATAGCCATCTCACAGCTGGCCTGTTACACAGGGTCTGCTCTGGCTTCCAGTTTGTTTCTGGGTGCAAATTATTGCTGACCTACAAAGCCCTGCATGATTAGGTCCTGGGTATCCAAGAGGCCACCTCTTCCCTTCCATTTTTCAATGGCAGTGGAGATGAATTGGGAGGCTCACCATGCCTTGGGTTACCTCTCTGTGAAATGGGTACGACACAGTGCTTATGAAGCTCATAAAAGGTGATTGCAAAGCACAGTGGGATGCTCAGATGAAAGCAGTTTCATAAATACAAATTATTGCTCCTCACTGTTGCTGCTGAAAGATTTACTGTCACGTGATGACAATTCCTAGCCGCATCAGCTACTCACCCAGCTATTACGTTTGGAGCTTTCAACTCCGGCTAACATCTTTTAAAGAATAACCACATTCCTATTGGCAGTCTTTATCAGTTTAAATCTAAAGCTTGCTTCTTACAATTCAAGGAGGAAGCTGATTTACTTCAAGAATCTTATGTCACCCCTCCCCACTTCCCCACACTAACCCCATCACTTTAATGTATGCCTGTTCACCATTGTATTAGAGCCAATTTTCCTTGCAACGATGCTGGCTGGCAGTAAACCACAACACACATGTTGACTTTTCCACAATGCTAAAGACCACGTTAAACACCTGCCTGCTTCTGTTAGTTTTTCCCTCCCTAGACAGGAACATTTTAGCCACTAAAAAGAACTTGATAAACAGTGGTAAGCTGCCAGAAACCTTAATACGAGTATGGCTTCTAGATTGGTGTGTCATTTGCTGCTAAGGTACAGATCAACAATTCTGGAGACGGAGGATAGAATGTTAACATCCCAAACACATTTTATCTGCAAAGCTGCAGAAGTTGCATCTGGTTTTGATGACTTTCTTGAATGAAGCTTGCAATAAATCCATATCAAAGACCTCTTGTGGGCACCACTCTAATGCTTCCTTCTCAAAAGCTGTGGTGACCGGGTGCAAATAGAAAACGAACAAAACAGGGGCAGATTCTCAGTTTGGTGTTATTTATCACAGCTTCATTGATGTCAATGAGATAAGACAATTTACACCAACTGAGAACACCAAAGAAAGAATTTGAAATGCACGTTGTTAAAGATGCAAACATGAACAGTAGTTTTTTAGCAGTACCTCAAAAGCAGAGAAGCATGCCGAACAGACAATGATACAGCTAGACCACAAAGGTGTTCAAGGAGCCCAACAGGAAGACAAGGCCACTGAGGAGAAGCTAATGAATTATTTGAGTCAGTCTTCGCTGCAGAGGATGTGGAGGGTGATACCCACATCAGGGCTATTCTCTCTGGGCTACAAATCTGAAGTACTGTCCCAAACTGATGTGTCAATAGAAGAGGTTTTAGAACAAATTAATAATCTAAATAGTTATAAAGGACCAGATGGTATTCACCCAAGAGTTCTGAAGGAACTCAAATATGAAATTGCAGAATTACACTGCTCTACAGCCAAAATGCTTCTGAAATAAATGTAGTCACACTTTACTAATTCTGGGTCACTGAGAACGAAAATGATGCTTCAAATTGTTGATTGGCTCTAGTTTTCAAGATATGCTATTGGGTCAGTATATACGACCCCTGACATGGGAATGGCGGAGGATAAGTGACTTATAAAGGGAAGGGATCTCAGTTTAAACCTGAAATGACTAAAATACATCTTTGACTGGATCTATGAATAAATCTATGACTGGGTTTGGACAGTACTTGCTTTTTAGGCAAAACAATGAATGATGCAATCTGAAGCTGGTATTGCGTCATACATGATATGAATTGCATCATGTTATTCCTAGAAGTCATGGATGATGCAATCATAACGAAGCTTACATCACTCTGCTGAACAAATTGCCCTATATCAGCTCGAGAAATCATACAGTGTTGTGCTCTCTTATTTGTCAGTGTTTGATTTTGCAAAGGGACACATTTCTGTTTAGCCAAAGTGAGCAGAGATGCCTCGTACTTGTGTGAACAGTGCAGATAACTTCTGCTATGTTTATGGTGAAGTGACTTTTGCATCACAAAAGCGCAGTATAACCACTATAGTTAAGAAAGACTATCACCTTTATTTTGGCTGTAAAACTGGAGATCAGGACAAGAGGTGCGCCCCAGCACATATGCTGCAACACTTGTGCAACAAATCTTCGCCAGTGGTTGAACAGGAAAAGGAAATCTATGCCTTTTGCAGTGCCAATGATTTGGAGAGAGCCAACAGATCATACCAGCAACTGTTACTTCTGCATGGTGCCTCCAGTTGGGAAAGGCATGTCAAAGAAGAAAAAGTGGACTGTGAATTATCCAAACATTCCATCAGCTATATGCCCAATACCCCACAGAGAAGGACTGCCGGTTCCTGATGCACCAGAATCATTCTCACTTGAGTCAGACGAGGAAGAGGATGAAACTTCTGGTCCTGAACCATCAATGTCACAGGACCCACATTTTCTCCCATCTTCCTCCTCTGAACCACACCTCATAACACAAGCTGAACTGTATGACCTTGTCAGGGATTTGGAACTACCCAAGAGTAAGGCAGAGCTGTTGGGCTCCAGACTACAGCAGTGGAATCTCCTGGCAGGTGATGTTAGAGTTTCCATGTTCCGTGACCATCAAAAGGATCTTGTCCCATTCTTCTTCATGGAAGGTGATCTTGTATCCTGCAAAAACATCGATGGTGTGATGGCAGCCCTCAACATCGTTCACGATCCAGATGAGTGGAGACTCTTCATTGATTCATCGAAGACGAGTCTTAAAGCTGTTTTGCTGCATAATAGCAATGTTTTGCCATCAATTCCAGTTGGTCATGCAATCCATATGAAGGAAACCTATGACAACATGAAACAACTTTTGAGGTGCATGAACTATGACCAACATCAGTGGCAGCTTTGTGGCGATTTGAAGGTTGTTGCTCTCTTGCTTGGTCTGCAGACTGGATACACAAAGTACTGCTGTTTTCGCTGCGAATGGGATAGTCGTGCAAGAGATTCCCACTACATCAAGAAAGACTGGCCACTCCTACAGTCATTGGAGCCTGGGAGGAAAAGTGTTCAGCATCCACCACTTGTTGAATCAAGGAAGATTTTGTTACCACTCTTTCTTCATCAGACCCAGCTTGATGTGTACTTTGTCAAGGCCATTGACAAAAACACAAGCAGCTTTCAAGTACTTCCGTGGAAAACTTCCAAGGTTAAGTGAAGCTAAGATAAAGGAAGGTGTCTTTGTTGGTCCTCAGATTCGTGAACTTCTTCGAGATGATGCATTTGACCATGCACTGCGTGGCAAGCAAAAGACGGCATGGAAAGCCTTCCAGTCAGTGGCAATACATTTTCTCAGAAACAACAAGGCAGACAACTACAGGTTATTGGTGGAAAACCTCCTCAAGGCATACAAAAGCCTTGGTTGCAACATGTCACTAAAGATGCATTTTTTGCACTCTCATCTAGAATTTTTTTCCACCAAACTGCGGAGCAGTGAGCGACGAGCACGGCGAGCCATTTCACCAGGACATTGTAACAATGGCGAAACGCTATCAGGGCAAATGGAGCCAATCATTGCTTGCAGACTATTGCTGGACAGTGACAAGAGATGCTCCATTTAATGAATACAAGAGACAAGCCAAGAAGCGCCGAGTGGACACTGAATAGGACTGAACTATGTACATAATAGTTTTTTGCCTTTTGTTTCATAATACATTTTATTTATATAACCCTTTTCCTGATTTTTAAAGTGTTACATAAACAGGAGGGGTGAAATATTATCATGTAAAGCAACCATAAACACATGAAAAGACCCAGGTTTACAATTTATGATTAAAACTCTACTATCTATACAATATACATAGACATAAAATGTAAAAACTTAAATATCTTAGAAACAGTAGCCAGTTGTTTTAATTGTCATATTTGAATTCAGCACATCAAAATACATAATAAATATCACATTTTATCTCTGAAGCAGACGACTTCTAAAAAAATTGCAGACCAATGTTACTAACTGTAGTATGCAACCTATCACTGAAATCAGTCTCTGCACTGGATGATAGGAAGGTAGTTAATGTAACATTGAGTTTTTAAAATGGCTCTAGATACTATCTTGGATTAACAGGCTAGTGAGCTTAACTTTAGTACTAGGCAAATTGGCTGAAATGATAATAAAGAACAGAATTGTTAGACACACAGATGAACACGATTTGCTGGAGAAGAGTAAAAATGGCTTTTGTAAAGGGAAATCATGTCTCATTCATCTATCAGAATTCTTGAGGGAATCAATAAGCACGTGAATAAGGGTGATACAGTCAATATAAAGCACTTGGATTTTCCGAAAGCCTTTAGTAAGGTACCTCATTAAAGACTAAGTAGCCAACGGGAAGGTCTTTTCATGAATCAATAATTGGTTGAAAGCTATGAAACAAAGGGTATGAATAAATGGTCAGTTTTTACAGTGGAGAGAGGTGAACAGCGGGGTCTCCCAAGGATCTGTACTGAGAACTGTGCTGTTCAACATATTCATTAATGATCTGAAAATGGCATGAGCAATGAAGTAGCAGAGTTTGTAAACAATACAAAATAATTCATGGTAGTTAAATCCAAAGCAGACTCCGAGGAGTTACAGAGAGATTTCACAAAACTAGGTGACTGGGCAACAAAACGGCAGATGACATTTAACACTGATAAGTACAAAGTAATGCACATTGAAAAAAATAATCCCAACTATACATACAAAAATGATGGGGTCTAAATCAGCTATTTAGAAAGAGATTTTGGAGTCACCATAGGTATTCTCAGAAAACGTCTGCTAGCAGGAGGCAAATAGGTAACTAAATGTTAAGATCTGTTAGGAAAGGAATAGAAAATAAGACAGAAAATATCATACTGCTATTATATAAATCCATATTATGCTCATACCCTTAATACTGTGTCCATTTCCAGTTGCCCCATTTCAAAAAAGCTGGGAAGGGGAGCAACTACTTTAAAGGACAGGAGTAGAATTCAAAAGGACCTTGACAAATTGGAGAATTGGTCTGAAATCAGCAAGATGAAATTCACTAATGGTAAGTGCGAAGTCCTACACTTAGGAAGGAAAAGTGAAATGCACAGCTACAAAAGGAAGTAGGGGTTTTAATTGATCACAAATTGAATCTGAGTCAGCAATGTCTGGCAGATGTGAAAAAGGCTAATATCGTTCTGGGGTATATTAACAGGAGTGTCGTATGTAAGACATGGGAGTTAATGGGCTCACTCTACTTGGCACTGGTGAGGCCTCAGCTGGAGTACTATGTCTGCTTCCGGGCACTTTAGGAAAGGGGTGAAGAAATTGGAGAAAGTCCAGCAGAGATCAACTAGAATGATAAAAGAATCGGAAACCTAATTTAGGAGGAAAGTTTTTAAAAAAACTACGGGGCATGTATAGTTTTGAGAAAAAAAGACTGAGCGGGCACCTGACATTTGTCTTCAAATGCATTAAGAGCTGCTATAAAAAGGATGAAGACTCAATTGTTCTCCATGTCCACTGAAGGAAGGGAAAGAATTCATTTACTTAATCAGCAACAAGGGAGATTTAGGTTAGCTATTAGAAAAAACTTTCTGATTATAAGGGTAGTTAAGCTATGGACTAGGCTTCCAAGGATGGTTGTGGAATCCCCATCAGAAATTTTTAAGAACAGATTAGACAAACCTGTGAGAGATGGTCTAGGTTTACTTGGTCCTGCCTCAGTGCAAGCGACTGGACTTCACCACCTCTCCAGGTGCCTTCCAGCCCTGACTTTCCAGGGTTTCTATAGTTACTCTGCTGTGGACACTTCTCCTAAAGCTCTGGTGTGGGCTGACAAATAAAAAATACCCCAAATGAATTATTGTTAAAATCTCATGATTTGAATCCAGTCTCCTGATTTGGAGGCCTAACGCAAGGTTTTTGAACCTATGGGATGATAATACTGCATAAAACAATTTGTCGCTGGAAGAACTCCCTTCTATAAGTTATTTAACCAATTTTTTAGAGATTAATTTCTGTATTTTAACCATTGAGATACCTCTGGGTGGGGGGCGATAGACATAGGGGGAAGAAAGTGCAGATTAGCTCTTTCACCTTTCTTGTCTTCTGTCAACAGGTATATTTTTAGAGTACTGTGACACTTTTAAACTTTAGGTGCTAATTTTGAAATGCATTTTAAAGGTCACATTCCGCTGAGTTATCTCATCAGAGTTGTGTGTATTGTACATGTACATTTTGAGCCAAATCAGCTGCTTAGTTGTATACTTGCAACTCCAGTGACTCCGTTGGGACTGCATGTGTGTAAAGAGGACACAGTGTGATTGCATATTTATGTCCACTCCTTTTTCTGACCAATACATGAACTCCTTTCTTCAAGGAAACTTTATATTTATAAACTCAGAATAAGAAACTAGGCAGATTAGGATAGTATCTGATACATTTGCATCAGGTTTCCATTCTGTTCTTCTCACCGTGCAAGTTTCTGTGCTCCTCTGCTATAATGATGTGTGTGTCATATGTCAGCAGACCAGAGATGAGGCTCCTAGATTCAGATTCTGCCAGCTTTGCTCAGCATGACTATTAAACAATTGCTTCATTTCACCCCCGAGATGGAAGCATTTCAGTAGTGGATCCCTGTATATTCTTTACTCAACTTTGAAAAACACTTTGGGGTTCTCTGGAATGGAAGATGCTTTATAAGTTTAAGATCATTATCATTCATGCCAAAGGTTTCCATTCGCATATGCACACAGACAGTACCCAAATACATCCATCAATATCTGAAATGATGCAACTGCATGATCACCTTTCTGATATTAAGATGTCAACTCTTTTCCTTTAGGTGCATGTTAAGAGGAGTTTTCACTGACTGGCTTTACCCAGTAGGGATATCTTCATTTTCAACCCTCTGCCCACCAGTTCTTTCAAATTCTGGCTCTATTGGCATGTTTTCATGCTTGGGCTCCTTACCATGCTCTTATTTCTTTGGGACTCAATGGTGGTGCTTAGTCAGAGTATGCACTGAGGATGATGCAGAGCCAGGTTCAGGAAGCATTCTGTGCAGTGCCTTCCAGTGCTTCCGACTTGTGCAGGGTGAGCATTACAAGTAGATCTGGCTGAGAAATGGATTTCCTGTTCCATTAATAGTTGAGTTTTTTTGGAAAAAAATGGTCACACGTCTCAAATATTTGCTTCAGAAACATTCAAAAATATTCCTGTTCAGTGTTTCAAAAATGAAACATGCTCTTTGGGAGCCGATGAACCTGGGTAAGCTGCCAGGAAGCTGGGGCAGAGAGAAGACAAGCTGGCAGGAAATTCGGCAGGTTTCCATTGCAATGTTGTCAAATTTGTTACATTCTTGCAGACACAATTTAAATGTTGACAAATCAGCATTTTCTGTCGGGAAGGGTTTCCAATGAAAAATATCCAACCAGCTCTAGTTACAAGAGTATCCTGTTTGGGTCTATATGTAACTGGTTAGTTAATAGATGAGTGCTCAAAGATATGTAGCCTAGTCACTGAGTTTTGTAGCCTCTTTAGCAGATGACTGGCAGATAGCTAATGTAATGCCAATTTTTAAAAAAGGTTTCAAAGGCAATCCTGGCAATTACAGGTCAGTAAGCCTATTTATATATATAAGTTAGGCATATATATATATATATATATATCAGGCTAAGTTGTTGAAACTATAGTAAAGAACAGAATGATATATATAATATATATATTTATTTATATATCTATATCTATCTATATCAGGCAAAGTTGTTGAAACTATAGTAAAGAACAGAATGATTACACGCATCGATGAACAAGATATGTTGTGGAAGACTCAACATGGCTTTTGTAAAAGGAAATCAAGCCTCACCAATCTATTAGAATTCTCTGAGAGAGTCCAAAAGCATAGGGACATGGGTGATGCAACTGATATAGTATATTTAGACTTTCAGAAAGCCCTTCACAAGGTACAACACTACAGGCTCTTACACAATGTAAGCAGTCCTAGGACATAAAGGAAGGTCCTTTCACGGTTTAGTAACTGGTTAAAAGATAGGAAACATAGGGAAGCAATAAATGGTCAGTTTTCACAATGGAGAGAGGGAAACAGTGGGGTCGCACAAGGATCTGTCCAGCAATCTGTGCTGTTTAACCTATTCATACATGATCTGGAAAAAGAGGTGCCAAAATCTGTAGACAATACAAAATTATTGAAGATAGTTAAGACCAAAGTTGACTGCGAAGAGTTACAAAGCAATCTCACAAAACTGGGTGCCAAAATGGCAATAAAATTCAGTGTTGAAAAGTGAAAAGTAATGCACATTGGAAAACATAATTTGAACTATACATACAGATGGCGTTTTAAATTAGCTGTTACCACTCAAGAAAGACATCTTGAAGTCGTTGTAGATAGTTCTCTGAAAACATCTGTTCAATATGCAGCATCAGTCAAAAAAGCTAACAAAATTTTAGGAACCATTAGGAAAAAGATAGATAATGAGAAAGAAAATATCATAATGCCACTTTATAAACCCATAGTATGCCCACACCTTGAGGAGTCTGTGCAATATACTTGAGATGTCCACCATCTTATACGTTTATATGTAGGTTCTTTCAAGGAACGGTGTATTTATTGCACTAACTTACTCAGGGGTAAATCTTGCCCCCGACTCAGCTGAGAAGGACACTTCCATGGCAAGAAAGAGAGTTCTGTTATCCATGGGGCAGGATTCTGGGGATCTGCACCAGAGGTTAGTGGTTGAAGGGAGGGTCTGAGATAGTCCTGCTATGCAGATCCTTCCACCTTCATGCCAGTTCCTATAGAGTGGTTTGTTAGACTTGCTGCAGAGAAATAGCTACTGTCACTTCATCAGAGTGGTTCTACAGATGCTCCTCAGCTGGGGGAAGGAGAAAGATTCAAACAGGTCTGAGTGCAGGGCTCAGCATTCTCTCCTTCCCAGGCACACACTGTTAATATGGACTTAAGGCTGAGAGTAACATAAGGGTAAAAAACATTGCAGAGAGGTTGCATTTCTTCCAAAACCAAGCATTACAAACCCAGGAAATTGTTATCAATAATTTAGCTTAATTAAAACCTAATTTTGTCAAGTATAGATTTCAACAAATATTAACTGTGTGGGCATCTTATAAAGGCCCATTCAGGAGAAAGAAAAGACTGGCACAGATACTAAATTTAAACGCCGTGGTTTAAAATGACTTTTCATTGCTAAACTAAGTAACAGATATCTTGTAAAATTCTCAGAAAGGTCACTCTGTCCTCAAAGAGAGTATGCTATGCCTTGGAGCAGAGGGGCTTTATATATATATGTAACACAAAGAGGCTGAATCTTTGCTTTAAGTGAAAAATAGAAGTCCACCTTAACAATAGAGCTGTTTACTGGCCACCCTATGATTACCAAAAGGTGGCTGCAGGGACCATCTCTTCCTCTCCATCCACAAAGTGTGTTTCTGAAAGAGGAAGGCTGGGCAAGTGGTTAAGGCACTAACACAGTACTTGGGTACCTGAGTGCAAAGCCTTGCTTCCTCACAGGCTTCCTTTATGCCCTCGGGCACGTCACTTAAGCTGTCTTTGCCTCAGTTCCTGATCTGTACACTGGAGATAAACGCACTTCCCTGTCTCAGTGGTGTATCATAACGCTAAATGCATCAAAGCATATATGGTATTTGAATATTAATTAACAAATACTGAAGATAAAGTGTATGGACTATTAATTAGCAAGTACTAAAGATAATGTAACTCAGTAGCACTAACTCAGTGACGCTAAATAACAGTAAGTATTAATGGCAGCAATCGTTGTTCCTAAAGTAGATGCTTTTATTCTTAACTCACTTCTGCTCCTACTGCCCCACCACTGAATCTGGGTGGTTCCTCTGCCTGCAAGCATCCTGCCAGGGGGAAGGTTTTCTCATGCAGACATAGGGCTGGCTCCTGTTAAGGGTGATTCAAAGCAGCGGAAATAGTTGAACAGCTAACAGCTGAAGTGAAGCCACTGTGAGCTCTGACAGCATCCAAGCTGAGGCCAGGTCTACACCAGTGGGGAATGGGGGGCAACCTAAGATACGCAACTTCAGCTACGTGAATAGCGTAGCTGAAGTCGGCGCATCTTAGGTTGACTTACCTGGCATTCTCACAGTGGCAGTGGACTCCCCCATCGACTCCGCCTACTCCTCCTGCCGAGCTGGAGTACTGGAGTCGACAAGGAGCGCCTTTGGGGACTGATTTATCGCAACTAAATGAGACACGATAAATCAATCCCCGATAGATTGATTAGTACCCGCTGATCTGGCGGGTAGTGAAGACAAGCCTTGAGAGTCTATAGGTCTCATGGGCTGGATCCTCAGCTGGTGAAAATTGGCCTAGATTCATTGACTTCAATGGAACTTATCTTATTTATATCAGCAGAGCTATGGCCTCATATCCTGATTTCTAATAGTTGCTGCAATTTCCCTTTTAATTTCTATTTTCAGTGCAAAGCTGGAATCATATGTATATATGCATGCAGTAACATTTTATCCAACACTTTGGTCTGCATGATATGAATACAGCATAGTCTGAAGCTATTTCTGTGATAACAACAAGCTAGTAAGCTGCCTGCCCTAGGGTGACTGTAAGTTACAGTATGTGTTTTTCATCTGAAGATCATATTTTGAAACATAATTTTTCATGACAGCCCGCACAAGTCCTGCATTCCCTGGGATCCTTTGTTGCTATTTACGTTTTAATGCAAAGCTAGTCTATGCTGAACATTATCTTTATGGCACTCAATGTTGAAATGAGGTGGCATGATAAGATAAAGCGTTAGTGCATCATAGCATAAAGCATAGGAAAGGCTGTAAGTGCTTCGTATAAATATGCTGAAAATAGTATTGTTTACTTATGAGCACATATATGAATGCATGAGTGTTTCTATAGACCTAATGCAAGAAAAGATTTAACCGTGATTAATAGTAATTGCTGCATTTCTGTCTACAGAAATATGAAAAAGGGTTGCTATGTCACATGTCTAATTAGTGTGCATCAAACATGAAAAAAATACCAACCCAAATCCCAGCAGTAGTCTTTAGTTGTCTATATGGCCCAGCTCCTCAAAGATATTTAGGCCCTGAGCAACTACTGATTTCAATGGAAGTTAGGAACATAAATATCTTTGAGCATCTGGGCCTATTAACTTTCCACGGGTGATTCTGCTTCAGTACTTTAGGGTATTTTGAATTATTGCATTTTCCAATTTCTTGCAGCTAACAGACTGAAAACAAGGAGAAGGAATAAATGGTCAGTGTTCCAAATGGCAAAAGTTTAGAAGCACTACAAGGTGTTGTTTAATGGATTCCGCAATATTTGGGAAAAGAGGTGTCCAGCGTGATGTCATTATGTGCAGTTGACACCAGATTATTTAGGTTACTCAAGACAAGACAAGCCTGTGAGAAATTTCAGAGGGACCTACTGCAATGAGGTGAATGGAAGCGTGGTGGCTGGTGGAGCTCACTGGAGATATAACGATAATGCACATAGGAAGGAATCATTTAAACTACTCAGACATATTGCTGGGCTCTTAATTTACAGTAACCATGTAGGCAAAATGCCAAGATGTCATTTTGGACAGGGAGTTGGTGGTCTGAAAAGCGAGCACATTGTTCGGATGCATAAAGAATAGGATAGAAAATAATACAGATAATATTAAAATACCATTATATAAATCTGTGATACGCCCTCAGAGAGAATACTGTTCAGTTCCGGTCATCCGATCTGAAAAAGATACACCACAAACAGAAGGGATTCAGAAATGAGCAATAAAAATGATTAGAAACCTAGAGAGTTTGCTATATGATGAGAGATTAAAATGAATGGGACTCTTTAGTTTAGAGAAGAGCTGAATAGGGAAGAGGGGACAGGAGAGAGGTATACAAAATATTATTGTTCGAGATTGTTACTCTGAAAGTAAATTAGATGTTCTTATTCTGCCTTTTAATTGATTTTAAAAGACTTATTTTTTATATAACACATGATTAATCTAAACACAAAGTTTAGGAAGATTTAAAAAATAAAACACTCCCCCCAACCCAATTAGATATTTGTATATATAACAAAATCATTCACATTATATTTCTTTTTTCTTTATTTTTATACAGTGGAGCGTAAGAGCAAGAGTAAGGAACTGATAAAGTTTGCAGATGACACAAAAAATTGGGGGAGTGGTGAATAATGAAGAGGACAGGTCACTGATACAGCATGATCTGGATCACTTGGTAGGCTGGGCTCCAGCAAACAATGTGTGTTTTAATATGGTTAAATGTAAATGTATACAGCTAAGAATAAAGAATGTAGGCCATACTGACATGATAGGGGGCTCTAGCCTGGGAAGCAGTGACTCTGGGAAAGATCTGGGGAGTCGTGGTGGATAATCAGCTGAACGTGAGCTCTCAGCGCGATGCTGTGGCCATAAGGGCCCCAGATTCATTAACAGGGGAATCTCAAGTAGGAGCAGAGTGGTTATTTTACCTCTGTGTTTTGCACTGGTGCAACCACTGCTGGAATTCCATTGTTCAAGAAGGATGTTGAAAATTGGAGAGGGGTGAGAGAAGAACGATGAAGGATTAGAAAATCTGCCTTACACTGATAGACTCTAAGAAGAAGGTGAGTTTAGTACAGTCTAGAAGCACACTCTACAGTGAGAGAAGATATTTAATAATGGGCTCTTCAATCTAGCAGAGAAAAGGATAACATGATCCAATGGCTGGAAGCTGAAGCTAGAAAAATCCAGACTGGAAATAAGGTGTCTCTGTGTAACAATAAGAGTAATTAACCCTTAATTATTGAGGTTTGTGGTGGATTTTTCATGACCAACAAGGTGATCACAATGGTCCCTTCTGGTCTTAGAATCTATGAATAACCATTACCACTATTTTCCTAGGGAGTGGCAGATTCTCCATCTTTTGAAGCCTCTTTGTATTACTATTGCACGTCCTTCTAAAAATAGTCCTTACCTCAAACAGAAGTTATGAGTGTGATGTGAGGTCCACTTGATAAAATTCTCTGGCCTTGTGCTATGTAGGACATCAGATTGGATGGTCATAATGGTCGCTTCTGGCCTTAATATCTATGAACTCCGTTGTTTCAGAGCATAAATCACCACTAACTGATGGGATTAAGGAAGAAACTTCCCCTGTGAGCAGGTTATTTGATAATTATTAACTAGGGGGTTTCTCGCACCTACCACTGTTGTCAGAGATTTCGCTGGATGGGCCATTGGTTCCTCTATTTTTCCAGTATTACAGTGTAAACATGCATGCTAGTCTCAGTGCCCTTAAGCAACTAGAAATGAAATTTGCCATCCAAATCCAAAATGTCTGACCTCACACAGCCCTATTCTATCAAAACGTAATAAGAAATAGCTCTGGCCTGTACTTTTATTTAAAATAGTATATAATTCCTATAAGAGAGCAGTGGATTATTATATAGACTGAGGGAATAAATGTCTGGTTGCTTGGAAGACAAATTATGCATGTCAGACCAGACAGAATCTGGAGCAACTGCAATAATATAAGAGCTCTAAATTGTCTCTAGGAAGAATGTCTGTCCAGTACTTTAGCCAACTTGGCTTTAGAATATGATTGTATCCAGGCATTGCTTAGTCTTTCAGCAGGGAGATTTCCTGAAATAGTGCGGTACTTCTGTAACCACTTGAACTGAATTCAGATTGCTTCCCTGCATCTAGTTATATAGTAACAAAGTCTTTTGGCATTACTGTCTCAGTATAGTAATTCCTTTGAGGTCTGAATTTGTTTATTTGCAAAGCCAGAGTTTACAAAGCTGGTGGCGTATGTGTGGGATCTCAGAGGCTAAACTGAAAAGCAATCATTTTGTTTGTATCCTGAGGTCCTAATACAAATAGCTTTGTTGATTTCTTTCCAGTTCCACATGTGATGTGTTGTGCAAGAAATAATATGTCTCGTTGTGTGCACTTTGGTACAATTATATGTGCTCAGGGAAATGTGCAGGGAAAGCCTTTCTGGGTTTATATCAACTTCTCGTGGAGAATAGCCCAAAGTAGTTTGCCTCACACAAAACTGAAGTATTGTATTTTTCAGTGCGGGCAGACCTTTTGCATTCACATTTACAATTGGATGCTAGAAGGAAGTTCTTACAAATAGTATTATGCTAAAGTAGTTTGTGATGTTACATGGACCTGATAGTGAAACCTGTCTCCAGGGTTATGCTGGACCACATGATAAAGGTGAATGTAAAGCAGGGGTGGGCAAACATTTTGGCCCGAGGGCCACACTGGGCTTCAAAATTGTGCAGACAGCCGCATAGGAAAGGCCCCCCCACCACATCCCACCCCCACCCACCTCCCATCCCCTGACTATCCCACTCAGAACCCCGACCCCTACAAACCCCCCACTTCTCCCCTGATCACCCCTCCAGAGACCCCCCCACTCTAACTGCCTCCCAGAACCCCACCCACTATCTAGCCCCCCTGTCCGTTCCCTGACTGCCCTCCCAAGACCCACCCACCCCGCAACTGGCTTACCTGATCAGCCGGGCGCGGGGCCCCGCAGCTCTCAACGCTCCGCCGGGGCGCGCATCTTCCCGCGCTCCGCCCGGCATCCCGGGCCGGGAGCGCAGGGCCCCGCGGCTTACCGCTGTCTGCTCGGCCCCCCGGGCCCAGAGCGCGGGGCCGCGCGGCTTGCTGCACTGGGCGCTGGGCCGCGAGGGTGGGGCCCCGCGGCTTGCCGCGCTCGGCCCCCCACCCCGGGCCCGAAAAGCGGGGCCGCGCGGCTTGCTGCACTGGGCGCTGGGCCGGGACGGTGGGGCCCCGCGGCTTGCCGCGGTCGGCCCGGCCCCCGGCTCGGGGCGCGAGGCCGCGCGGCTTTCTGACCTCGGCCCGGCCCCCCGGCGGGAGCGCGGAGCCGCGCAGCTTGCCGCGCTCAGCCCAGCCCCCCGGCCGGGAGCGTGGGGCCGCGCGGCTTGCCCCGCTCAGCTCGGACCCCTGCCAGGAGCGCGGGGCCCCGCGGCTTGCCACGCTCGGCCCCACACCCCGAGCCCAGAACGCGGAGCCGGGCGGCTTGCGGCACTGGGCCCTGGGCCGGGAGGGCGGGCCACTGGCCCCGCCCCCCGCCAAAGCTCGCGGGCCGGTTCAAAATTGCCGGCGGGCCACCTGTGGCCTGCGGGCCCTGGTTTGCCCAAGTCTGATGTGAAGTGTACATTTATAAATCCAACTGGAACTACGCTAGTTTATGCCAGTTGTGGCTTTTGCCCCCAGAAAATGAGTAATGAAGAATATGTTAGAGGGAGATATTAGGGCATGATGAAAATGGAAGAAACAACACACAATTCTATACAGTATTGTTCTGAAATTCCATTATAGGAAATAGTTATTATACAGATGGCCCAAATTCAAAATTTTGGATCTGAACACCTTTACTTTTTGGGGAAAGAAGGACACCATGGGAGAGTGTGTCCTCAAGATCCATATCCAGACTTCTCCCCTTGGGCCATTGTTAATTGCATTTTCCAGAAGTTTGTATGTCCATACACTAGTGAAATACGTCTTCTGAAGAACATTATAAGGTCGCAAGGAAATTCAAGATGAATACATTCCACATGCTGATCACTGTTACCTAGGTTCTGAAATCTTCTAAGTGCCAGTGATATTCTAAAGTTAAACTGAAAGAACTTCACTTCCTGCTCTGAGTGTGATGTTTCTGTATCCAAGGCCTGGATGCTTGCATTGAAATGCGACATTTACACTAGCTTTTGTGAATGTTGCTTTAATTAGTTCTGTTTCCATGGGACCCTAAGTAGAGTGATGTGGCTAACAGGCAAGGACAATATTCATAGATGAAATGAGGTAATTTTTGTAGATATTTGCATAGCTTTTTCAATAGAGGAACTGATTTTGATAGTTTTATTTTATCACAAATGTTTGTCTTGATCACTGTTAAAATTCTGGTATGTTGTTGCTACCCTTCTACCTCCCACTCCCACAAAAAATAAAAGAGCCTGACACAAGAGTGACAGTGTATTTATTAGTCTGCTTAGGTGTGCATTGCTAGTTGTATATATCCTTTAACCTTAACTCATAAACATCCCAGAAGGAAAATCAAGTCCCTTTCATTTTCAACTGCAATCATAATAAGTGTTCTCTTAATAAACATAAGCAGGATAGTCACTGAATGTTCCAGATATCTGATAAAGCTGAGTGGTGGGTAGTATGAACTAACAGTGACGGCACTCTCCTTCCTAGTCACTTAATGTTTAAAACAGTTTTTAAAATGACAGAAACCCAAGTAAAGTCTTAGCAAGGTGTTCCCTTCCCCCTCCCCACACAGTGGCATTCTCTCTAGTCATAGATGGGAGCTGCTGCTTGCTTTAGACAACTAAAGGGCAGTATGACTGATATGCCTTTACAAAGTCACTTTTGCACAGGAGTGTCTAGTATATATGGGCTAAATGTCAGGCGAAAGGAAAAATACGAGCTGAAACCAGCCGCTGCCTGATCCTAGGTACAACAAACTTTATTTGCTGAGGGGACTTGCAAAAAATAAAACAAAATTGATTTTTGTGTATTGATACCAGCTAACTCCCATGGTGTTTCTAAGGTAACTGCAATGGTAACTGTGACAACACTCTTCTGAGAACATTTCATGTAAAATGAGTCCACTTAATGATGAGCCAGTGTTAAAGGTTACATTCTTTGCAAGGCACCTCTGGATTGTGTCTGCATCAGTCTCTCACTTAGATGCAAGTCCAGTCCAGCCAGAGACATTGGTTGCCAGGCATCTCTCAGGAAAAAAGGGGAGGAAGAATCCTTTCCCCCAGAGCTGCCAAGCAGCCATGGAGTGGCTCCGTGAAGACCACGACGGATTGACAGCTATGGGCCTAGCCCACCACTCAAGCTGGTATGAAAATGTTTTGTGTCCACTGGGAATTCTGATTTTTGAGTTAAAATTCAGACACCAAAATAGTTCATCTGACAATCCAGCTATTTGGAGTCAGAAAGCTGCTAAGGTGCCTCATGGGAACTGTAGTTTGGATGCCTCATGCCCCCATTTGCCTCTGATGGCTTAGTCTGTCTTCATTTCCCATGAAACACCAACCACAGTCTCCCCTCATGCTGAGGGGAGATGGTTGCATGAAGGGAGTCCCTGACTGTGGCGCATCATGGGGATTGTAGTCTGGTCAGGAAACCTGGCCCGTAAAGAAGTATGGGAGAAAGAGAAATCTGAACTACCTACTCCGACAAGGCACTATAGCAGTATTTTCAAATTGAAATGTTTCAATTTTTTTCTGAAATACTTCAGTTTTTTTTAAAAAAACAAAAATATTTTTTTCCTGTGGAAAGCAGACCCTTTTCACCAAAACAAAACAAAAACCCTAGTCAAAAGCCCAATTTTCTGTCAAAAAACAGTTTTGATCAAAAAATTCCAGCCAGACATACTTGCTACCTCTGTGGATGGTAAAGGAAAAGAAAGACCAGAGTATAAGTTCAGCAGCAGATTCTCCCATTCTGCTCCAGGCCCAACCTGTCCGTGTTAGCAGGACTCACTTTAGGGGTGGCTGATCAGGGGTTGCTGTCCTGGGTACCAAATTCATGGGCACCATCTGAACATCTGGATGGGGTGCCAAATTGGGATGCTTTTTGTTTGATTAGCAGTTTGGGGGGCTGCCAAGAACAATTTCCACCCTGGGTGACAAAATGCCTATTGCAGGCCCTGCCGGTTACTCCCATACATACGTCTTTGTGACGACCACAAAGGGGAGTGCATAATATCTGAATGGCTGCCCAAATCCCAGCCTCTCTTGCATGCACATTTCTGTGTCCTGGGGCCCCCCGGGCCTGCTGAAGTGAGGGGGAAAAGTGACACTGGAGGGAGAGGTGTATAAAACATCTAATTTGATGTAAATATATATAATGCCAGCCTGAGGTGTTGACACTAATGTAATTAATCTGACAATAAATTGCTTCATCTTGAGTCATTTGCAGAGCTTTCTGTCTCAGCAACTGACATTTGCTATTGTCATTCAAGAAGCTATTCACTAGAGATGTGCCATTTAGGTAGTCAGTGAACTGCATTAGATAATGCTGCAGCAAAACTCCGGGCAAGGGTTTCTCTGGAGCAGAGTAGTATGTCGCAGGAATGCTGGCACACCAGGCTCTTTTATCAGCCAGAAGAACGTGAGGAGAGAAAGTGTTAAGACTCTTGAAAGAGAACTGTGTGGAAAATACCATGGGTGTCCAGGGTAGGGTGACCAGACGGCAAGTGTGAAAAATCGGGACAGGGGGTGGGGTTAATAGGAACCTATATAAGAAAAAGACCCAAACATCGAGACTGTCCCTATAAACTTGGAACAGCTGGTCACCCTAGTCCAAGGGATCATTGCTGTCCATGCTCAGGGCAGGTCCAAGGTGGTGGTGTCCCAATGCCACAAGCACAGCATAAAATCAACACCTAGCACTAAGGGAAAGGGAACGTTAGAATGTCATCTGTTAAGCAGGGAGAGAGAGAGTTGTTCATTATAACTGGGGCAGTTGCCCCTTCAACTCTGTAGTTGTGATAGGGCTTAGGTCCTGCACTGTGGTACAAAACCAGAGAGAGTGAGCTAGCTAGTCTTCATTAAGCTCCACCATAATGAGGCCTAATGAGCATGCTCAGCAGAGAATTTTCATCCTGTACCTCTAGGCCAGATTGGGGGCTCCTCATTGCTTGGATCTCACCTCCCTCAGGTGGAAGGGGAGATGTGAAAAACCTCCATGGCACCAACACCACTTCCTGGGAACTATTCAGGGACTTCCACAGGGTTGTGTGCATTTGGATGTGGGGGGCACCCCGCCATCCTTCCCACTTGTTCCACTGGAGTGCAATCCCACCTCAAAGGAGGGCCAGATCCATCTGCTGCCAGAAGAGGCCTGAGCAGTGTGGGAGCTCCGAAACTTCCCAGATTCAGTGAAGACCAGGCTAGTTCACAAACTCATTTCCGGTAAGCAAATCTAAACACGATTTGGTGAAACACTTGGATTGTTTCCATAAAGGACAATAAAACATTGCTGAAATGTTCACGAAAAATAGAAAATTTGGACAGCATTAATATTTTTCCCTGAAAAGCTGAGTTTGCGGGAACTAAAGTCTATTTTTCACCAGAAAAACATATTGTGTTGACTATTTTGACCAGCTCTAATACAAACCAAGTTTTGACCTCAGCATTTAGCTGTTATCTTCCTAGTCAGTAAAATGAGTCTTTTCTTATAATGGGGGAATATGTGTTTTCCTTTCCACTCCAATTAGTGAAAATGTCCCAAGAGATTTTCCTCGCATACATACAAATAAAATCACCAGACCTTGTCCATACTGGCAATCTGCCCTGATTTCACCTGTAAACCCATCAAGTAGGCAAGGAACTCTGTGTTTGCAGTTGTGGTGTTTGCTTTTGATTAAAACAGGAGTCAGCACAGATGGTACAATTCACAGCTTTCCTTATCCTCATAAGGGATTGGTGGCCATGTGGCTCACAAGGGCTGAGGATCGATTGCTTGGAGTTAGGGAACATTTCTAATGTAGTCAAGAACCGAGATTTTCAACAGCTACTTGTGATTTCAGGGCCCTGGTTTTTAGAGAGTTGGTGCTCACACCCCTTTATGGTGTTTCAGACTGGGAGGGTGTGCTCCAAAATGAGACACATCAACTCCTAGCCACTTCAGACCATCATAGGCAAGGCCTTTACTGGGCACTACCAGAGCTTGCTATAGTGAAATCAACACATGGTATATACTCTGGATATAGCCTATATATAACCTAGACTGCTTATATGCTGATTGATGTTTTAAAACACTGAGAGGGATATTTCCAAGGGAATTAATCAAGCAAACATATCTTCCTGACAGATAGGTTTATGCTGTCAGGCAGCCTGTTTTGAAAAGCTCACCTCTGCCATTCATTCTCATCCACAGTTACTTTACACCTGACACAAATAGAATTAAAATGACATTGTTGTACTAGAAATTCATATAAATGACAACAATCAGTATGAGAAAGAAATGTCCCAAACCCAGACCTTTTTAATAGGACAGTTTCAGAGAACTTCAAGCTTACTATGAAGTTGCAGACCCATAGAATGCTGGTTCTATCAATTCCATTATATGGCAGTGAAATGTGAGCACTGAGGAAGGCTGGAAAGCCATGGATTATACTTTCAGTGCTCGCCATCTTTGTTAGCTATTCCATGTTAAGTTGCAAGGCAAGATGAGCAATGAAGAAATTCACAGCCAGCCTCACCAAACACCTCCATCAGCACTGGTTTGGTTTCAGCAGCCTTCTTGGTATGGATGTATTAGGATGGAAGACCAATGGATTATGAAGGGGATTTACCACATAGCCAGTGATCACATACTTGCCAGAAGCTCTAGTGGTGCGATAAGATTGCCAATGACAAACACAGACTGAACATCCAGCCAGACCCTCCTACGCACCTAGCTAGAAATCAGTGAGGGTGATGCTTAATCTGCATGGAGATTTGCCTTGACAACGATGACTGATTAATGATGATACAGAAGAAGCTGCCATTCAGCACATTGAAAATCATGCATTATTGTCTCTCTCAGAAGGTATTAATCACATCTTCCAGGCAATGAAAATAAGCAAAAGCATGGTAGTTCTAAGCCCTCTAGTCTATCTGTCTATCCTAATTACTTATAGGCCACCCATCAATGAAGTATCTGAACATTTCACAATTGTTAAAGCATTTATCCTTGCAACACCCCTGTGAGGTAGGGCACTGCTGTTATGCCCAGAGAGGCATAGAGAGATTGGCCCAAGGCCATGTTATTGCATGGCAGACATGGAACCACCATCTTCAGTTTGCCGGTGCACACCCCTAATCACAAGACCATCCGTCTTCCCAGAAAGCTACTTATGGCCCAGATTTTCGAAAGAGCACAGCACAAACAATTGCGGGCAAGATTTTCAGAAGAGCTCAGATCCATTTAGGTACTTAAATGAAGAGAGATTTTTCAGAAGTACTTAGGACAATGGGGGTGCTGCGTGAACTTTTGAAATTCTGACGTAGGTGCCTAAACAGGAATGGAAGTCTGAAAATCTGACCCTAAAATTTTGACACCCTGATTTAAAGAAATGTTATATTAGAGACATCATTGAGGTTTTCAAATACACATGTTATAATTTCTCACTTCCTCTGAGGCCTGGACTTGTTGGATTTGTGGTGCTAAGATCACATACCTTTCAAAAATAATTTTTTTTCTGTAAATTATGTGACACGCAACAGAAAGATTTTGGCAAAAGTTGGGCGAACAACTAAGGTTTTCAATTGTTGGCATTTTTGAAAAGTTGAAAAAATCATTTCAAGTCAGCTCTAAATATTTAATTTGAACTGAAACAAAATGTTTCATTTCAATGTAGAGCATTTTAACACCTTTTGCATTTTTAAAAGAAATAAAATTGAAGGACACTTGACAATGAAAAGTTGTTTTGAATTGAAAAATTGACACCGTTAGTGTAAACGAGGTTGAAATGAAATGTTTCAACTTTTTTGGTTTTTGGTCAAAATGAACAATTTGGCAAAACTGTCATGAATTCAGGAAATGTTTTTGGTGTTGACGAATCTGCATTTTTTGTTAACATCCTCCCTCTCCCCTCAAAAAAGGTTTGGTTTAAAAATTTTGCCCAGCTCTAAATTGGGCTTCTTTGAAGCTGTGCCAGTTTACAGCAGCTGAGGATCTGGCACATGTTCAAAATCACCTGAAAAAAACTTGGTTGGGCTTGAGGCAAACACTCAAGCACCTACATAATTTTACACATGCAATTAGTCCTATTGCCTATGCTGGCATAACTCCTGTGCTTAAAGTTAAGCATGCGCATAAGGCTTTTCAGGATAAGGCCCTCATTTATGGATTTGAAGAGACTCCTTTGGCCAAGAAAGTAAATACAGAAATATTAGGTAAAATACTTGTTCTTATTAATAGTATTGTAGTCTGATTGTAGCAAAACTTCAAATCATAAAACCCATGTTCTGCTTGAAAGAAAACCTGTTGGACATGTTTGTAAGTTTTTATGCGCTTGGTTAGTTATTTCAAAATAAGAATTCTTTGCATTTGACTGTTGCTAAAACCATGGCTATGTTAGCATTTGACACACTGAAGAGACTTAGGGTTCAGTCTGAAAAGTTTGGGCGTAACCATGTCCAACAGACTAGCAGTTCCAGATGATGTATTCTTTTTGACATAGAAGAGATTCAGTTCAAACTGCTTTAATTCAAGAGATCTCTTTATAACCAAAATAAAAAGCCGGAGGTGAATGCTGTACAGTTTATGATGTTTAATACCTAGTTTTTATGGTGTCAAAGTCATTTCAGTATCACAACTGTATTAATACTGTATTTTTCACTGGAGACTTACTGGAAAACATTTCAGGCTGCAAGTGACTGACACCTATAGATTTTTTATTATGCCCTGACTCTTTGCATCACGGACTTGAAAAGGCCAATCCAACCCCTCAGAGGATAAATGGAGCTCTGGCACACAAAGAACTGAATTTATATAAACAAACAGAAGATGCAGAGCACAATTTAAAGCATCCACGAGGAATAAACACAGACTGGAAGGCAACTAAGTAACTGATTGCTAAAATTCACAAGTTTTGAGTAGTGCAGTGCTTAGAATACATGCTCAAAGGGTAACTGTTAATTTGGAATCTGTATGCAGTGTTGTAGCTGTGCTGGTCTCAGGATATTAGAGAAACAAGGTGGGTGAGATAATATCTTTTATTGGACCAACTTCCCTTGATGAGAGACAGCTTTGTGTAAGCTCAAAAGCTTGTTGCTGTCACCTGCAGAAGTTGGTCCAATAAAAGATATTACCTCCCCCACCTAGTCTCTCTAATACGAAATCTGCTCCGTTTCAAATATTGAATATAAAGTAGTTTCTGGCACCACTTCTGTTTCTGGGTCTCCCTTCCAATTTTGGGGGTTTCACACTTACATTTTTATATTGTTTTAAATACTTGGCTTTGACAAAGACCCATAGTAACAAAACAATGGGCTACTAACTGGAAATTACTGTCCAAGGCAGCAAGGAAATAAACCAAGAAAAAGAACAGAACTTAAGAACTGTCATACTGAACCAAACCTGGGGTCCATGTAGTCCAGTGTCCTGATTTCAATATTAGTAGGTACCTGTCTGGGAAGGTGTCAAGAAGTCCCCACATGGATGAGGGAAAAGGTCCATAGGAAAAATTTCTTCCCACCCATCCATACTCAGTCAGTGGCTGGCTTATACCCTTCAGCATTAGGGTTTGTTTTTAAAAAGTACCTAAGGGATGTAAGAGTTGCAGTGTCTAACTCTTAGGTGCCCTGCTGCCCAGCGGTATTCACAGCCCTGTGTTAGGTGCACAGGATCTGTGTCCCTTGTATAGAAGAGTTGGGCACATAGAAAGGGAGTCTCAGAAGCCAGGAAGCTTGGGAGGGGACCATCTAAACTAGCCAGGAGTGAAAATGAAGAGGAAAAAAGCAGAGCTTGGGGCCCAGATTTTCAAAGGCAGATGCTCAGCTGTCCTTGAGCTGGGCCTTAGGCACCTGACTGACAGGCCCGAGGGAGGCACCAATCTCGGCTTGGGATTCTCCGCTGCAAACCCTCTCTGAGAGTTGGCTGGCTAAGCACTTTCTCTTGCAAATACAGAGCAAGACACCAATCATATTATAGACAATAGACCAGTGGGCAGGGGCAGGGCATGCACCTGGGATGTAGGAGACGTGTTCAAGTCCCTGCTGCAGAGAGCTTGAACTTGGGTGTCGCACATCCCAGGTGGGTTCCTTAACCACTGGGGCTCAGAGGTAGTTTTTAGAATGTCAATGGCACCTAAATGTTGGACTTTGACACCCAAACAGGCAGTTGGGTGCCTAAATACTGTTGTGGGTCTAGCCCCAGGAGCCTAATTCTCCTCAACTTTGATTGAGACAATTTCCAAAGCACTTCAGTGGTTTTCAAAAATGTTTCCCTACATCTCTGTGTCTTCATCCTATCTAATAAAACTGTGGATGTTCTCTTTTCAGCAGAAGTGTCTTATATAGAGACAGATGTTTGTTCTTATTTCCTTCACTAGAGCAATCTAGTGTGTTCTCAGGAAGAGTCGTAGCTAAAAAGCCTAAAGAGGAATGATTTTTAACTTGACATTAACTTGACATTGTCCCTTTAAGTCTGACAAACAGTTACTGTGAGGTATCATGTAAGCCTGACCCTGAACCACTTGAATGATTGTCTAAATGTTGATATATAGACACAATATTTTATATATATGCCATAAACGTCATGCATTTCAAAAATAGACTTGTATCATTTGCTATACACAGAAGGAGACCTAATTGTGCCCTCGTTTATAATGGGGCAAACACAAGAATATTCACCCCATTGATGTTATAATAGTAAAGGTGGTTTTTTTAAAATAAATGGGTTTATAGTGAGGTTGTTTTCTTAGTGAAAATGTTGGCTGACCTTAGAAGATAGGTTTAAAGAAATACCAGTATTGGTATACTCAGTGTTACTGCTGCAAAGTGAAATGAGCTGGAATAAAAGCACCTGCTTCACATGTGTAACCTCAGGTCTCTATAAAGTCCTAGGGAGTTTTGCTGAGTCACTAAGCAGTGATACCCTTTCCAGAACTATTATTACCTGCAGAAGACAGTAATTATGGGAATGATGTCATGAGGCTAGCCCATCAGTGATCAAACTATGGCACTATCATTTCTGGAAATGCTGTACAACTCTCAGGGAACATAATAAGAAAGTTGCTAATGACAAGAAATTTGTGGAAAAATAAATCCTGTGCCCTGGACTCCAAGCAGCTTCATGTTCAGCTTACTCAAAGTTTTGCACCTTTTGTCATTGATTCAGAGAAAAAGAAACTCTTAAAACTCCCATTGAGAACACTGCCTGCTATAAGCCCTGCAGACTCATTTAGTGATCAATGGCTCCACGTCTAGTTGGCAGCCAGTATCAAGTGGAGTGCCCCAAGGGTCGATCCTGGGGCCAGTTTTGATCAACATTTTCATTAATGATCTGGAGGATGGCATGCACTGCACCCTCAGCAAGTTTGCAGATGACACTACACTGAGAGGAGTGGTAGATATGCTGGAGGGTAGGGAAAGGATTCAGAGGGACCTAGACAAATTGGAGGATTGGGCCAAAAAAAATCTGATGAGGTTCAACAAGGACAAGTGCAGAGTCCTGCACTTAGAACGAATGAATCCCATGCACTGCTACAGACTAGGGACCAAATGGCGAGGCAGCAGTTTTGCAGAAAAGGACGTAGGGGTTACAGTGGAAAAGAAGCCAGATATGAGTGTGCCTTTGTTGCCAAGAAGGCTAACGGCATGTTGAGCTGTATAAGCAGGGGCATTGCCAGCAGATCGAGGGACATGATCATTCCCCTCTATTCAGCATTGGTGAGGCCCCCTTGAGGGATGTGCTGGCTGCAGCTTCCTGCAGCTCCCATTGGTCGGAAATGGCAAACGGCAACCACTGGGAGTTGTGGGGGGCTGTGCCTGAAGACGGTCAACATAAACAAAATGTCTCATGGCCCGCCAGTGGATTACGCTGATCGGTCACATGCTGAGAATTTGAGGCCCAGGCTCTTGTCTGACCTGCATAACACAGGCCAGAAAATTTTATCAAATGGTTCTGACATCAAGCTAGAGCATACATTTTAGGAAGACTTCCAATTTAATTTAAAGACTTAAAGTGATGGAAACTCCACCATGTCCTGAGGTAAACTGGACCAGAAGCTAATTCCCCCCATTTTGTGCCTTATTTCTTTTCTGAATTTTGTAGAATTTGCTAATCTGTCTGTACCAAAGACATTCACACCTTCAAATAAAGGTGCGCCAAGGGCTTGATCCAAAGCCCAGTTAAGTCAACTGGAGTCTTTCCATTGACATCAGACAGCTATGGATCACAGCTCCAATTTATGAAAAGAGGTGGTGTCTTCGGGGACGTTGAACCTGCTTCCCTTCATTTCCTGTAACGGTTTCAAGTGTCCTGCCTCTGAGCAAATGCAGTGGATGTAGCAGTCAGTAAAGAACTCTCATGGTCAGTCATGCAGCGGGGTAGCTTGCTATCAAAGGTAACGCCCATTGCTGTGGGGAGCTGAGCTGAAATCTTCTTTTCTGTTAGCCGGAATCAGAGGGATGAGCAATGATGAGCATTTAGTGCATTAAGAACTTCATGAACTGAAAGATAAAGCTTTTCATTCTTCTCTCCTTCTGGAGGCTTTCCCATTGACAAAGCAAGCCCCAAGCTGAGACTAGTTGGTAATTAAATGATTCTGAAGCAGCTGACTAAAAACATGAAAGGCCTTCGGGATTTCAGTTCAAAACAGTCCAGAAAGCAATGTAGCAACTTCATAAATTGAAGGAAGTGAGTTAGCACTAAATTATTTAGAAATTTAGTTAGTTTCATGTGCTTCATCAACAAACGTTATTAAATTTTAATGCGCAAAAATGGTGTAATAAAATGAATAAAGTTGGTTTCGCTAGTGAAATGCAATGAAGAACATGCACTTTTGTTGTTCAAAGGAAACAGATGCATTTCGAACAGTTTCTTTTTACAACTTAATGAAAAGAGGATAATGGATTTTCAGAGGATTGGCATAAGCAGCCAGTAGACAGTAAAGTCCATGAGTATAATAACTGTGCTCTTAGGTCTCAATCCTGTAAACACTGGCACATGTGAATAAGTGTGCTCATGTAATAGTCACACTGGGCTCAGTTAGCTAACAGGTGCTAAAATAGCAATGAAGACCAGGCAACTGGGTTTTAACTTGAGTTGCTTAAGTTCCACCTCAGGCTCCCTTATAGGCTTCAGCTGCTATCCTGAGTTAAACCCCAAGATGCTGTGTCTTCACTGCTGTTTTAACCCAAGTTAAGGACACACCTTTTTTGCTGTGAAAACACCCACTAAGTGTTTATGGGACTGGGGCCTTAGACTGGTGGTGTCCTTTGGAAAATTTGACAGTGAAATAAGTTATGGGACGCTAAACCATCTGTGTTTTAGCTCCTGACTACATCCCAAAACCCCTTCCCAAAATTATTATGTCAGCCGTAGGCCTAGTCATGAGAATAAAACCAGTCCCCATGGACCTAGGACCTAAGATAGAGAAGAGGTTCCTGAAATTGTTCCAAAGACTGGGAAACCTAGGGGAAGAATACCACATTAAGATCATACCAAGCGCAAACCCATTTGCTCTATCCAACACTTACGGCTTGTCTTCACTACAAAGGCAAGTCGACCTAAGTTATACTACTCCAGCTCTGTGAATAATGTGGCTGGAGTCTACATAGCTTAGGTATGCCTTTGTGTGGCATAGACTGCCTTTGTGTGGCATAGACAGAAACATGCATGCCTTTGTGTGGAATACACCCTACAACAACTTACTGAAGCAAAATTATTTTCATAAGTGGATGTTTGGTCTGAATTCTGGCAGAAACCTGCTGCTGCAGAATTAGCACTACTAACCACTTTCATCACACCATTTGGAAAGTTTTATTTCAACCGATTTACCATTTGGTATATCATCAGCTCCTGAATGCTTCCAGGGGGCAATGTCACAACTCCTACAGGGTCTGGAAGGGGTTCGCTGACAAATGGATGACATTCTTACCTATGGATCAACTCAAACCCAACATGACCAACATCTCTTTGTAGTCCTGACACTACTAGAGAAGACAGGCATAACACTCAGTGACAAGTGTGAATTTTTAAAAGATCAAATTTAGGTTCTAGGCCAGATCATTTGATGGAGCAGGGGTCAGACCAGATTTCACAAGAGTGAAGGAAATAACTCACATGAAGGATATCTGAGAATATCAGTGAGCTGCATCAATTCATGGCTATAGTAACACACCTGGCAAAATTCCCTCATGTAGTAGGGATGTCAAAGCCACTGCAAGATCTCCTGAGCCCACAGAATTCCTGGTATTGGGGAACTTAACAAACCCCTAGGCATTTACAGAAATAAAACTAGACCTCCACATTCCACCACTTTTGGCCCTATAAAACCACCACAGTTTCAGCTGATGCCTCAGCTTACAGGATAGGGGCAGTTCTTCACTGGGGCATCTAGGAGCAAATCCTTCAAGAGCCCTCACCAATACAGAATAGAGCTATTAGCAAACAGAAGAAGCAGCCCTATCTTGTGAATGGTTCAGAAAGTTTCTCATGGGCATAAAATTTCATGTGGAAACTGATCACAAACCACTAGTCACTCTTGGAGGTTCAAACATCATACATGAGTCACCACAGAGAATGAAATGAAACTCATGAGGTTTCCGTTCTTGATTGCTCGTATGCCAGGGTAGAACCTCACTGCAGTTGACATGATCTCCAGGGCTCTAATCCCCAGTGCACCATAGCAAAAGAATAAACCAGAGGAGCTGCTCATAGAAGGTTTTGTAGATGCCATACTTACTACTGTACTTTATAAATCACAGTAAAATGCTTGCAAGAACTGGAAAAAGAAACAAGACAGATGACGTCCTGAGCTGAATTACGACCCATTGCAGAGAGTGCTGGACTACCCAGAAAAAAGTTAGAAATCTCCATACACCCATATTGGGCGGTTTCAAGTGATCTTACCATAAGCCAAGGTCTGTTGTTGAAGGGATCCCTACATCAGTGCAACAGGAAATCCTTGACAGAGTACATGAGGGACATCAAGGCATTACATTATGCAGGGAGAGAGCTAAATAGTCTGTTTGGTGACCCAAGCTTAGCAAACAACTACAACGGCATTAAGAAATGTGATATCTGTGCTCACATGAGAACCAGCCCATGGGAACCGTTACTGCCATGTGTTCTACCAGATAGACCAGGGCACAAAGTCAGGACTGGATAATGCATCTGGATAATACAACCTACCTGTTGGTAACTGATTATTTTTCAAGGTGTACTGAAGTTATCATGCTGCTCAATACCACAGTAGGTACAGTGAATACATTTACAGATAAAATACATTTTTGCCTGTTTTAGGATTCCAGAGCAATCAGTCTCTGACAATGGTCCCCAGTTTCCCTTGGACACCTTTGAGAGGTTTGCAGAGACCTAGAGTTTCAATCACGATACACCCAGTACCTTGTCCCCCACAGAGTAATGGGAAAGCAGAATGTGTGGAAAGACTCTAGAACTCCTTTCTAAATCCTCATTTTGCTCAGTTAGCCTCACAGGTGCTGACTTTTCAAAGAGCCGGGAGGTGCTCAACCCCCAGCTCCATCCCAGCCTCAGCCCCACCCCCACCTCACCCCTTCCTCCAAGGTCTCACCCTGCCATACATCTTCCCACCTAGTTCCACCCCCTTCCCCTAGCATGCTGCATCCTTGCTCTTCCCACTTCCTTCTGCGCCTCCTGCACAGGCGGCATGGAGAGGAAGGGAGGGCATTGATCAGCATGGCTCATTGAGCAGGTGGGAGGTGCTGGGGGTGGGGGAGGGGCAGCCGGTGGGTGCTCAATGCCCACCATATTTTCCCAGTGGATATTCCAACCCGGGAGCACCCATGGAGTATGATTAGCATAGCAGCCAACCACTTTTGCAAAATAATTCAGCCTGGCAGAGCTGTTTTTGGAAAGGAAGCTGCAGTCTGCTATCCGAAGCATCCCTTCCCAGCTAAACCCTTATTGGCTGGAATTCTTCAAACTACAGAAGAAGGAAGATCAGTATAAGATGTGCCAGAAGCGGGACTTTGACAGGCAGCATAGGGTGAAATTCTTGAGATTGCTGAATCCAGGAGATCACGTGTGGGTGAAAGACTCTCAGGATAAGGGAACAGTGCAGGGATATGCCAGAACTCCCCACTGCTACTTTGTTAATGTGCCAGTGGGAATCATCCTTTGGAACCAGGGTCATCTTGTTGAGTCATGCCAGGAACCTCCAATACACCCTGATCCCTACCCTGAGACAGAACCTATGAACAACACCCTCCCAGCCCGCACTGCACTTCCAACATGGCCTCTTTATCCTCTTCCTCCAAGTAGGCATCCAGCTAGAGAAATACGACCTCCTGCATGCCTGGAGGATTACCTAAGCCCTTGAGAATCCAAGAAAGTCAGTGGACTCTTAGCCAAATATAGTAAAAGGTCAGGATAAGCCCCTGATGCAAGGCTGAAGGTTCAGGCATTCTACCCCGTCCTTCTGGGTTTTTTTTATTTTTGTTTCTGTGGCTGGTTCTTTAATTATATGGTGCTGGTGTTGATTTAAAAGTTTGAATAAAGGTTTATCATTCTTCATCTTCAAAAAAGGGGGCACGACATTAGTTGTGAAAAGACAGACTAGAGGTGTACAGCCAGGAGGTAAATGCCGGCATAAACAGGAAATAAAGTCAGTCTTGTGTTCACTTCTACCGCGGTGTCCTGGGTGCCTAGCATCATGGGATGCCATTTTTGGTTGATCCTTAGACACTTCTTTAATGAGCATGAGTTATATCAATGAATAAGAGAATAGCGAATAATAGTGAGGGGTATACTGAATGATAATAATAAGATTGACCCTCAGTTATGTCTGTGCCCACATCCAAGTGGTCCCGTTAGACTAACTTGCTTCTTTAGGCATCACTGAGATGGTGGCTTTTGAGGAGGGGTTTGTGTGGTACCCTGGATTTTACTGAACTCCAGGTTCAGTCATGGCACTGCCAGACGCTACATTCTCCGCTGACCTCATCCAGCCTTTGGAGTACCCTGCCACACATAAAGGTGTGCTGGAGCATAGACGCTGCTTCAGGCTGGATCTCTTTCTTATTCCAGATACCAGAAGGAGCCCTGACATCCACCTATGACCAGGGAAGCCTTGTGGGGCTGATTTCAGATCCTGAGTGTGGCAAGCAGCTTGCACAAGAACAACAACAACCTCAGAGAAATGGCTGCTGGTGACAAGGGGCACACATTAGCTTCCTGAGGCGTGTGCAGGGCCTGACAGGGAGGGGGTGGCCTCCTTGTACAGTTGCTTGGTGGGCTTTCCAGAGCAGGGGGCACAGAGGACAATGTGCCCTTTTCTGGAGTGTGTGCTGAAATGTGGACAGCCCCACTGCGGCACTGAGCCGGGATGAGCAGGCAGTGCAGCAGTGTGGTTGTGCTGGCTAAGGTTCACAGCAATGTCCAACACAGGGGACACATTGAGAACATTCTATGTGTGGATTCACAGGGCCAGATTTACAAAGCTAATTAAGAACAGTGAGGAGTCCTTGGGGCACCTTAGAGACTAACAAATTTATCTGGACATACGCTTTTGTGGGCTACAACCCGCTTCATCAGATGCAGGGAGTGGAACAGACAGTAGAGAGGTATAAATGCATAGCATATGAATAGATGAGAGTTGCCTTACCAAGTGGGGGATCAGTGCTAATGAGGCCAATTCAATCCGGGTGGATGTAACTCACTCCCAGTAGCTGACAAGAAGATGTGAGTATCAATAAACCCCATTGCCAACTCTGTCCGCATATCTAGTCAAGGGATGCCATCATAAGACCTAACCACATCAGCACGCCATCAGGGACTCATTCACCTGCCCATCTGCTAATGAGATATATGCCATCGTGTGCCAGCAATGCCCCTCTGCCATGTATATTGGCCAAACCGGACAGTCTCTGCAGAGCTGGAATTAATTGGCAAACTTGACACCATCAAATTAGGTCTGAATAAAGACTAGAAGTGGCTGAGTCACTACAAAAACTATTTTTCCCTCTGTTGATACTCAGACCTTCTTGTCAATGGCTGGGAATGGGCCACATCCACCCGTATTGAATTGGCCTCGTTAGCACTTACCACTTGGTAAGGCAACTCCCATCTTTTCATGTGCTGTATATTTATACCCCCCTACTGTATGTTTCACTCCATGCATCTGATGAAGTGGGTTCTAGCTCACGAAAGCTTATCCCTAAATAAATGTGCTAGTCTCTAAGGTGCCACGAGGACTCCTCATTGTGTTTGCTGATACAGACTAACACGGCTACCCTTCTGAAAGCTAATGAAGTGTCTACAGACACAGATTGGCACCTAGTAGACTGTTCACAAAGTGTCTAAGCTGATTAGGTATCTACCTTGTAGTGCAATCAGTGGGATTTAGGAGCCTGGGACTTTTGAAAATCCATGTACCAACCTGCATCTTTAGGCATCTAAATAACTTGAAAAATCTGGAGCCTTAAAACACTAACCTCTTATTAGTTATAACTACGCTGATGGGCTGTTTCATAGTGCTTCGCAGGTACCTGAACAGGTAACAACACCAACATTCTCTACTGTGGACAGGCCAATGGGTGCATCTTTAGAAACAAAACCTGAAATAAAATAAGGTTCATGTTGTCTCAGGCTTCCCTGTGATCATTCTCCACATCTCTAGAAGACTCTCATTTGGTAAAACGTACGTGTCTGTCCTGGGGAAACTACATAGCCACTTATGCAAGGCTGAATAGTAGCCGTCCTAGAACTCCAAGATATGCTGGTTCACATATCAGGTGATCTGCAGGACCTGCTGGGCATGGAAATGTCAAGGCAGAAGGTGCATGTGAAACTTTGTTCTCTTTGTGCGTATGTGTCTGGGTTGATCTTCTGTGGCTTGCACCTCTTCCCATTCTTCACCATCTCCTTTGTTCTGTTGCAGTGTCGCACGTTAGACCTCAGAGTCAAGCATGCTCAATTGGTTTTTCACTAGAAAAAAATGGAAGCCGGTTGCCAGTCTGGATAATGAGGAGGTTGCTTGCTGCCTAGCAGCACATCTTTATTTTTGCTGGTGCGTAAGTTGTGTATTCTGATCCTGCACTCTTCTCATTGTCACTTTTTACATTTATTTACTTCCTCCTCCCACCCCTTCTTTCTGCAGCCACATAAACAAAATCATGTTTGCATGCAATATATTTTATGTACCATAAAAATATATAACCCAGTTGTTCAAGAGCTGATAAGGAGGGGAAATCATTTCAACTGCAGTGCCATGGAGCCTCTGGGGGTCATGCGTTAAAATCCAGTAAACACTCTGCAGGATCATAGCACTGAATTTTATGCACTTAAGTCCAATTTTCAAAAGGGCTTAGCACCCACAACTGGAGCTGGATCATTTAAAGAGCTTAGTTCTCCACTAAGCACTTACATGAACGATGAAAATCTGGCCCTTATTTACGAGTTTATATGGGGAAAATATAGCTGTGGCTTTACCAACTACATCTGTCTAAATATCCGTTCAAAGGATTTGTTCAAACTCTAAAAGCATATGGGTTGTTTCTTTTAATGTTAACACATGTTTTGGCCTGGCTTTGAGACCACAAATATATGACTCTATTTCTAGTGGTACTGGAAGCATCTATTTAAAAGAAATAAAATTGAACCTGGCTGGATTTTTCCCCATGCAGGATCTCTCGCCCTTTCTCTTTCTCTCTCTCTCTCTCTCACATACACACACAGTAAAATCAATGGGACAGCAAGAGTGTCACTGAGGACAGAATTTGGCCCCCCAGCAGGTACATATGAGCTGTGGGTACAGAACCGTGATTTTCTTTTCCCATTTTATTTATTTACTTCCATAAACATACAACAATGTTCCCTTTACCAAAACAAGAGAAGGCAAAAAATAATTCACTGGAGATGAGTAAACAACAGTAGGTGGAAAACTTTAAAAGGGAATGGTTTTTCTTACAGGGGCTCTAGTTACAGGCACTTCTGAAATTTCTCACAGCAAACTGCATCACAGCTTCTGAAGTGAGGAAGTATGTTCATCTTAAAACATCAGCCAAAAGTATGATTCCTTTAAGATCCAGAGCCAGGATCTGATAAATGTTGCACATAGCCATGTGTGTCCAAAATATACTAACTCCAGTCCTGAAGGTTTCTAATGATTATTGGTGGGGGGATGGGAAGGCAAAAAGGGTGGTATTTGCTGTCTCTTTGATTAAAGGGACACTACCCACTTTTCATGTGCCACTTTATTAAATTCTACATAGGGCAACACAGCACCACATTGGTGCCCCTTTCTGTGGCTTCAGTGTGAGCTGGGTCAGATGCTTCAAAAGGTACACTTCATATGTGCTATATGACCACTGCCAACTCACTATTCTCACATGAACAATCCCATTGGCTGTGCAAATAAAGCAAGGTAGGGCCATCTACGTTGACTTTGAGAGTATTAATAGTTGCGTGTGCTTCCTTGAGGGCTCAACACCGCCAACCAAATGCTAGGCCCAAATTCAGGTAGGGTGTAAAGAGGCACAACTGTGCTAAACTGAATGTGATTCACAAGGAGGTTTAAACTTGACTATAGTCTTTGAAAATAAAAGGATTAAGAAAAATGCCTGAGGGCTAAACAGGTCATTAATATCCCTTTAACTAGGAGCCAGGTTTGTAGCTGTTGTTTGCCCCTTACTTTTTCCTTTGCCAAGATGTGCCCCTACCTGGTAGGGTTTGGTAGCAGCCTTTGTTTAAACTGAAGCGCTCTCTTGTCCTTGACTACAGGAAAGCTACTGCAGCTGGGACTTGCTCTTCTGAGGATCCAAGCACCCATACTTTCTACCCACACTGACTGAGCTGTAAATGCTCAGTAACTGTCAAAATTTGGCCCTGGTCAGGCACTGAGAACTGTACCTGCACCTGTGGGGAGCCCTACTGACTTCATTGGGGTTCCAGGGGTACAGCGTTCTGCGTGCATGATTCTCAGTGTAGGATCGGGGCCTTGGTGAACTATGATTCTATAACCTCAGTTGGCAGCTGGATTCATAACAGTGGATGGTGAGATTAGTCAGTTCTGGCTGGGAGTCACTGAGGGTGGTATTTTAAGGCACCTAACTCCCATTGAAAATCCCACAGTGTGCTGTTGAAAATCCCACATGGAATCCTGTCCTCTCACCGAGCTCTAGCAATTATTTTGGAGAAGCCTATTGTATTTTCATAAGTTAAGAGAGGTGGGGGTTTTTTGTTTGTTTTTTACATTTCCTAAACATCTTTAATGGGAGGAATTTTAACATTTTTTCTAAAATATTATTAAACGTCACCCTGTATTAAATATTGATGAGGTCTGGCTTGTTATTTGCCACTATAAATTGTTTAGCTGCTCGAAACCTCCCTCTAGCTTTGCATTAACTCTGTCTAACACCATACACATCTTTCTTCAAGGTCTGTATGGATCTTGGCAGTTTTGGTTCCATCATATACTGATTACATATATGTAGGTGAGTAAGAGAGAGACTTCACAATGATGCTGTGGGTGTATCTCTCTTATTCTGCACCCTTCTGCATATCAGCCCTTTATTATTGTTAAGTGACTAGCGCATACTTAAATCTTAATTCAAATACCTTTATCAGTCTTCATTTTACACCTTGCCACCATTATCCTTAACAGAATGGGTTACAAGCTGAAGGATGCCCGACACTCCCCATTCTGAATGTAGCATATTTACTGACAGTAAACTACCAGGAGTTCTTTTTATTCACACCACTCCATTCGGAGACCAGTATCATCATCCCCATCTATTATAGATGCAAATATCCAGACACACACTCCCCATCACGTATGATCATTGTCATGCATTGTCAGGCTTTGCTGGATCTTTATGGAGTTTTGCTCAAGCAAAGTGACCTAATATGTATGCAAGCAGGCTAATGCTGAGGGTTCCTGGAGCAGGCTTTGCAGCTGCTTTGTCTGACACACAGTAATAGTGAAGTTCTGTGAATATTGCAGTCCAGTGCTATATACATCACTGCTCTTCCTTATTGCCTACCCAGAAGGCCCTGGGGTTTAAATTTGATCTCTGTGACATATATGTGTTCTACTTGTTCTCTAATCAGAGATGAACTTTGCTACCATTTTCTTTATTGTTCGCTGGAGTCCATTGCACAATTGGATAAAGGTACAGCAACATCACGGAAAGGACTTGGCTGTAGAGATCATTCTTCTGTAAAGGTCAGTTTGCTGCACTTTTCATTTCCCAGGATGCAATACTTGCTGCTTTTGGTAAGAAAGTAAAGAACATTCCATTTGATTTGCTTATGAAGCAGAATTCAAAGAAACAAAGCAATATCCCTGGGGGAAAAAAATGCACTTGAATTCAACAACAACAAAAGCTTGATATCTACAGCCATTTTAAATAGAAATCCTGCCCAAACCCATCTTCTACTTAACTGCATAGAAATACATTGATTTCAATCAATATAGACAGTGGCAGGCTGGACATTAAACCTTAGAGATCAGAGATTCCAGATATTTCTCCTATATTCAGGTATAGCTATTAGAATATAAGAGTTTCAATGGATGGGTAGAGAAGACATGGCTTGAGTCTAATTCCAGTAATACGCTAATGCAAGTCCAGCCCTATTTTAGCTCCTTTAGCCTCCACAGGCTACTCAGTACAAAACTAACTAAGAAGGACCCAAGAACAAGGCAAAAAAGGCACAAGGAGGTTGATTAGCAGTCTTGTTCTCCACTCTGTGACTTTGTCTGCACTTAAAAATTAGATCGACCTAGCTATGTCTCTCAGGGCTGTGAAAAATTTCACTCACTGGGCAATGTAGTTAGGTTGACCTACGCCTTGATGTAGACACAGATAGGTCAGTGGAAGAATTCTTTTGTTGGCCTAGCTACCACCTCTCACGGAGGTGAAAAACCACTTCTGTCAATGTAGGAAATGTCTACACTATGGTACTACAGTGGCACAGCTGCAGTGCTATAGGTGTGCCAGTGTAGTGGCTGTTGTATAGACATACGCTCAGATGCAGAAGATGCATCACCCGAGAAACAAAAACAAGTCAATGGGATTATTCACCTGAGTAAAGATATTTATGTACTGAAGCCCATGTAATATCAGGTCCTAGATTTGCAACAAGGCTGGCTATTTAGTCTTGGAAGATTCAATTATAGTGGTGCAACTGTATCACTATGGTTAAGTTCACAACATGACATCTATTTAAAGCTTGATCTTTCTAAATCCTATACAAACTTGTGTCATAAGTGTGAAGTAGCCTAGAATTAGTGTTTACCTGTAAGGGGTTAAGCTAAAGGTAATCTGAGAGGTGGACAACTGACCAATGAGAAATTCCTCAGGAGACAAAGGATTTTAAGTTTCAGTTTCTCTCGGGGTCTCTCTCTGTTCACCTCGGCTATGGGATGAACACAGCTATGTCTTTCATTGTAACTATAAGATTCTATCAAGTACTGTAGTCAGTAAGTTTACCTTCTTTTTATCATTTGGAGGGTTCTCAGTGATGAGTGTTGGCTGGGTGCTTCTTGAGATTGTAAGATTCAGCAGAGATCTCAACAGTGGGAGAAAGTTGCCTCGGGGGAGAGGTTTGGTTTCTGAATCCTTTTGTTGATTATGGTAGATGCTGTTCTATTGATGGTTATAAGGGATTTATTCCTTTCTTTTTTTCTTTTATTAAAATCTTTCTTTTAAGAAGCTGACTGCTTGTTTTCCACTGTGTAAGATCCTGGTTTGGGATTGGACACATCTCGCAGGAGCAGGCGAGGTTTGTTTTTTTTCTCTCAAGCTTCCCAGGGAAGGAAGAAGTTTGGGGGGTTAGTGGAAAGGGAAAGAAGGGTCCCAAACTACCCTAGACCTAGTTTAGTGGTGGCAGTGTATCAGGTCCAGATACAGAAGAAGTTGTGTTCTGGGGAAAAACATTTTAACCCAAGCTGGTAAAATAAGCTTGGGGGGGTTATTTCTTTTTTCATGCGGGTCCCCACATCTGTACCCTAGAGTTCAGAGTGGGGAGGCAATCCTGACAACTTGATATGCTTAGTCCGAGTTTTTTGAAATTTGGTGTGCCTCAGAGGGATGCAGAGTAGGGTTAGTGACCCAAATCTGAAGTCATTTGAGCATGGGATTTGAAGGGATAAGTCGTGAAAAATATAGCCATTTTAAAGAAAGTTTCTAGATGGGTTGTATTTTTGTGTGCAGAGATCAAACTGTTGATGGGATGTGGGTCAAAATGGTCTTAATCTGTCAAGTTTTATTAAAGGTCATGCATGGCCTCCATTAAATCTTTGAAAGCCCAAATTGAGAATGGTATTTAGGAAAATGGACATTTTTATGCTGTGCGTGCACCAATATAGAAAAACAGCTCAAGGGTTTCCATTCCCACCATTTTGTACGCCTTAAATCTCAACTCCTGTAAGTGTGCTAAACTCCAAACCATTAACTGGATTGCTTTGAATTTTCGTGTATGTGATGGGGACACAGGGTGGCATTAGTGATCCAAATTTGGGGTTATCATTCAACTGAAGGTTAACCTTCCACTGCCTTGTACTGTTATCTGAGAGGTACTATCCAGAAAGCCCCGGGGTTTAAATTTGATCTCTATGACATTTATGTGTTCTCCTTATTCTCTAATCAGAGATGAGAGACCTCCTGATGAGTGTGAATTCACCTTTTAATTAAAATAACTATGTATAAGTTAATCACAAGCCCCTACTTAAGACATGGGTGCCAATTTTAATTTGAGGAAATGGAATCAGAGTATTTCATGGTAAACAAATTACACATGTGAACACTTCCTGGAAGGGGAGGATTTTAAAGGGTGGCAGTGAAGGGAAGGGGGTTATAGGGAGGAGGATAAACGGGGATGTTTGGTTGGGGAGCTCAGATGAGGGAGGTGAGGCATTTCACAGCTTCACAAGTGCACCTCTAGCTCCCCTTTAATAATGGACAAATGTGTGAGCGTGAAGAGCTTGTATATGTCCATGATTGTGGAGTTGGCAGAATAAAGTGAGTACCTGTGTTAATGGGACATATTGGGGCATTTCCTAAAGAGAGCAGAGTTCATGTTGCCTGGTAACCTCAACCGTGCCTCTTCTGGTTTCCAGAAATGTGCGTTTTCCTCAACTTGCGTTCTGCAAGGGGACAACATACTATCAACCAAACGTAATGCTGTATTAATGTATTGCCAGGAGTCGGGGATGGAGTGAATGGGAGGTGGGGTACAGAATTGCTATTGAATAACAGAGACTCTGATTGAAAGCCTTTTGAAGACAGTGGACATCTTTCCATTGATTCCAGTGGGCCAGACACTTGTCAGCTCGACAAAGTATTCATTGTAGAAATATCCTGTGTACCCATTTGTCCTTTTAAATCAACCAGATGTAGAGTACAAGATCTGAAATGCTCCATTAATTCTTTTCTACTGTCTGACATAACAACTTGCAATAGGCAACGGATTTCAACATATTCAGTGCCGTCAGCCTCTCATAAGGAGTCTTGACGGTATTCAATAGGGCAGATGTATTGTGTAGCAATCTACAAAAATAATAATTTAATTGATTCACAGGAAACCTAGGTGTTTTAATTAATTTGAATAACAAAAAGTCAAAGCCTAATCTGTAATTTCAACATTAATATTATGTATGATTAACTGAACTCAGTCTTTCTTATATTATTTTATATAATTACTTTTTGGAACATGAAGGAAAATGTAATTTGAAATCATTTCTAACTGCACTGCTGCTCCTGCTTGGATGGATACTGGCATGAAATCTTTTATTGTATTTCTCCTGCTTTCACTGGGACTTGAAAGGAGCCCTTCATCCCTGTGAATTCTCTTATAAACAAATGCATTTTATTGATGACACACATGGGAAGATAACACAGGAAGAAAAGGGGCTCGAAGAATGGAAGAGAAGTTGAGAGGGTTATTAACTTTTTTTGAGAAAGAGAATAGCAGTTAATGGTTTTCTTGTAGAACAAGAGCTAAGGATTAGTTGGTGTAGCTTTGGCAAAATTAAATATTGAATAGAGGACAGACGTTGCTTCTCTCAGCCCTGTAAAGGGAGCAGGCTTAGTCCTGAGATCATGCATGTGAATATCTTTACCCAGGGGAGTCAACCCCATTGGTCAGATTCTCCACTGCATAGTCACAGCTGCAGAAAGTAGCTGCAAAATGCTATCATGCGCTTCTGGAAAGGTTTCAGGTGCACTTTCAAGTGGCTCAGCTACTCTGTGAGATCAAAGTGACTCACGTGTGTTTGTAGGACCAGGCTCTGACTGCCACAGCAGCACTCAATTGCATATCGAGGAAGGAAGGGTGAAATCTGCCCTGAGGGACATCTTAGGGACCAGGGAAGCAGAAACTGAGTCATCTGACTTGCCAACTACAGGGATTTAGTGATCTGCTCCTGTTGCTGGTATAAGACATAGAATTGGTCACAGGAGACCTTGCATCCAAAATCCTCCTTGGTCAGATTGATGAACTCTGACAGTTTGGGCCTGTTCCCATTGTTGTGGAACCTCAAAATTAAGTGTTACTTAAAGGGGCATCTGCCAAGACCAGCTCTATCCCATCCAAAGAAAGATAACAAAGGGCTTTGAAGGCATTCTTCTCAACGTGGTCATCTAGAAGAGCTTGAGACTCCTAAAAAGTCCTCCTCTGAAAATGGGTGGTGATGAGCCCTGGTTAGTCTGGGTTGACCAGTGCCGTGTTCAATGATTACTCAGTGACTAAGGTGCTGGCAAGAGAGCTGCTTTATTCTGTGTCCATTTCCAACAAGAGTGTTGCAGAGACCTGCCCAGACTCAGTCTGGGAAGTTCAGCCCTTCAAGACATGGCCCCCAAGATGAAATTCAGCACCGTGGCCTTACCCAGGGTCAACATCCTTTCTGGGTTATTCATAAGCAGCAGGGAGTCCATGGAAGCTAGGCACAAGGACAACTTATGCCAGGAATCAAGTACAGCTTGGCCAGGTCATCGCCATGTGATGCACTGGGGAGTCTGGAGCAAGAACTGTACACCAAATGGTTTATGCCATAAAATACGAGGCCATATCCAAACCTGACAAAATGGTCATCATTTCCCCTCAGCTTCCTGCCCTCCATGGGGAGAGCTGACTTATTTGCAAAGGCGGTGCCATGTTTGTGCGGCAGACAGGTCCTGTAGCATCTCTTAGGCAAGAGGTCAAATATGGTGCACCAGCCTATCAAAGAGCAAGCTTCTAGCTTATCATGGTGTCCCCTGACAGCTCTCTTGATGTCCTTATGGAAAGGGTAGCCAGAGAATGGCTTTACCCTATGTGCAAACACTCTCTTTGTAGGGCCTGTCTGTTCTTGGGAATCCTCCCTGGACAAAATTCAGGACTGTGGACCCTCTATACCCAAAGGTGTAAAAAACCACTGTGGTGAAGACCCCCAGCTTGCTTTTGGTAGTGTCACTTTCCTTAGAAATATCTACTATCCAGATAGATAGACAACTCCTCTCCCCATCCCATCTCCTACCACAGCACTGGCCTGAGCTTCATCTGTGTGAAGTTTGTAAGGATGGTGGGGGTGAAAACCTGGCTACTTATCACTCTTGCTCCCCTCCCCTGAGCCAACACCCCTCCCTCTTATGCAGAAAGGATTTTTAGATTGTCCATGAGAGTGGTTGTTAGCTGATCTAAATCCACAGGCCTTGGTGTGTCTGTCTTGGCCCTTGTGCCTCCCATATCGAACAGGCAAACTGCCCAGTGTCTGCCTGGAGCTGCATCTTATGGGGATTGTCTCCTCTCAGGGGACAGTATTCCACAGAATAGACCAGGCCCTCTCCCTGTGCGCCACATCCAATGCGCCACTCTGACATTGCCACAGCCAACAGCCACAGTCGCCGCTCTGACTCAGTGAGGTGGCATAAGCCTAGGACTGAGACACAGAGGACATGCTCTGGGTGCCAAAAGTCTCATGACCAGCTGGGGTGGGATGGAACAGAGATGTCTGAGACAGCCCAACAAGGAGCCGCGGCTCAGAGTCAACATGTAGGTGGTCCTTGAAGAAAACTGATTCCGTAAAACAGGAGGGCCTGAGGTCGGCATAACCTGCCTATGGGAACGGGCATACACTGAGTTTCCACTTGCTGAGGAGTCTGCTCATTCTTACTCTGAAGGGGTTGTGAAGGCCCTTATCCTCTGAAACTAATGGATTCCCTCCAGATCTTCCCAAGGACAGAAGATTCCCATTGTTTCTGCTGTACTACCTAACTGACTTGGCTGTGGGATGCTCAGCAGTTTTCAAAGTCAGATTATTTATTTAGGATCCTAACTTTAGGTTCCTATTTTTAAAGTTTTGGCCAGCACATGTGAGTACCGTCTTCCTTTCTTCCCTGAGCACCTTAAGCAGGCATAAGATAGTAGAAAAGAAGAGGGCATTCCACCATTCATGGCAGTATCTATGGAGTACGATATATAACCCTTTCCAAAGGCAGATTATGCTGCAAAATGCTATTGGTAGCACTGCTGTTTCCACCAGTAGACTATGGCTTAGTTCCCTCATAAACTGGAAGAAGGGAAAGCAGAGAGTGGGATTGGAATATATGATGAAACTTAAATATCCACACTGTGTTAATAGAGTTTCAGTTTTCCCTCTCCATAAATGGCAATATGAGATACTTAAATTTTTTTGCAGCAAACAAATCACCTTAATTGAGCACAGTTTTCATTTCAAAAACAAGCTGTGGAGCTTAAGGCTGAAGTCCTCCAGAGAAAATGGCCCTATGATTTATAACAGTTCTGTTAGAGCGAGAAGCAATTTGCAAGGTTGCGCATGAATAATGCAGGGTAAGAACAGCACAGGATGAAACCACTGAAAAAAAGTAAATGAAATCCCTTTAAAAAGTGGTATATCTATAGAAAAGTACTTTAATTTGAATTATTTACCAGTGCCAGTAATATTGCAGGAAGGCCCACAGATCAGCAAATATTCCAAGCTTTAGGGCAGAATTGTTTGTTCCCAATTCCGTAATTTTTTCCCCCATGATTACTAAAATACATTAAAACCAATGAGCATGCAAGGACATGTTTGAGATTGTCTGCTAAGGCCAGAATCGAAAAAGGAATGGTATTGGGTGAACTCTTAACATACTGCTTCCATCTGTTGTCTCAGGATCCACACAGGCTGTGTCTAAGCCAAGTTGAGATACTGGGTGTCAGCGTTTCTGCAGAAACCATAACATGAGAACATATTTCAGATGTTGTTGACTATAATGAGGTGCTGTATGAATTGGGGCAATTCTCAGCAACTTTCTAGAAATATGAGCTACTGTTCTGTACTTGCAACCATTGCGTACATTCTTCTACTAGGCCAAGAACATTGACATTAAATACTTTGAGGTGAAAGATCTTTTGGCAGGCAGGACGAACCTTAAAGTGAAATTAAAATGTGTGGACTAGGTCAGGCAGTTAAGAATATGAAGCCTTTCATTGTACTAGAATACAAAGCCTTTCATCATTGGATGTTTGGTTGAAATTCAGAGTGGGTTGTGATTAAATGAAAGTCATTATTATCTGGCTTCTTTTTGGTGACATAGAGGGGGTGCAATCATGAGTTCATTTGAGCTCCTAGTGAACAGTTGTCCACTCATCACAATAGCCCCAATTACCAGTAGCAGCCTCAATGTCAGGATGAGCAGAAAGACAAGAGACCAAGGCCTTGTCTATCCACAAATCTGTACTGATTTAACTATATCTGTTCAGAAACTTGTGTAGTTAAATGGTGCAACTGCTATTTGTGGGGGCTCTTCCATTAGTTTCAGAGTGCCTTATAGACATCTAGCTTAAATCTATTCCATAGGCGTGGTCTACTCAGAGACCTGAACCAGGTTAACTAATGGAGTGATTTTAAACAGATTTAGTTCAATCAGTGCAATTTGGGGTGTGTAGATGCTATCAGTTTGAACCTCACTCATGTCAGTTTAGCTTGATCCTTCTAAAAGTGTGTCCCTGCAGAAGTTTGCACTTGTGTGCAACTGAGGCCTAAGGAGTAGATTTAGGTGTTTTGGAAATACTATCCTGAGCCCAAGTTGCATTTTCAGAAGTGACTTAGGGACCTAGGAGCTTAAATCCAATTTATTTACTGTAATATATGGAGGCCCAGAATAGATTTGAACGGAAGTAGAAGGAGATATTTTATTTCGATACAAGTTCACATAGGCCTGGTCTACAGAACACGATTATATCGGAATTAGCCACGTTATACCGAATTAAAACTAAATCTGTCAGCACAACCAACCTAGTTTTGTCGACTTAAAGGGCTCTTAAAACCAGTTTCTGTACTCCACCTCGGCAAGAGGAGTAGCACTAAAATCGACATCACAGTTCCAGATTTGAGGTACTGTGGACACAATTCGACAGTATTGGCCTCCGGGGAGCTATCCCAGAATTCTCCATTGTGACCACTCTGGACAACACTTTCAACTCAGATGCACTAGCCAGGTAGTCAGGAAAAGCCCCGGTAACTTTTGAATTTCAATTCCTGCAGTCCCAGAATGGCAAAAGAGCTCCATCATGGACCGAACAGGAGGTACTGGATCTGATCACAGTATGGAGAGATAAATCTGTGAAGGCAGAACTCCGTTCAAAAAAACAGAATGTCAATGGTAGCGGAGACTGTGGGATAGCTACCCACAGTGCACCGCTCCGAGAGTTGATGCTAGCCATGGTACTGTGAGGACACTTAGTGGGGACACACAGAATCAACTGCATAAAATATCTTCCAAAAAATTGACTTCTATAAATTCCATATGATTTCGTACTGTAGATGTACCATAGACAACTGATCAGGCTTTATTTTGAAAAGCTTCTTTACTGCTAGGGAACATGTTCAAACAGCCTTTACGCTTCTATCAGTAAATAGCTATTCTCACATTGGCCATCAGGTATCAGTAATTGTAACAAAGTTACAATATTACATGCCTGCACCTTTAAATTATTAGTAATAAACTTAAAAAATTAATGAGATTACACCAAAACAAAACATCCTAAAATATTGGGCTAGACTACCCTAATCTTCAAGCAACTACAAGGGATTATTCCACACAGTCTTACAACTTTAAGTCAAGTGTGTCTCTAGTAGGGTGACGAAATGTCCCGATTTTATAGGGACAGTCCCAAATTTTGGGTCTTTTTCTTATATAGGCTCTAATTACCCCCTATCCCTATTCTGATTTTTCACACTTCCTGTCTGGTCACCTTAGTCTCTAGGTTTGGGAGATCTTCTGAAATGGAAGGGTGGAAATATCTGTCGTCAGTGATCTGCAGCAGGCACAGAAGGGCTTTCTGATAATACAACCATCTCTATTGTCTTACTTCCAAGACTGCTATAGTGGTTGGTACGGGGTCCTCAGCAAACTCACTATTTCTGGATGTAGCAATTGGAAACTTAACTGATTCTGTAATGCTTGGTACCTCAACATTGAATGACAATTCCGGACAGATAACTCCTCATTGTACTGCAGATGAATCTACAAATGTGCCTCCCATCTGGTAACTCAGTCACCCAAGAAAGTGGTCCCACCTGAGCTACAATATGACCTGATAACCAACAACACCCATTGCAAAAATTAAGGTTGTGTACTGTATTACCTACACCTAATGTTCTTGGTGATGCTTGTACATCATAACTTTTCTGCTGCATGCTTCCCTGACCTCAGCAGCTTCGTCAGGGTGTATGGAGTAAAGCAGAGCTCTTAGTTTCCTTCCCATTAAGAGTTCTGTTGGTGTCTGTCCTGCTATGACTTGTCCTGTCACCCCAAGTGGAAAAGAATCCTGGCCAGCTTTTGACCATATGTCATCTTCTTCATTCCCTCTTTTATGATTTGCACAGCCTGCTGCACTAGGCCATTTGATGAAGGGTGGTACAGCGCAGTTCTAATGCGTTCAGTTTTTTGTTAAATAAATTAAAGCACCAGAGAACTGGCTCTCATTGTCACTTGCCACTGTCTTGGGCAATCCAAAAATGGAAAATATAAGTTGAAGTTCATCACTTGAAGCTGTCTGTAGAGGAGAGCATTATGTGCTCCTCAATCCTTTCTGAATGAGCATCAGTTAAAAAAACCCCATATTTTTCTTATACATGGACTGTTACCCGAAACTGGGCCAGCTAGTAAGCTTCGGGAGGACTAATGATCCACCACAGTTTGGCAGAAAGCAGCATGTTTATTATACTGATAGCTAAGCAGTCTGAAATTACTTGTTTTGCCAGTTCTCCTGCTATGTACATGCAGTACTTTCTATGACTAAATAGAGGAGTTTCTATTTTCTGGGCACTTCTTATTGACTACAATAATGAGTTTGATTCACCACTATGAAATCAGTGGAGTCACACGAGCACAATCCAATGGACAATCAGGCCTAAAGAGTCTTTAAACAGAAAAGTATTATTAAATCTCCCTGATGATGGGTCCCATTGTCCGTCCCAGTCACATTCCAATACAAAGGGCAGTAATGCAATTGACGGAAGCTCAAATAATGACTCACAAAACAAAGTGATAATCCGCAGCTGTTTTATTTCTCTCTCTTTTTCTAAAGAACAGTTCAGCATAGAACTATGTGAAAAAGAAAAAGGTTTTCCAGGTATTGTACACAAAAATTTCCCTCATTTCATTTCAGTTCATTAATGACTGAAATATTATTTTCACTACCTATTCTTGAAATTGCCTCAAACATGCCACTTTCAATATTTTGTATGTTTCCAATATGACCTGATTCCTGAAAGGAATTCTGATGTATCACAATGTCACTTTTTTGAGGGGGGTGAAGGGTAAGGAAGCAAGAAAAGACTGTTTTGAAGTGAAAACATGCATTTCCACTCTGAAATGATCCTGGGACTTGGTTAAAAATCTTTTAAAGAGTTCTCATTTTCAATAGTGGTCTTTTTTTTTTTTTTTGCCAAAACCACACATAATTGTAAAGAAACAAGATATTGTACCTCGGTAGCTTTTGCTTTACTTTTGAAACTATTTAGTAGGCTCACTTGCTGTTGAAAATCCAAGCTAATTTCCTATTGAATAGAAGAGAAATATTTATTTCAGGTCCACAAAATCTCTCATAGGTTGAGAGACTAAGAGCATAGTTACACTTACAAGATTATAGCGCTATTGGTTATAGCGGTCCCCTTATACAGTAATATGAATAGCGCTATTGTATGTCCACACTGAGATGCTCCAGCGTTATAGCACGGCCACATTTGCGGCACTTAATACGGCATTAAGAGCAGCTCATTAGGGCATGTATCCCACAGTACACCTCTTCCCGATCTGGCGCAATGCCTTGTGGTAGGTGGGGCGTCACTTGCGGGGCATTCTGTATCCTGTTTCAACTACCCATGATGCTTTTTGGCATATTCCAGCAATCCCTGTGTTTCCTTCCACCTCCGGCGCCATCTTTCAAGGGTTTCAGCAAGGCGCGCTCCGTCTTCCATTGTCGTGTGCTGCAATGAATCCAGAACTGCTAAGGAACATGCTGATGACTGTGGCCAGCACATCTCTGTGTGCAGTGGAGTTAATCCTTGACATGCAGGATGACAGTGATGAGTCTGAAGACGAGATCGAAGCGGTGAATGCGTTTGACACGAAGCTTCTTGTCTCATTAACGGACATGCTCACGGCTGTTGAACGCCGCTTCTGGGCATGGGAAACGAGCACTGAGTGGTGGGATCGCATCATCATGCAAGTCTGGGACGACGAGCAGTGGCTGCAAAACTTTCGAATGAGAAAAGCCACTTTCATGGGACTGTGTGCTCAACTCGCCCCTGCCCTGCGGCGCAAGGACACCAGATTGAGAGCTGCCCTCCCGGTGGAGAAGCGGGTGGCTATCGCGATCTGGAAGCTGGCTACACCAGACAGCTACCGATCAGTGGCCAACCAGTTTGGGGTTGGAAAATCGACTGTTGGAGTTGTGCTGATGCAAGTGTGCAGGGCCATTAATCGCATCCTGCTATGAAAAATCGTGACTCTGGATAACGTGCACGACATCGTGGCTGGCTTTGAAGAAATGGGTTTCCCTAACTGTGGTGGGGCGATAGATGGGACCCATATACCCATTCTGGCGCCCGCCCACCTAGCTGAGGAGTACGTTAACCGAAAGGGGTACTTCTCCACGGTTCTCCAGGCGCTTGTGGATCACCGTGGGCGTTTTACTGACATTAACGCTGGCTGGTCTGGAAAGGTGCATGACGCACGCATCTTCCGCAACACCGGCCTGTTCATGAAGCTGCAAGCCGGGACTTTTTTCCCAGACCAGAGGATCCCCGTGGGGGAAGTGGAAATGCCCATAGTGATTCTTGGTGACCCTGCTTACCCTTTAATGCCCTGGCTCATGAAACCGTACACAGGGAGCCTGGACAGCAGTCAGGAAAGGTTCAACTACAGGCTTAGCCGTTGTCGAATGACTGTGGAGTGTGCTTTTGGGCGTCTCAAGGCGCGCTGGCGCTGTCTTTATGGGAGGCTAGATTTGGCCGAGGGTAGTATCTCCGCGGTTATTTCCGCATGCTGTGCCCTACATAATCTTTGTGAGCGGAAGGGCGAAGGCTTCACTCAGGCATGGTCCTCTGAGGTTCAACGCCTGGAGGCCACATACGCCCAGCCAGAGAGCAGGGTTCATGGAGGGGACCAGCGCGAGGCTGTTAGGATCAGGGAAGCCTTGAGGGAGCATTTTGAGGCTGAAAGCCAGTTCTAAAGTGAGGTGCAGATGGAGGGAGGGAGGGAGAGAGCATTCTTTTAATAGGAACAGGCATTTGCTTTTCTGTAGCCTGTAATAATGTATGTACACTTAATAAAGAAACCCATTTATTAAGAAGACAATTCATTTATTGAACAGTTACTTTGGTTGCTGAAAGAAAATATTGTGATGCATGTGAGGGGGAAGCTGGGGGAGGTGCAATGGGGGTGGCATGGGGTCAGTCAGAGATTGGAATATGTCCGGGTCTCTGAGTCTCCAGTGCCCTCACAGTGGCCATGTCCCCCGAACCCCATTTGCGGAGGGCAGTAAGGCATGTTATTAGGGGTTGACTGCAGTGGATAATGGTCTGGGGTTTAGGGGTTGTTCGGTGAAGAGAGAGGGGTTGGAGGCAGCTGTGGATGGTGATAACCATATAGCTGATGATAGTGGCCTGGAGGGTACTGAGGCACAGAAGGGGAAGGGATTTGGGGCAAATGATAATTGGGGTGGTGGGTGTAGTGCTTCTCCTCCTGAAGGGTGATAATCCGCTGCATAGTCTGCAATTGAAGCTGAAGTAATGAGAGCAGCTTATCGGTGCTTTTCCGGCAGTGAATCGCATTCTCCTTCTGCGCCTTCTCCCTCAACTTACTCTCATTCTCCCTCCACCTCTGTGCAACTCGATTCTCCGTTACAGCCTGTTGCATTACTTGCTGTACAAGATCCTCTTTGCTCCTTCGTGGCCGCTTCCTCAGTCGCCTCAGCCTCTCAGCTGTTGATAAGAGCGATGGCTCAGGGCTGAAGGACGACCCTTCTAAAATAAAAAGATACATTTAACAGTGGTTCCCTTGTAAAGAGCAGACATGCCTATCATTCCCCCGCATTCCCCGTTTGCCTGTCCCGCAGAGAGCACAGATACAGCAACGGAGCCCCTGCCATGGTGAGTGCACTCCAGAGGCAAGGGAAATGATTTTTTCCCTGCCCCAGAAAAGCTGTGCCGGGGGAGGGGGTGGGGAGTGCCGGTACGTTGCAGGAGCCCCAGTCTGAGCAGCAGGCAGGGGGAAGGATTTTTTCCCTGCCCTGAAAAGCTGTGGCGGGGAGGTGGAGTGCCGGGAAGTGGCAGGAGCCCTACTCTGAACACTGTCCCAACATTCTCCGTAGGTGTTTGTCCTGGAAGATATCTCGTTGCTTCGAGTCACTGAGGAACAAAGGGAAGGGATTTTAATGAGATGCGGCTTCCGCCCAGGGCCATATGCAGCGTGCCTATGTGCAGCAATGCTCCCCCCACCCATTGTAGCACAGTGGCGGGGACTAGTGACCGGGACCGGGACGGGGACCACGCTGGCTCTCCCGGGAAACCTGCGCAGGCGCATTGCAAGCACTCTTATTGAGACCTTTGAAGAGATTACTGATGATGACTACCGCGAGGTGATAGAGCACTGATGTAGTCTATTCCACATGTAGGCAAGCATGCAAGCATCCCTTTCCACCCCAAGCTGCAAGCCTTCCCCATAGAAAAGCAGCTTTACCTCCGCAATCCGCTGCTGAGCTGGCCCCTGCAACCGCTGGATGCTGTGGCTGGCCGCCCTCCTCCTGGCTTTAGAGGAGAGCTCCTGGATGCATGCCCCCCTGCCCTCCTCCTGGCTTGAGAAGAGCTCCAGGTGGAATGCCCCCCCATCCCTTTCCACCCCAAGCTGCCAGCCTTCCCCATAGAAAAGCAGCTTTACCTCCGCAATCCACTGCTGAGCTGGCCCCTGCAACCACCGGATGCTGTGGCTGGCTGCCCTCCTGGGTTGAGAAGAGCTCCTGGCTGCATGCGTCCAGGGACGACTCCGTGCCCTGGGTCGCTGCCGCCTCGTCTTCATCCTCCTCCTCTTCTTCATCCTCCTCCTCTTCTTCATCCTCCTGGTCTTCGTCCTCTTCCTCACCCCCCCCTTCACTGGTGGGCTGGGAAGTGTCCATGATGATCGATGGAGTGACCGTAGGATCACCACCAAGTATCGCGTGCAGCTCCTTATAAAATCTGCAAGTCACCGGGGCTGCCCCGGAGCGGCCGTTTGCCTCGCGGGCTTTGTGATACGCATTCCTAAGCTTCTTTACCTTAACACGGCACTGCAGAGTGTCCCGCTCATGGCCTCTTTCTGCCAAGGGCCGTGATATCTGCCCATAGGTATCAAAATTCCTGCGGCTAGACCGCAGCTGAGACTGAACAGCCTCTTCCCCCAACAGCTGATGAGGTCCAGCACCTCGTTATTGCTCCATGCTGGGCATTGCCTATTGCGAGGAGGCATGGCACATGGAGTCATGATGATCAATCAGAATGATCACCTGCAACGATTCCCTGAGACCACGCCACACAATCAATCAGATCAATGAGAATGATCACCTGCAAGGATTCCCTGAGAGCACGCCATGCTTGGCTGGAGCAAACAGGAAGGGGATTTTCAAATTTCCCTGGAACTTTAAAGGGCGGGTCTGACGTGTGGTCACCTGAGGACAGGACAAAAGAGTTTGCAAGTGATGACCAGAGTGGCTCGAATGGAAATTATGGGACGGGCTGGAGGCCAATTAATGCGCAGTGGGTGTCCACATTCTTGCTGTAGCGCTTATTCCCCATGCGGAGGTGGATTAACAATAGCGCTATAATTCCGCGGTTATAGCGCTCTACATGCCTTGCCAGTGTGGACGGGGAGGAGGTCATAGCGCTCGTGGGAGCTTTATAGTGCTATAAAGTGCCAGTGTAACCAAGCCCTAACTCAACTCCCATTGAAGTCAATGAGAAGCCTTTTAAATAAATAAATAAATAAATAAATACATCTTTAATGAGTTTGGAATCAGGCCCTATATAAACAACATTTGTAATGGTTTATGGAGGGGTATAATTTTATAATAATACAAATTATACAGAGCCCAATTCTTATCTCCATCACAAGGAAGTAAGTAAAGTAACACCCATGAAGTTAGGGAAGTTACACTAGATTTTCACTGGTGTAAATGAGAGCAAAATTTGTTCCTAGTGCCACTTTCACTAGGAAAAATAAATAAGCTCAATGAATTGAGCACAGTGTATGAGGACATGTTATACTCATTGGTGTGGCTCGTAGAAGTGAGGCAGGCATGATGAAGCATTGTTGCTCGTCTTTCTTGCCAGACAGAAACTAAAGGCCAGATCTTCATCTGGTTAACTCAGCGTTGCTCCACTGAAGTCAGTGGAGCGTTGCTGATTTACACTAACGGAAGATCTAGCCCAGCGTCTGTAGTTTTGTACACTTGAAGCTATTTATTAGAAATTCAGGCATGTGAGCTGCCTTATCTGGCAATGCCCATGAGTGCCAATGTGATAAATGGCACATCACACAGTGGGAGGTGGGTAAAAGCTAAGGAGTTGACAAATGCAAAAGAATATAAACAAGAACAATACTGAACTTAGAAGTAACTATTTTTTGCCCGAAGTATTATCTAATATCTGTGGGTAGTTTGACAAGACAGCTTTTTCATTGCCCGCATAGCTTCAGTACACATTGCACTTATCTTTAGATTATATTAGATTACATTAGAATGTGAGCAGCCAACTCCACCCAGAACCATTAAAGTGCTCTGAGCAGTTACTTGAATGTTTCACATAATGGTCAAAAAATAAATCAACATGCATCTTTGAGTCTGGCCTCCCTGGGGACATTGTAGGAATTCAGAACAGGTTGGTATGAGGGAAAGCTAGAGAAAACACAGCCCCATAAATATTAATTGCTCTGTGTTAACAAGTGGAAGAGAATAGAATTGCAGAGGGTGTCTTGTGTTAAATGTTTTCCAGTGCATGTTTGCAGTAGGTACATTCGTCCCAGGGTATGAGACAGACAAGGTAGCTGAGAAAGTATTTTTCGGTGGGCCAACTTCTGCTGGTGAAAGAGAGAAGCTTTCGAGCTGCACATGTCTAGAAACCTGGGGAAGAGCTATTTGTCTCGTCCAATTGATGTTGGTGTCACATCATGATATTAAGTGTTACAAAAAGCTTTTCCGGTGAGGCACAGGCTAGAAAAAGAGTGTATCTATTATATTCCACTCTTTAATGTGCTTATCCTCACAGTACTCCGTGAGGTAAGAATGTGCTATTATCCCATTTATAGACTGAGCCCTAGATCCTCAAAGGTATCTAGGCTCCTAACTCCTTTTCATTTCAAACTCGCAATCTAAGAAAATGTTGCAGGCTTGAAATAGACATTGTTAGTACTACTCAAGAATAGGAAAAAATCTTTAATATTTTATATCAGTGAGAGTTAGGCACCTGAATATCTCTGAGGACCTGGCCCTACATGACTTTCCAGGAAATCTATAGCAAAGCAGTAGATTGAAGCCAAGTCTCTTGTGTGCTAGATGAGTCCCCACCCATTGGACCATGCTTCCTTCCACAAGGAAGGTGACTGCCCTCATAGTACTGTATATATGAAATGCAACGTAAAAAGTCTGCAAATGCTATATCTGCAAAACTACTCAAGTGCTGAATGCAAAGCTTGCCATACTGCCAAGAATCTCCTGATGAAAACCAACCGAGGTTGTGGTCTGATTCTTCACCCACTGAAGTCCAAGTTCTTGTCCCTGGTGTGGACACATCATTTATACCCATGCAAAGGAGTGTAAAAAGCTATCAAATCAGAATGGTGCTGGTTCGCACTCCTTCTGCATTCACACTTATGCCTAGTCTATACATAATTTTGGTCCCCTAAAATAATTATTTTGTTAGGGGGCTGATGTTTTACCAAAATAATGCATCCCAATACAACTCCTCATGTGGGAGCAGTTACGCTGTGGTATAACTCATTCCCCATACCATGGGTGAATAAGCTATACTGCTATAAGCCTTTCTATTGGTATAACAACTATGTGCACACTATGGTGATTGTACTGCTTTTGGAGATGGTCAAAAACTGGAATCTCTGTTCCATGGGAAATTGACATTGTCCACTGAAGATAGGAGTAGTAGTAATGGGCTTAATCTACAGCAAGAGAGATGTAGGTTAGGTATTAGCAAAAAATATATATAAATAATAGGAAGGATTGTTAAGTTCTGGGATAGGCTTCTGAGGGAGGTTGTGGAATCCCAGGAAGTGTTTAAGAACAGGTTGGACAAACACCTACCAGGATGGTCCAGGTTTACTTGGCCCAGCATGAGCACAGGGGCTGGACTTGAAGACTTCTTGAAGTCCCTTTCAGCCCAACGTGTCTATGATTATGTGATTTTTAAAGGGATAAAACTGGAACAAAAACCTTACGTTTTAAAATTCCTCGTTCACTGAAATTTTTGAGAAAAATTGTTTCAGGGCAATTGAAATATGCTTTGTTTTGATTGATATTTTTTACTGTTTAGAATTTATAATACAATAAATTTCAAAACAGCATTTTGAAATGAAACCTCAAAATGTTCCATTTCAAAAAAGTCAAAACTTAATTTGATGTTTTAATATAAATGTGCGTCAAAACTGACATCTTACCACTGATAGTTTTGATTCTGGTGAAATGGCATTTTCCAATGGAAAAACATTCTGTCTAGAAATTTTCGACCAAATCTAATTGTTTTGACTATACTGCTTTAGACAAAGCAGTGCAATATTTTGACAAGACCTTGTATACGTAGGAACAGCCATCCTGGGTCAGACCAATGGCCCATCTAGCTCAGTATTCTGTCTTCAACAGTCACCAATGCCAGATGCTTCAGAGGGAATAAATAGAACAGGCAATCATTGAGACATCCATCCTGTCCTCCACTCCCAGCTTCTGGCTATCAGAGGCCAGAGACACCCAGAGCATGGGGTTGCATCCCTGACCACCTGGCCTTATGGACCTATCCTCCACGAACGTGCCTAATTCTTTTGGAATCCTGTTATTGTTTTGACCTTCACAACATCCAGTGGCAAGGAGTTCCACAGGTTGACTGTGCTTTGTGTGGAAAAATATTTCCTTTTTGTTTGATCCAAATCTGCTGCCTATTCATATAATTAGATGACCCCAGGGTCTTGTTTTATGTAAAGGAATAAATAACACTTCCTTATTTATTTTATCCATATCAGTCATGATTTTATAGAACTCTATCATATCTCCCCTTAGTCATCTCTTTTCAAGCTGAGAAGTTCCAGTCTTTTTAATCTTTCATCATATGGAAGGTGTTATATACCCTTAAACATTTTTGTTGTCATTGCCTTCTCTGCACCTTTTCTAATTCTAATACACCATTTTTGAGAAGAGGTGACCAGAACTGCATGCAGTGTTCAAGATGTGGGCATTCCATGGATTATATAGTGGCATGATAATATTATATGTCTTTTTTCTATTCCTTTTCTCTCCATTGTGAAAATTGACCGTCTATTCCTACGCTTTGGTTCCTGTCTTTTAACCAGTTACCTTCCCTCGTATCTCATTACTGCCTACTGTGGTTAACAGCCTTTGGTGAGGGACCATGGTAAAGGTTTTCTGAAAGTCAAAACACACTATATCCACTGAATCATCCTTGTCCACCTGTTTGTTGACTTCCTCCAAGAATTCCAATAGATCAGTGACGCATTATTTCCCTTTACAGAAGCCATGTTGACTCTTCCAACAAATTCTGTTCATCTGTGATAATTCTGATTTTTACTTTAGTTTCAATCAATTTGCCTGGTACTAAAATTAGGCTTACTTGCCTGTAATATCCAGGATTATCTCTGTAGCCTTTAAATAAAAAGGTGCCATATTAGCAGTCATCTGGTACAGGAGCCAATTTAAATGACAGGTTACATTCCACAGTTACAGATTGCAGAGTGGTAGACGTGTTAGTCTGTATCAGTAAAAACAATGAGGAGTCCTTGTGGCACCTTAGAAATTAACAAGACTGGTCCAGGCTGAGGTTGACGGTGGGGTGGAAATTGTTGAAATCTTGGTAGAATTTCTCAAGGGTCCATATGATGAAGATGTCATCAATGTAGCACAAGTAGAGTAGGGGTATAAGGGGACAAGAGCTGAGGTATCCAGCTGTTAAGTGAATTGCCTCGTTGGACTGACTTCATACTTGCTATGGTAACTCCCGTCTTTTCATGTATTATACCTGCTCCTGTATTTTCCACTCCATGCATCTGATGAAGTGGGTTCTAGCCCACAAAAGTTTATGCCCAAATAAATGTGTTAGTCTCTACGGTGCCACAAGGACTCCTTGTTGTTTTTCCACAGTTAGTAACTCTACCATTTCACATTTGTGTGAATGCCATCAGGTCCTGGTGACTTACTACTGTTTAATTTATCAAAGGATGGCTGCAAATAGGGCCAGGCTGCAGAGAATAAGGCTTATTATCTTGTATGTATGGGAGCCCTTGGTTGCTTAGCATTTTTGAAAAGCACACCTCTTATTCTGGACAGTAATGGCTTGATCCAATTGAAGTCAATGAGAGTCTCTCTCTTGGTTCTGGCTCAGGCCTAAAACAAGCCATGTTGCCTAGCTTCAGATTCCTAGTTTTGAAAATGTTGGCCCTCGCTTCCGTAGAGCTCGCAGAGCGGTGAGTATGATGCCAGCAGTGATGACAGGAGAGGAATTGTTTCCATTTTCATTTTACTTGGCTATCGCTGGTTGAGGGCCAGGTGGAATTATTGGCAGTAATAATGAAGGGAGTTGTGATCACTGTGTTTTAAGCAACATTAATGGTGATGGATAGCGGCTTTTATCAAAAGAACAGGACGTAAAGAACAAAATGAATTTGTTTAACAATGCTTGGTTTTTATATAAAAAATAAAATAGCTAGTACAAAAGGTTCTGAATGAATGACAGATTTTTTGTTCTCTCCCAGGTGCCAGTTGAGCATCAAGATTCCAAAACACTTTCATATCAACTGTTCCTTCATCTTGCCTTAAACAACACATTGTGAATAAAGAAACACAATCAAAGTCAATGTTAAGGGAAGCATTACAATGTATTACGCTGAGAAAGAGACTGATTTATCAGTGTGAGTGCTACATTTACAAAGGATACATTTCCAGGATTTTGAGCCTACATGAAAGCACAATTTAATGTTCAATACACTGAATTATTTTTGTAAGGTTTATTGGCATTAGGACCCGATCCTGCAAGCCTTATGTGTGGGAGTAGTTCTTAGCCAGTAAGGCCTTGATCCTGCTCCCATTCAACTCAATGGAAAAATTTCCCAGGGACTTGAATAGTGGAGGGTCATGCCCTGGGAACTCCTGGGTGTGCAAGGAGCGCTTCTGCGACTAAAGGTTTCAGGATCCAGCCATGAGTCTCATCTCCAGCAGGGCATTTGGAAAATGTGTGTGTTCGTTTGTGCACCTAAATGAATCTGCAGTTTAAACAAACATCCTTAGAGACCAACTCACTATGAAATCACAAATGCAGCCTGACACAGAGAGGGCCAAATCCATAGGGGAGGCTGAGGCAGGCTAAGAAGCCTAAGCCCTTGCCTCTATGGAGAGCTGCATTAGTTTTACTAACGGTGTGAATTTAAACTGATAAAGACCCCCTTGCAGATATGCTTAAACCAGGCATATTTAAGTTTTGTTTTAATCAGCTGGGACTAGCTTTGAGATAAACTGAAATACTGTACGTGTAAGCCAACATCACAGCATCAACACTGGGGGCTGCACTGTTTTAACTAAGCCAGTTTAACTGCAGTAGTGTAATTAAACCAATACAAGTCGGTGCACAGACAAGGGCTAAGTTGGTGTACCTTACCTTGCACTCTCTCCCAGTCCCTCACACTGTATTACACTTTCCTAGGCTTCCCCTAGACTTGCTTACATTCATCTCTGAACTTGACTCACAGGGCCTAATCAAGTGATGGGCTGTGAGTTAAATCCCCCTTATGCTAGTCTAAACTAGCCCTGCATGCTAACTTGGGTGCACTCTGCCCCTGTCCAGGGGAGTTTGAGTGCTTGCAATTTAACACAGCCAGGAGGTGGAAGAAGATCTATGTTAAAGGTACCCCCATGCAAGTTTAATTGATCCCTTGAGGCCAGTGATGTATATGAGAGCAGCCAGTTATGGAGCTAGTATAGACTCAAACCTTAAACCAGGGATGCGATAGCCTTCTAAGCACTACCCCACCCTGTGCTGGGCAGAGCTAAGGATCTAGCCCTTCAGAACTGGAAATGTACCATGGATAAAGTTATGAATTGTGAATAGTGTTTCCCATGGGAAAGACACTCTATAACCAGCAGACAACTTCTTAGTATCTATCATACAGCTGTATTGGACTGAAAAATGTGTATAACCTTCTTAAGAACATAAGAATGGCCATACTGGGTCAGACCAATGGTCCATCTAGCCCAGTATCCTGTCTTCCAACAGTGACCAATGCCAGGTGCTTCAAAGGAAATGAATAGAACAGGCAATCATCAAGTCGCCCACCTGTCGCCCAACTTGTCTAGCGCTTTCAATGAATTCCCAGCTGACACGATTCATCGTTTGAACCCAACAAGCCCAGGATGATATTATTCCAGCTCTTCCTTTAAAAACAATAAAGCTAAAAAGCCGTCTGTGCTCCAGCAATCATTGAAGCACGTCCATTGTGACTAAGCAAAACCCAAAGCAAAGCAAGACCATTGATAGTTTTCCTGACTTATAATACCAGGGCAGGGTCTCATCTTGCACAGCTAGGATATAAATCTGACACTGTGGATTGACTCAGCGTGTGGCATCAAAAAACAAAACAAAACTACCATCAAAACCACATTTACTGTCAGGTATCTGGGTGTTAGGGACGCAGCATAAGCCAGGACTGTAAATTACCAGAGTCTCAAGTTAGGAACCTAAAACTATATTTAGCAGAGTTGGTTGAAAATGTTTCATCAACATTTTTTTTCCTGACAAAAATGGCTTTTCACCTATTTGATTTTATCCATGTTTTGTTAAAAAGATAAGCATTTTTTCAGCAAAGAACAAACTAACAAAAAAATCTTCATTTTCACAGGATAGGCCCCTTTTACCAAGCAGCTTTAGGGTGAAATTCTAGTGGAAGTCAATGGTAAAACTCCCATCACTTTGATGCTGCCAATGTTTCGACCCTAATATTTAGGCTCCTGCGGCCTCCTTTTGAAAAGTGCTAAGCACCCAGCACCCCTACTCTCCTGAGGCCAGCTGTCTCAGAGAGCTCCCAGCACTTTTGAGACCAAACTTCTTTAGGAAGGTGGGAAGGATAGCTCAGTGTTTTGCACATTGGCCTGCTACATCCAGCATTGTGAGCTCAATTCTTGAGGGGGCCGTTTAGGGATATGGGGCAAAAATCTGTTTAATTGAGGATTGGTCCTGCTTTGAGCAGGGGGTTGGACTAGATGATCTCCTGAGGTCCCTTCCAATGCAGATATTCTATGATTCTAGGAGCTTAAAGATGGACTTAGGAGCCTAACCTCATGCACTCACTCTTTAATATTTTTGGCATAGATAAGCTTGGTGCAAGCTCTAATAGGAGAGTAGAATAGGCTGTTTTGGACCAAAAGGGGACAGCAAATTCCAAATTTGACATGCTCTCACAGGGAATGAATTGCTAGCAGCTCCTTAATACTTACAAACGCCAAGCAATTTTTAATGTGAAAAAGAAATGAAAATGTATGTTCTTAATGCAAGAAAACTGAAGCACAAAGACATGAAGCAGCAAATTTCTAATCCCTGCAAAGCAGAAGAACCGAATGGAGAACTGCAAATGGTTTGGCTAGGCCTACCTCCCACGCCATTGCTATTATTATTTATATTGTGGTAGCACCTAGGAGACTGCTTCATATCAATCCACAGCAATTAGCAAGAGCGGATGCACTTATCTCTCAGGTTTACACGAGAAAGAGCTGATGGCCATGCACTTCCAGAAAGGGGCCTCAATTCGGAACCCACTTCCTGATCTAAAGTAGGCCCAGAAAGCCAACTCATGTGGACTATTGCAAGGCTTAGCTGCTTTACCAGGCTTTTCTTGAGGTGATAGGTTAAGTGGAATTGAGGGTGCTAGCTAGGGTGACCAAACAGCAAGTGTGAAAAATCGGGACGGTGGTGGGAGGCAATAGGAGCCAGGCAATAGAAGAAAAAGTCCCCAAAATCGGGACTGTCCCTATAAAATCGGGACATCTGGTCACCCTAGTGCTAGCATTGGGAGCATATATTGAGATGTGAATGTAAGCATGACTGCCATTTGATTGCAATACAGGTTTGTAAAATGTTTGTACATACATGGAGGGTTCTAAAGAGACAATAAGTGCATTAATTATTATTACTATTTAGAAACCAAAATAATTATATGATAATGAATAGCATGGGGGAGTATGTTTATTTTTTAAAGGGGAGGGTTGTTTGATTATAAAACAATCCAGGGCAATTAAGGGATTTGCCAGGAAAGCCTGTAAAAGGTGCACAGGTGACTTTTTAATAAATATAAATCCCTGGCAGATAAAGAGTAGTAACCTCATATTGGATGACTTTTTTTTTTTTTTTTTTTTTTTTAATACTTTCAAAGCTACAGCAAAATACTTGCATCTAGTAGGCCCACGGGAGTAGCCTAAAGCTTTAGGTGAATTTAAAATGACACTGCTGGGAAAAATTACTCCATACTAATATAGATTCTGCTGAAGTGCCTTTAATATAGTTACCCACGCCGTTCAGGAGAAAACTTGACGCTAGTTTGTGATGATAAAAAGAAATACGGGTAGGGGAGGGACACTGTATGCTAGACTAATATCCTCCTTGACAAAGACACTTAAAAGAATCAGTTCTAGTTGCTTTCTGAAGCCCTATGTGTTAGCAAGGAAGCACAAAGCCATGGTTTTTGTTCTGCTCTTTGTATTGGGACATTATACACTTCCCTGATGTACTTATGTGTTGTGATTTGACGAGAGGGCGGCAGGGGAAAAGATGGGATAGTTTCTGATAAACTCTCAGAGACAAATTCACCCCAGGGATACATGCATGCATGACTCCTACTGAACTCAGCTGTAGTTCTGTGCGCTTAATGAAGTCAGCTGAAGCATCTAATGGCAGAATCTTCTGGCATGTAATCCATAACACTTGAAATTCAGACAACAAACCTGAGAGCTTGTAAATATACATATACTCTCATTTCTGCATCTTTTATCAAACCATCACTGTGCAGAAGTTATATTCACAGGCTTGCAATGGACAGCTAAACTAATAGACATAAGATATGGGAATTTATGGGAGTAACACTACTCAGCATAAATAAAAGTAGCATATGTCAATCACTGTGTGTTGAGATGAGATCAAAAGTTCAGCTAAAGTTTATTCCTAGAGCTTTGCCGAAAAGCTGTGATGGGGTTTTCATTCAGACAGGGTTTAATCACAGGGGGAAATCGGAGTCAGGGTTTGGATTTCCCACCAGATTGGTTCACATTGCAACTGTTGCAACATTCCAGGATTAAAAGAAATGAACAAGAACAATGATGTCACAGCTGGAGGACTGCCTCAGTATAAGGAATTATTCTGAAAAACGTTAAATGTACACACATGCGAAAGGTAATGCCTAGTGTTTGATGGTTTTGCTGACGCAAACATTTTGCTGGAAATACTGGCCAAGATTTTAAAATGTAGGAGCCTGAAATTACACTTCTAGGGCCTGGTTTTCAAAAGCGGTCAGCGGCAGAACACATCCGATGTGGGCACCTAAATCAGATTTTCACAGGTGCTCAGCAGCCAACAGCTTCCATTGTTCTCGATGGGAGCTGTCGGGTTTTAAGCTCTTTTGAAAATCTGGCCTTGAGTGCATTGTATAGACTGTATTTTAGTTTGCATTACAATTTCTCTCTCACTTTCTGCTCCTTGAATAGTGTCTTTATATTGGTTTCCTGCCTACTCTCGGTTCTATTGGTCATTCTGTTGTGCTGTGACTCTTGTCCCCTTCCCTGCACACTTTACAGTCTCACCTAGATGAAAAGTCAATAACATTCGGGTCAGCCAAATTTTTGAACACACATTTCAGTTGGCTTAAAGTATAGGCAAAACCATCACAACAAAACCCCCGCCCAAAACTCTAATCAAGCTCTGGCAGGAATTGAAATTTTGCACGGTTCTAGTTCTATCCCCACTGAAATATATTTGGATTGGAAATAACATTGCCCTGAGACTGTAAGATCATTAGCCCAGGGGCTCTCTCTTACTATCATACAGCACCAAGCAGAATGGGGCACTGATCTTACAACACGGCGCTAGAATAAGAATTATTCTTCCCTTTCCCCGCACTTGGACTCGTCTACCAATGTTGTCCATGGAGAGAGTCCAGCAGAGGGCAACAAAAATGATTAGGGGGCTGCAACACATGACTTATGATGAGAGGCTGAGGGAATTGGGATTGGTTAGTCTGCAGAGAAAAAGAGTGAGGGGGGATTTGATAGCTGCTTTCAACTACCTGAAGAGGGGGGTTCCAAAGAGGACGGATCTAGACTGTTCTCAGTGGTACCAGATGACAGAACAAGGAGTAATGGTCTCAAGTTGCAGTGGGGGAGGTTTAGGTTGGATATTAGGAAACACTATTTCACTAGGAAGGTGGTGAAGCACTAGAATGAGTTATCTAGGGTTGGGGAGGTGGTAGAATCTCCTTCCTTAGAGGTTTTTAAGGTCAGGCTTGACAAAGCCCTGGCTGGGATGATTTAGTTGGGATTGATCCTGTTTTGAGCAGGGGGTTGGACTAGATACCTCCTGAGTTCCCTTCCAACCCTGATATTCTATGATTCCATGATGTTATCATCTCACTCATGGATTTCCTAAGGCAGTGATATGTACATGCCAGCACATCTGTGTGTGCTCTGTATTGCCTGGGTTTGATCATATGATCCTCTTTATTCTAATGTATTACTTGTTTTGTGGCAGCTAGTCATGGATCAGCACCCCCTTGTGCTAGGTGCTCTTCTTAGAAAGGTTCTTCCTCCATGAATGCTCACCTGTAGCTCTGCCCTGGATTTACTGAGAGCAAGAGTACCTGCAGTCCCCTTAACAGCCTGCTTATACAAAAGATACTGTTTGGGGAGGTGTATTTTACTGTAATAGCCCCACAGAGCTATTTCTTCTGTAGCGTTCTCATTCGTAGATCTCAAGAGCCCAGACCAACAGAGGTAATAGGTGCCCAAATCCAAGTCCTAGGCACTTAAGTCTCAAGTTTAGGTGGCAAGTCTCAGTCCTGCCATACCATGTAGATGCCTAAACTCCCTCTGTGCCTACATTTTCTGGATAGAAGTTCCCTCTGCACCTATGTTTCTGCCACTGGGTTTGCATTCTGCTGCCTGACTCTAGGCGTCTCGATGCCTGTCTCCCACCTAAGCCCCAGAGCGATTCATAAACCAGTATCCAGAAGGGAGGCATCGGGCAACTAATCTGTGTGGTGGGCTTGATCCAAAAGGTGCCCTTAGAGGCTGCAAACCACTTTGGGTCACATTCCAAACCCAGCCAGGTCTCCTGAGTGTCAGTCCACTGTGCTAGCTGCTAGGCAACACTGTCTCTCTAGTGACCCTCCTATGTATCTCTCAGCACTGTAAGATACTCCTCTCAACATAAGTTACAGGAAGTTGGTATCCTGGCTCCGCTATTTTAAAGAGAAGAAGAACTGAGGATGTTTTAAACAGATACAAGCTAGTCTTTCTTGCTGTAGAAGCAGCATGTGGTTTAATCTTGTGACTACTACTCATTCCTTGCATGAGTAAGGGCTGTTTATGTGAGTAATGATTTGCAGGGTCAGGCCATTAATTAATCCCAGTCAAGTGTAAAGCAGTAAAGGGCATGAGGAGGGCCTGACCCAAAGGTCACTGAAGTCAACAGGAGTCTATGCATGGATTTCAAGAAGCCCTGAGTCCAGCCCCAGATGAGGCAACATGGGGGTTCACGTTTGGCTGGTTATCCCCCGGGACTACCAGGTCATTTTCAGAGTCACTGCTTTACAAGATACACAATGTGGTATTGTGGGTCAATGTTATAGCCAAGTGTAGTGAGACCGACTGTTTCCACAGTCCCAAGAGTGTACAAATTACACTAGCCAGGTTCTTTATGTGCCATGTAATTAACTGAAATTATCTTAGAAATAATTCTGCCTCAACAAAGGCAGGAAGGGCAGTGGCTAAAACACACTGTTCTCCGGCTATTTGCAGCTGGTGGATAGTCCTGGGGGATCGGTAGCAGCTGGCTCACATTAGAGCAACTCCTGGACTTATATTTGCTTCCAGGGTCCTTTTCACCCATACACACCAGTCTGTTTCTTCCAATGAGCATCAGCTACAGTATTTCAGATCTGGCACATCAATAACAAGTCTCTTCTTGAAATGTGTGTGTATCTGAATCATTTAAACATGCCTCTGAATTCCTTTGCTGCTTTTTACTGTGGTGAGTTACTCTTTTGTATTATAATTGACTGAATTAATTATTCTTCTGAATGTTGGTTTGACAGTCTAGACTGACTTAATCACTGCATTATGGTGCCCTGGCTTACCAAATTAGGTCTCAGTTAATTGGTGAGTTGACAAACCTACGTCTCTTTTTCTTGGGACTTGTCACCAAATTTACTGATTAGCTTCAAAAATTATATTAGAGGTTATGTCTTGTCTGCATTTGAATGTAGCTTCACAGCTCTATAGACACATTTCTTGTGTCTTACAAGCTCTCAGTCCTACTACTGTGTGGAAACGAACATGCTTCTAGAATACATCTCTATATATGCAAAGAACAAGTCAAGATAAGATGCTGTCTGTTTTACAAGGGAACATATAAGCAGGTAAAAAAGCCCGTGCTAACTTGGTGGTCTACCACAGGGTCTTTGTAAAGGCCTTCACTCACCACAGGAGCGACTCCTTGTGGCCAGGCACAGCGTAGCAATTGTTTTTCTATCTGGCTCCCCATCACCATGGTGATCTCTCTTTCCATTACTTGGCCCTCCAGCCAGGCCACAATGATGATGTCTGCTCCTTTCAAGATACAGAAATCCAACAAATAGCTCCTGAACCTTGAGTCAGGCCTTGGCTCAGTGGTCATCACACCCCTGCAGGCTCTGAATGAGCCTTATCTCTTTATGTCAGAGGGCCTGATGCCACTTTCCCTATAGCTGACAAGGAAACCGTGATCCTCACTCTACATCAGGTGCTAGTCCAGGGACCCTATAGGCAGCCACCAATATCTGCAGAGTCTCATTCTTTGCTGCTGTTTCCCTGGGCACCTTCCTACCATCCTTTCTCAGACCCTCTTCTGCACAGCTTCTCTGGGTTGACTCATCTTTCAGGGCTAGGATCCCAGGGCTTATTCTCCACCCTGCACTTCTTCCTCATCACCTCTCTATTCCCAGAGAGTAACTACAGACTCTTGCTATAGCCCCTGGCTGCTACAAACTTCCTCTCTTTGTACTAACCAGCTGGCTCCTGCCCAGCTGGGCTTCATGATCAATTAAGCCTGAATCTCCCTCCAGGTGCAGCCAGGTACCTTAATTGGCCTCCTTAGCTCACAATGACCCATACTGGGTGTACATGGGGTGCATACCTCATCACAGTAATCCATACTTAAAAATGCCAGGTGATTTCTGTCTCTAAGGGCTTTCAAATCCAATTGATGTACCTCCAGCCAGCTCAGAGAAATAGTCAGGAAATGGGAGAAAAGACATGTCAATCAATCAGATATAGGGTAAAATTTTAAAAACCACTTATCATAGAACATGATTAAGTGGTTTAGGTTCCTAAAGTCAGTTTTCAAAAGTGAGTTGGGCATTTTCGGAGCCTACGTCTCATTGAAAAGTCAACAGGAATTAAGTATGTAGCCTGCTTGGTTGCTTTTGTAAATCTGACTAGGTGTCTTCTGCATCTCTTAGGTGCGTAAATATCTTTGTAAATCTGACCCCATGTGCCCAAGCTCTTGTCTGCACACAAGCTGGACCATTTTATCTCCACGGGGAACAAATGTTTAACAGTGGATTCTGCAGTCTAGCAGAGAAAGGTCTGCTAATGTCTAGTTACAGCTAGACAACTTCAGACTGGAAATAAGGTGTACACTTTGACAAGTGAGGGTAATTAACTATTGGAACAAACTACTAAGCGTTGTGATGGATTCTCCATCACTGACAATTTTTCAATCAAGATTGGATGGTTTTCTGAAAAATCTGCTTTAGGAATTAGTGTGGGGCAGTTCTCAGGCCTGTGTTTTACAGGAGGTCAAACTAGAGGAACACAGTAGTCCCCTCTGACCTTGACATCTCTGAACGGTACTGGTAGAGGAGGCTGGGGCTGGGATGTGTGCCTATCTGATATTTTTTATATCTATGATGGAAAAATGGACATTGAAAAGGCATGATGTAGCCAATGTCCTAAGACAGTCCCATCCTCAAACCATTCTGCAGTGACAATGCTTTGACTGTTGGGTCATGATTGATAAGTATACTTGGGCATTGCAAGTAGGGTGATGTAGTGGGGCAGCTTCCCCACTCCCGCAGAACAGGGGTTAAAAGCAGCCCTGGAAAAGGCTGTGGCTAGGAAAAAGGATTGAGAGCAGCTGAGGGAGTGACTGACCACAGGTATGGCCAACTTAATCAGGGCTCTGCTGGCCCTTCTAAGAGGGCTGTGGGCCAGGAGCTGAAAGAGTCTCACTCTAACCCTGGGGTGGGAAGGGCCAAGCTGCCTGGGATCCAGGTACCTGAAGTGGAGCAGTGCCAGGGAAGGGCAAAGGGAGTTGGGGAGCTCCAGCCCCATAAACCCCCAGGCTGAGGCCTTGTTTAAGGCCAAAAGGTACTGGGGCTGCAGAGGTGCAGCTTGGGATAGGCAGAGGCAGCGGGTCCTAACCCCTTGCCAATGATGAGTGGCCATTATAGGCTGAAGTCTGCCCCAGTGAGTGGGGGCTAGATGATGACCGGCAGTAGCTCTTGAGGCAAAGAGGGTTTAGCGGGGATCCCCTGGGAGGGGAGACTCAGAGTGTGGGTAGTTAGGGCAGAACCCCAAGGTAAAGATCACCAGAGTCCAGGAGGGACACAAGGCCAGAGACAGGCAAATCACTAGCCTGTGGAGGGTGCTTCGTATGCTGGAAAAGAGCTAACTCCCAGGACGACCAGCAGGAGGCGCTAGACGAGTTAGTCTCGACCTCACTACAGGTGAGCATGTCCCATGTGCCCTGCGGAGCCCAAGTGCAAAAAACTTACACCAGTGTGTCCAACTGAAGTATGAAGTGTCCAACAAACCTGTCATTGTGAAAATGTGTTGATGATTGCTTCAAACTTCTTGGGAAGCAGGCTGAATTCTGAATCGGAGCAGTGATACATCGACTATAGATGAGGGAGACAGCGTGGCCTAGGGGAGAATGCATGGCCCTCAGGAAACCTGGGTTTTATTCCTGGCTGGGGGGGTGACTTTGTGGAAGTCACAGCCTCACCCTGTGCCTCAGTTTCCCCATCTGTAAAATGGAGATAATGGTACTGAACTCCTTCATAAAGTGCTTTGAGATCTACTGATGAAAGCTGGGGATGAAGTTCAAATCTGAGAGGAGAGAGAGACTTTGAACTGTGCTAATTATTTAGATCTCTTGACAGCTCAGTGATTTTCTGTGTGGAAAGCCAAGACAACCCATCACCCTATCCACTCATTGCCCCTCCGCTCTCTAGCTCTTCTTCTTTAATGTTCTTTTAGCTGAAGCTAAATTACATGCTGCTACATTTCTAAAGATACCAGCTTGTACAAATGACTCAGTGCATCTTAGGGTGAATGCTTTGTATACACAGAGCTGTTCAGGGAGCTATCATATTTTCACGGGCAGCCCATAGAACAAGAACACATCAGCAACTCTAACTTCAGCATGTTCATTTTCAAACACTTCACATAAGTGGGAGGAAGCAGATAATTAGGCAGCTGAACTTTCTAAATTGTGATGGTGCGTGTGTGGTGCACAGCTGCTTCGGGTACAGCTGCCTATTGTCAGAACCTGCTCTTGTGCTCTGCTTGACTGAGAAAGTACTGGCCTTGTCTGCACCTAAAAACTGCACCCTCTGAACGATCAGCTTAGCTCACTGAGAACTGAGCACAGTCTAGCTGTATGCATATGTGAGGTCAAACCATGGCTAGGCCCCGTTCAGCTAACCTAATTACTGAAGGGAGTCATCTCTAAGTACAGCAAGGCCAGGGAGATCATGAGATTGATGCCGAATGTCAAGGACTGTCCTTGTGAAAGGTCAGAATGACCTGACTGCGGATGGGCAGAGCAGACATGACGTGGAGCCTATGCACGACAGTGCACCAGAATAAAAGAGGTTCAGCTAGCTGGCAACAGCTCTATTTGCAGACAGGCACAACAAGAAATGACAGAACTACTTCTCCAAGTGAAGAGACTTGGCACCACGTGCCCTGGACGGCCTCTCCCAGAAATGAGCCAGTGACCCCTGTACTTTTCCCACCCTGGTCACGGAATGTGTCCAGAGAATCAGGACAAGGAAAGCTTTGGTGATGTTCATAGCAGCACAGCCCAATGCACCTTCTTTACAGGGCCGCAAGTCCTGCCTGCTGTACTATCCACAGTGGATGTTGATTTTGGGGTAGGCAGTGTTGTGACTCTCCTTTTGTGCTGCAGGACGGGAACATTAGGAGTTTGAAGAAAAAATATTGTTCTTCAAACAAAGCCGGTTCACAGATTCACCTCCTGCTGGTCTAGATGGGAACAAGGCTGGTCAGTAGCGGAGGGAGGAAAGCAAGCCTTGTTCTGCAGTGCTGTGATTGGTTAGGAACTACAGGACATGGGAATCGCCGGGTTGGATCAGACCCAATATCCAGATCTGTATCTGTCTGTTAGAGTGGGAGGCACCAGATGCTTCAGAGGAAACTACGAGAACCCCTCAACAGCAGATGTGGGACACTCTGCCCCCCCATGTTAGGTCTCCTCCAGGCCTTAAAGACTTGGGGGTTAGCTTAAACTCTGGAGCACAAAGTTGAATATTCCTTCCAGATTTCATGTTGTCATTAATTAGGATTACACGGATATCAGGATTATCCATGTTAACACCTGATTCCTTTGTGAAGTGGACTCTCACTTCAGTTCACTGGCCATTGTACTACTTAATGTTTATAGAAGAGGAAGCGAATTATTAACTACCAAAGCCAAGGTGGCTTGTAGCCTGTCTCCATCTCAGCCACTGGGATGAGGGCAGTCTAGCCTAGTGGTTGGAGCGGGTCAGTAGTTGGGAGACGGAGCCGAAGGTCAAACTGGTGGGCAGGAACTGGAGCTGGCACGGGGTAGCAGGCAAGGGGGGGTTCAAGACATGAGCAGGCGCTGAGAATCCAGCGAACTGCTGGTGCTGGCATAAGAGCCAGCTTGTTAGTCTCTGCAGACAGCCAGAGGGTGTGGTTCAGCGGGTGGCTTGCTGGTGGCCAGATGTACTGGTGAGTTAGCCTGGAGACTAGCTCTGCTGCAGGCCCTGCTTCCTGACACTCCAGAAGGACAGAGAGGGGGAGGGTTAGCTCAGTGGTTTGAGCATTAGTCTGCTAAACCCAGGATTGTGATCTCAATCCTTGAGGGGGGCATTTAGGGATATAGGGCAAAAATCTGTTGGATGATTCAATTGGGGATTGGTCCTGCTTTGAGCAAGGGTTTGGACTAGATCTCCTGAGGTCCCTCCTAACCCTGATATTCTATGATGGGTGCTGCCAGCAGGCTGACTTATTGGAAGTAAGTCACTGTTGGGGTAATTCTATTCTCCATCAGCCTCCTCCCAGGCATGTGGGATGTGACCATCCGCTGTCTCTCCTTCATGGGGCCGAAGGGCGGCATAGGGGCACCCTAATCTGCAACTGCAAGAAGACCTGGGTCTTGGCTACCAGCCCCTATTGTCCCACCCACCAAACTCCTCCCTGGGTGTTTGCATGCTACTGCCTGACTGGACACTGGCAGGTGAAAACCTTGGCATCCTGCTAGGCTGTCAGCACAGAGGAAGCTGTGTTCTGGTTACTCACTGAAGTGCTGAATTTGTGAAACTCCCTGCAGGCAAAAAGCCCCATGGGGCTACCCCCTGCAAAGGCTGAATTCCAGCCCCGGCTATGGGATAGAGCCAATGCTCACTCAAATCAAGGGAAAGATGCCCACTGGCTTCATCTGGCTTTAGATCCGGTCTTATAGCATTTGGTGGAACAAAACAGAGCACAAAAGAATAATCGTCCTGCCCATTGCTATGCCAATGCCCCTGACTCCTGATCTGCTGCACCACTGTTTTCCACATTCTGACTCTGTCCATGGCTGTCTCACTGACCTGCTGGAGTATGCAGTGGATATCTGAGGTGCGAGACAAGAATGCTGGAAAAAATCCTCGGAAAACACTCGCTCTTACTTTGCGATTAATTTCTCTTCTCCAGGATTTGTTTCCCCCCCAGATTTACTCCAGAGAGGATATTACATGCTTTACCACCAGAGGAATTTGATTCCCGGGAAATTTCTCCTTTGTAGCCTAAGGGGAGTCTCTTTAAAATGTGAACCACCTGTAGTCCCTGCTACTGTCAAAGAGTATCAGGCTCCCAGCTCTCCATTATCCTCTTTCTAGCATAAGCTTCTCTCACCTAAATCCCTTAGCGTAAGTGTTTTCAAGAGAAAATTTCTTGATTCCGCCGCTCAGAAGTATGTTGTAGGAGATGTCTTGTCTGCTTTCTATCTGCTTTGTTGATTTAGGCCTAACTGCTAATCCAGCCAGGATTTACAATAGCTGGCTTGTTGTTGTTCACTATCTTTAGCTAACTGCATTCTTCTCCAAATCCTTCCAGATGCTCTTTGCTCTTGGACTTCTGAAGCAATCAGGGGAGAAATAAATAAATAAACCAACTAGACACACAGGTCAGGTTCGCTCCCCTTGTTGTCTTTGGACTGCAGGAGAAGCAAACTTTTCAAAATAATTTGCTTCCTACTGAATGATCTGATGCTAGACATCTTAATGGAAAAAAGATCTTTCCCACTGGAGATTCATATATCCAAACAAATGCAGTGCACTGCAAACACTACCCCGATTCCTATTACACATTGCTTTGGTATAAAACTAGATATGTGAGAAATAGCTTAGAGATATTAACCTTATAGTCATCTCTTGAATTCCACTGAAAAAAATATAAAGTCTCTTTGACCTGAGAGAAGAATGTTGGCTGAGCTGAAGCAAGGTCAATATTTTTTTCGCTCAACAGTTAACACAGTTCAGTTCATGATGACAAAGGTATTTAATACAGGTTTTGTTACATACATTCTGAATCTCTTCATCTGAAATATTTGGCCTACTCATTATGGCCAGGAATTTATATGTAGTGTGACGGAGTCAGACCAGAAGGATATAGGAGAGTGCTGGAAGGCAGGTATATTAGTCTCAGGATGTGCAGGTCCTTGTTCCCTGGATAGCCAAACAAAGGCTACTCCAGGCCAATCAAGACACCTGGGGCCAATTAAGAACCTTCTAGAAAGGAGTAGAAACAGCTAGCCTAATTGGGACACCTGAAGCCAATCAGGGACTGGCTGAAACCAGATAAAAACCTCCCAGTTAGTCAGGTGGGTGTGGGTGTCAGGAGCTGTGGAAGGAAGTTGTGCTGTTGGTAAGACTGAGTGTAGGACAACATATCATACTGAAGGAAGGAAGCCCTGAGGTAAGGGTGAAGTGGAGTTTGAAGAAGCAGGGACTGCTGTGGGGAAGTAGCCCAGGGAATTGTATTGTGTTTTGTGCCTAAAAGGTCAGCCATCTTAGCTGATACTATTAGGGTCCCTGGGCTGGAGTCCGGAGTAGAGGGCGGGCCCGGGCTCCCCCCTTTTTCCATCTTCCATACTGGCCTGTGATGAAGGTAACTCACTAGGTGGTGACTCTTGCCAATTATACTGAGAAAGGGAGGTCACTCGGGGGCCTAGATGAGTTTCTGAGGCCCCTAAATCTGCCAGGAAGCGCAGGACCCACAAGTACAGACTTGGAGCTTTGTCACAGTAGATATTTGCTTTTTAAACACACATTGCACAGGAGAGATTTATTTAATTTATTGGCTCTTCTAGGGTGCTTATCAATGTTGCATCCAAGTGCTGTGTAAACATAAAGGAATGGATTCTATTCTCCCAAGACACTTGCAGGCAGGGAAATACAACCCCCTTTTAATAGATAGATAAAATGAAGCAGAGAGTGATTAAGTGCCTTGTTCATTATTGTAGAGGAAGTCTATGGAGGAGTCCAGAACAGAATCCAGAGCTCCAGATGTTGAGCTTCATTTGAGCCAGTCATTTAATAGTTGCAAAGGAAACCTTTCCAATGCATTCAAAGACAAGCCCAGGAACTTGAATTCATAACTCTGCTGGACATTAAAACCCATGGACTTAGTGGAGGCACTGGCTTTATGGCTCATTGCAACAATTTGTAACACACCCTGCCACCTACTACCCCTCTTTGTCTTATGATTGAAGAGGTATGAATTGCCCATTTCATTTTAAATGATCTCCAATAGCATACCTGAACACCTTATGCTTAACAATATGTGCCCCCTTGTATTTAGCTAATATCCAACCTAAACCTGCCCCACTACAACTTGAGACCATTACTCCTTGTTCTGTCATCTGGTACCACTGAGAACAGTCTAGATCCATCCTCTTTGGAACCCCCTTTCAGGTAGTTGAAATCCCCCTCATTCTTCTCTTCCTCAGACTAAATAATCCCAGTTCCCTCAGCCTTTCCTTATAAATCATGTGCTCCAGCCCCCTAATCATTTTTGACACTCTCTGCAGGACTCTTTCCAATTTCTCCATACCCTTCTTTTACTCTGGGACCCAGAACTGGACACACTACTCCAGATGAGGCCTCACCAATGCTGAAAAGAGGGGAATGATCACGTCCCTCAATCTACTGACAATGTCCCTTCTTATACAACCCAAAATGCTGTTAGCCTTCTTGGCAAAAAGGGCACCCTGTTGACTCATGTCCAGCTTCTCGTCCACTGTAACCCCTAGCTCCTTTTCTGCAGAACTGCTGCCTAGCCATTCGGTCCCTAGTCTGCAGCAGTGCATGAGATTCTTCCATCCTAAGTGCAGGACTCTGCAGTTGTTCTTGTTGAACCTCATCAGATTTCTTTTGGCCCAATCCTCTAATTTGTCTAGGTCCCTCTCAATCCTGTCCCTACCCTCCAGCATATCTACCACTCCTCTCAGTTTAGTGTCATCTGCAAACTTGCTGAGGGTGCAGTTCACGCCATTCTCCAGATCATTAGTAAAGATATTGAACAAAACTGGCCCCAGGACCGACCCTTGGGACACTCCACTTGATACCAGCTGCCAACTAGACATAGAGCCATTGATCACTACCCATTGAGCCCGACGATCTAGCCAGATTTCTATCCACCTCATAGTCCATTCATCCAACCCATACTTCTTTAACTTGCTGGTAAGAATACTATAGGAGACCACATGAAAAGCTTTGCTAAAGTCAAAGAATAACATGTCCACTGCTTTCCCCTGATCTCCAGAGCCAGATATCCTGTCATAGAAGGCAATTAAGTTAGTCAGGCATGACTTGCCCTTGGTTAATCCATGCTGACTGTTCCTTATCACTTTCCTCTCCTCTAAGTCCTTCGGAATTGATTCCTTGAGGACCTGCTCCATGATTTTTCCAAGGACTGAGGTGAGGCTGACTGGCCTGTAGTTCCCCGGATCCTCCTCCTTCCCTTTTTTAAAGATGGGCACTACATTAGCCTTTTTCCAGTCATCCGGGACCTCCCCCAATCGCCATGAGTTTTCAAAAATAATGGCCAATGCCTCTGCAATCACCTCCGCCAACTCCTTTAGCATCCTCGGATGCAGCGCATCCAGCCCTATGGACTTGTGCTCATCCAGCTTTTCTAAATAGTCCTGAACCACATCTTTCTCCACAGAGGGCTGGTCACCACCTCCCCATGCTGTGCTGCCCAGTGCAGTAGTCTGGGAGCTGACCTTTTCTGTGAAGACAGAGGCAAAAAAAGCATTGAGTACATTAGCTTTCTCCACATCCCCTGTCACTAGGTTGTGTCCCTCATTCAGGGAAGTCTGTGACTTTCTTCTTGCTGCTAACATACCTGAAGAAACCCTTCTTGTTGCAGCAAGCAAGTGATGTTAGGAGTCACTCCAAGTGTTATTTGGCCCTCCTAATTTCACTCCTGCATGCCTGAGCAATATTTTTATACTTCTCCCTGGTCATTTGTCCAAGCTTCCACTTCTTGTAAGCTTCTTTTTTTGTGTTTAAGATCAACATGGATTTCACTGTTAAGCCAAGCCGGTCGCCTGCCATATTTACTGTTCTTTCTACACATCAGGATGATTTGTTCCTGCAACCTCAATAAGGATTCTTTAAAATACAGCCAGCTCTCCTGGACTCCTTTCCCCTTCTTGTTATTCTCCCAGGGGACCTTGCTCATTAATTCCCTGAGGGAGTCAAAGTCTGCTTTTCTGAAGTCCAGGGTCTGTAGTCTAGTGTACAGTACAATCAAAGTCTGGACATTTAATAGGGATTTGAAACATGCTTTATTTTTCAAACAAATCAGACCTAGATTTTTCTTCTATAAATTACTAAGATGTTTAAAGAAACCTCTTGTCTGAAAGAGCACGTCTGCACTCCAATCACATGTGTGAATGCAACTCAGGTAGGCATGTCCATACTATCTTAAACCTCGCTCCGCCAGCTAAAATGCAGCCTTCACTGCAGACTCCAGAAGCATGCCTGGAAACCTCAGTATGTATTCACTTTACCAACCCATGAACACCGTAAACTCCCAACAGAGCCAGTGGGAGTTAAGACTGCTCAGCATTTTGCCCAGTTAAGACCATTATCCTAGGAGTTTAGCCATTGACCTTAATAGAGCAGGATTAGGCCCATACAGAGCAGTACACTTCACCCCGTCACTCAGTGACAGCTGAATGGTCGGGACAGCAGTGGTGTTGCTGAAAACCAGTGATAGGCCCCAAAGCCCAGACAACATTCTCTGAGGCCAAACCAACAGTTCACAACCCTGGAAATCGTTGACATTGTGCAGCAGCTAAGGGAATGGCTACACTCATGCAGGATACAGGATATGGGGCTGTGAGGTAATTTATAAAGCTGCAATTGCTTTGTTTATTCCATACAACTGTGCACACAAACTAGAACCTGGCTGCTGAGGCATTTTATTTATACCTATGTATATTTTGTTATCATTAGATTGGACTAACCTGAATAGATGTATATTTATTACCTATGCCATCAGTTCAAAAGGAGGGGACTGAGCCATTCCCAAGTGGTTTAAAAGCTTTCATGCTAGATAAACTTAACTAGAGACCCAGTTCCTGTATATTTGCTCAGTTATAAGCGATTCCAGGGTAGGCAGAGAAATAAGTGGGGGAAACAGAGCATGCACGTGGAAGATAGAGAGCTAACAAAGGCAAATGAATAGGGACGTGTCTAGTCAAACTGATAAAATAGAGATGTGTGACAAAACTGCTGTGGATGCCACCAATTCACAAATAATGAGCAATACCCAGATTAACCAGGTATAGATGCACAATTCAGGGCAGATTAGAGATCTATATAATAGCCTTTAATACTTATTGCTCACAGGTGCATGAAAACTACCCACAATACTGGAGTTAGTTTAAATAAAAACAATTTGGGGAAATTCCTGCCCAAGAAATTGGGATTTCCAGGAGTGATTTTACAGTAAAAACAAACAGCAAATTATCATTTTAGAAAGGAACCAAATGAAAAGATAATGATACTTTGAAAAAAAAATGGTGAAAATTTGGTGTCCATAAAATTAAGGGGCAGATATTGGTTGGCTCCCAAGGTTTGACAGGGGTCAGATGTTGGTTGGATACTGAGTTCTGATAGGGGGCAGATCTCAGTTGCATGAAGTGTTCTGATGGGGTGACAAATGTAGGTTGGATGTTGTGTTCTAGGAGACGATTGTTGGCTACCGTGGACAGTTAGGGGGCAGATGTCTGCTGGATACCATCGTCCAATGCAAGGGCAGATGTTGGTTGGTTGGCTACTGATGAAAGGCTGTGTCCTGATAGTTGGCAAATGTCATGCAAGATCAGCACTCATTATGACACTCCAACTCTCCCAGTCCTATGCAGAACACCATATTCAAACAGCAAACCGTTTCAGCCTGGGTCTGAATCCAGACTCCACCACCAGTGCCCAACTGCATTGCGCAACCTGGGTCTGAAATAGAAAAAGTCAGAGCAGAACCCCTTCAAAATTGGGTGATTCTCAGATCTGAATGGTAATTGTGTGGGTGAGGCCAAACGCTATGTGAGGCCTCTCCTCAGCACATATTGCCAGTAATGCTGAACCATGTTGGCTTTTTACTGTGGATTAGAACATCAAGAAACACATCATCATTGTTTGATTAAAATCAGCGTTTAAATCCAGGTCTCTATAAGTGAAAAATCAGCCATCCTGGGTCAGGTTAACAGAATGGTACTATACAGTATTAATATGGTTTCGCATCGTGATTTTATCTACAACTATTCTGAAGATAAATATATAAAATAACTTGTTGACAACAAATGTAAAGTCACTGCCCTTTGCAACTGATACCAACAGAAGCGCTGCCTCAAGCAAACCTCTAGTTATTAGAGCACAAAGTGTATCTCTTAGATTTCTAGTACACTGCTCGCTTGGTGTCCAAGACACACTGCCCCAGAGAAGCAGTGACGTTCTCCTGACAGATAGCGCAATGCTGATGTTCTACCTTGGAAACAACAGTTACTGAATCGTGATCCAGACTTGAGGAGTGAGGAGCTGAAACAGCCTAACACACAGGAAAAATAGCCTCCCTGGCTATTTATATTTATATTTTTATAAATTTATATTTTTATAAAGCGCCTGGACTCTATCCTTAGCATGTTTCTATCAGAGGCTGCCTTTCCATACATGGTGACTCCCTTCTTGCTGTACAGTGTTGAACTAGTTATGTCTGTCCCAGGGGATTAGAGAGAGAAGGTGAGTGAGGCAATAGATTTTATTGGACCAAATTCTTCTGGTAAAAGAGATAACCGTTTGAGCTACACAGAGCTTGTCTTCAGGTCTGTGAAAGGTACTTCAAGAGTCACAGCTAAATACAAAGTGGAACAGATTGTTTAGCATAAGTAGCTAACATATACTGTAAGAGAGGATTTAAAGGGCAATGGTCAGTTAACTCTCTGCAGTCTTAGAACAAAACAGGGGTTAGTCAGTTACAGATTGTTGGAATAAGCCATACATCCAGTGTCTTAATTAAATCTGTGGTTTTTAGTGTCTAGCAAAGTTGTGAATTGAAGCTCCCAGGCTTGCCTTTTGAAGGTGTTATGCAGATTCCCTTTGAGGATGAAGACTGACAGGTCAGATACGGAGTGATCACTTTGTGAAAAGTGTTCACCATGACACAATGTTTTTATCTTTTATCATTTCTCTTGTTTCACACACACAGCTGTTGTTGGGACATTTGGTGACTGGACGAGATACACCAGGTGTTGTGATAGGGATATTAGGGTGGCATTTTCCATGATTAAATCTACTTCTCTGGTGGAGTGTTCTTGTTTGGTGAAGGTAATTTTAAGTGCACTAAAGTGTGTATCCTGGACTTTCTCCTTGGAGCATATTCTGTGGTATCTGAGAGCCTGGTTGTCGATAACAGATTTCTTGGCGTGTGTTCGGTGTGGTTACTGGATCTGTGAAGTTAAGCGAGGTGATCCGTGGGTGTCTTGCATATAGTTGTCTCTGGAATTCCATTGCTGAAGCTGATTGTGGAGTCCAGGAAATTGATGCTAGGGGAGGAAATGTTCTAAAGAGAACTGGATGGATGGGTGATAGTGGTTGAAGCTGTGGTGGAAATCTATGAGGGAATTTACATCATCCATCCAGAGGATGAAAATATCATCGATGTACCTCAGGTATATCACTGGTTTTGTAGTGCATTTATCAGAAATTCTTCCTCAAGGTGTCTAATGAAGATGTGGGCCTACTGGGGAGCCATTCTGCTACCCATGGCTGTTCCCATGGTTTGGACAAAGTGTTTGTTGTTCAGGGTAAAATTGTTATTATGGCTAAACATGAAATGGATGAACTTGACAATGTGTCTAGGGTTGTCTATCCTTGCTAGCATTTTTGACAGTAGAGGGATAGAGGGTTTTTTTTTTTCTTAAGAGCAGGAAAACAAATGGATAAAAATAGGGAAGGGAGATAGGAAGAAACTACTGCAGCTTATTTGAATTGCTTAATTCTCTGTTTAACTGATATAACTACTAGGAGCTCGTACATGAAAAGCCAAGGAAATTAGCTAGAAATTGGTCAAGTTCATATTAGCTGCTGAGAAGAAACACACAACAATTGACTTTAAAACTAAACAAAAGGGAAGAGATTATCACATGGTTAACTTTGCAATGTGACAACCTGTGAACCTCAAAAGGTTGAGAAGTTCTATTCAACTTAGATATCCCACCCAGAAATTTGGATGTTTATCTGAACTTTTTGGTCTGCAAAATTTGTACGACAGTCTTTCAAGAACAGGTCTTATCCCAAGGCTCGATTCTTCCCCCTTTACTCATGCTGAACAGGACCTTACTACGTGGAAATACTCAGGGAGTAAGGAAAATGAGGAATACTTGTGGCATCTTAGAGTCTAATCAGTTTATTTCAGCATAAGCTTTGTTATACACAGTATATGTGTGGAAAAATCTAACCTTTATTGCTCTGACACTGCCCCTTCTAGACTATAGGATGGAATCAGAAAGCACCAAAGTATGTGGATATAAATAATAGTTGAAGTGGGGGGGAGGATGAAATTTACCTGAAGTTTTTGAAACTTTAGTACAGATTTTGTTTGGCTCTTATTTTATTTTTAGAAGGTCACAACCCCTACATTGAGGTTGTGAATACACATACCTATTACTCATAAAGATGCTGTCACTGAACATTTTTTTTCTTTATCATAATTTCCTGCTGTCACCCTTTACATTAAGGGTATATTTATAAAGGGTTATTAAGTGATCAATAGCTCTTTTAATAAACAGTTAATCAAATGTTATCTATAACACATGCTAGTCAGCTCTGTCATATGCTTATAACATCTAGGGGTGTTATAACAGCAGGGATTTGACCTGTATGAAAAATACAATGTATCATGACAGCACTTCTTTGAGAATTGACCAGTAAATCCATCAATTAGTTTATTAAATCTATCTCTGTCTAGTGCAAACTACAAACAGAAGGTTCAGTTAGAATTTCTACACTTTAATGCCATTTTCTTCTGTCAGCTATTCTAGGAGTTCTCTTTTTTTATTGTATTGCATATTTCTGAAACTTCTTGTATGTATATAGTTATTAAAGCTGGGACCACCTTTCACTACATCCCCTGGCATTTCACTTTCCTCCTTTATTAACTGGGCAAGGTAATATATGATAATTGCAATCTAAATAATATGACCTACTCACCATGCACTTAGGTTCCATTTATAAATCTTTGTTACAAAATGAAGGAATTCACACTTTAGCTGAACTGTGACTTAAAATTGCACATGAAGCTTTCATTGCACTCTGTCTTTAAAGAAAAAAATCTCAAACTCTGCAGTAAAGTACAACTCCTTAGACATCCCTGCCTTGTGAATATTGTCATTATTATTACTTTTATGTATTATTTGTATTGACATACAGAGGCAAGATTTGCAGCCAGGGGACTTCTGAAAAGGGATGTTGTTATTTCACATTTATAGTGCAGTAGCATCTGGAGCACAACCAGATTGGGATTCCATTGTGGTAGGCACTATACAAACATATAGGAAGTGACAGGCCCTGTTCTGAAGAACTTGCGATCAGACATAGGATGAGATGTTCATCTGTTCTTGTCTCTGAAGATTAAGGTACAGTGGAGAGTCATATTGCCTGTCTACTGGCAGCACTTCATTTCAATCTCTTCCACTTCCTTTTCCTTTATATACCAGCCACCCAAGCCAAACTACAGCGGGGATTTTGTAGGTTTTGTAAAAGGATTTTCAATGGCATTCACACAGAGATTCCAGAAAAGTGAGGGCCACACTCTACACAGCTCTTTGAGATGTTCCTGAACAAAAGGAGCTATGTAAAGGGAGTAGTATTATTACTCATGTTATTTCTTCACTTTCTTCTGGTGGGCAAACATCATCCCTTTCTGCTTGGTGTGATGGGCAGAAAGCAGCCAAGATGTGTCACTACCTCAGTCAGACACTAAGGTGTGCTTTATATGACATCTTGGAGACAAAGCACATCACCTTCTTTAGGTACTAGGTCTTTCTGGGCTGACTACAGCAAGGGGATCCATTACCACACACTCAATGAAAACTTTCACTAATGGCTTCAATTAAAAAAAAAAGTCACAACCACGCCAAAAAAGGCAAAAGGGATCAATTTTGATCCCTGTGAAATGGAAGCAACTCTCTCATTTTTTATTAAATTAAAAATAAATAAATAAAAGCTTTTGCCCAGTCCTGCATAAAGTTCTGCCTCTGACTAAATGTTTGCATCGTCAGGGCTCCGTTCTGCTCAGGAGCTTTTAAACACACAAACATTAGCTCCGTAATATGATTTGAGAAAGTGCCTGCTTTGCCAATGGATCAGAAAAGGGAGAATTCATTGCAGATGGTTTTTTAAGGCTGTCGTGGAGTCACCGGGCGATGCTCTGGAACTACTGCATAGGAAGCCAGTCAGGACTTTGGGGAAGCCTCCTCTCTGTGAGCAGACTGTTTTCAGGGCAAGAAGCTCACTCGGCTTCCACCTTCCTGGGTCTGACCTGGGAACATTCAGTATCCTCTGCCCCTCCGTGCGCTTCCCACAGCAAGTCCACCCAGGTGGGGCTTCTGGGGAGCTCGAGGGCCCTGCACCCCAACTACGCACTCAGACGTGACTCTCAGCCAGCCAGTAAAACAGAAGGTTTTTTAGAGATGACAGGAACATAGTTTAAAATAGAGCTTGTAGGTACAGAGAACAGGACCCCTCATCTGGGTCCATTTTCTGGGGGCAGTGAGGTCAGACCACCACATCTGCGCCTCACTCCATTTCCCCAGCCAGCTCCAAACTGAACCCCGCCCCGAGTCCCTCCTTTCCCTTTGTCTCTTTCCCAGGCCAGGTCACCTGATCTCTTTGTTCTCCAAAACCTTCAGTTGGCACCTTGCAGAGGGTAAGGGCCCAGGCCATCAGCTGCCAAAAGACAGGGTGTTGGCCATTCCCTCACACTGGCCCTCTGCTCTGCAACACTCACACATCCTTATCCCACCACCTAGAGATTTTAGAAATGCATAGGGGAAACTGAGGCACCCACACAGTATCCAGAGAGAACATTAAGAACATTTCCACTTCATCACAAAGGCACCATCTCTTTATTTATTTTGAAAAGCTGCTGCTGCTGCATCTCATTTGAACCCACAGCCAAGCATACACTGCCTAAAGTGCTCTGTATCTTATGCTGGGCATACATCAAAATGGAGGAAGGCAAAAGCAGGCTTTTAACTCTGCTTCTCCTTACAAAGGACAAGGAGCAGCATGGTGAAAAATTCTGCTCAAAGTCTTCATAGGGACCCGTCTTTTCAGGGATAAAAAATGTCCTCAGTTGGGGATGAAGCAATGTTCCAGCATTTGCACTTTCCCCCTGTTGTGCTCCCAGCCTTCACTATTCTGCTGCCAGCTGGCCCATTTAATTTCAAGCTTACTTATAAATGAAGAGGTTCCCCGCAGCCCCTCCTCCATGTTCATTAAAGTCCCTGAGTATACGGAAGGCCCTGAAGCAGGAATTAAATGACAAATACACCTTTGTGTCTGAACCCTCTCGATTCGGGAATAAATCAAGCTAAATACATTTCCAAAATTACCACTTTAAAATAAATTTATAAAAAGTTGAAGCTGAGCTTTTAATGTGCAGTGAAGAAATAAGTATTTTCTCTCCCTGCTCACTATAGCTATAGGTTACTTAATTTGACTTAAAATTGTCTCTTTTATTAAACTAACACTGTATGAGCTGCCGTTAGCTGCTGCTAATGAGAGAGACAGAGAGCCGTTAAAAAACTTCCAATACATTTGCTGTATGTATGCATCCTTTAATGTGCTTCACCTTCTCATTGTTTATTGTCATTAAGATATGCTCAGTTACCCATGTTTAAAGCTCCCATTAAGATAATATTCCTCAGTGCTTTAAAGATGCAAAAGTGTATCTACCAATGAAAGTGTAATCAACAACATGATAAAGCATCTTTAACCTCTGATTGGCCAATCGACATTTCAAATTACTGGGTTTCTGATTATCAGGCCAAATTCTGTTCTCAGAAATCCACATGTAGCTCCCAGTCATGCATATACATATGAGGGAATGTGATCCTTATTTTGTCCTTATGTGGGCCTGAAGAAAACCTGGCCTTTATTTTGCTGGGTGGTGTCCTGTATAGTATGTTGAGGACTGTGTCTGAAATTACACACTATCACTTTAACAGTATATGGGGGAGGGCAGTGTTCCTGGCCTTGCTTGCAGGCTAGGGGGCGCTGTAGAGAAACAAGCAATCAGTTTGCAGACTTGCAGCCTATTGTGGGTAGTTGTGCCTCTGTTTTTAGGGAGCAGCCTGCTTTGTCCCTCTCTGATCTGGGGTTCTTATGCGTTAACATTTGAATTCTAAAATTAAAATAGGACTACACTGCAACCTCCCAGCAAAAGTACTTTGGGTTGCCTGGAGCAGCACTAGTTTTCATCCTGATCAAAGTTTCTAATCTAACAGTTTCACCTAGGATTATCTCTCATTTAAGTAAATCACTGAAAGGACCAAAAAGCAAATTAGACCAGGTTCCAAAAAGGAGGAAAACTGCATAAAAATTACCTCCATTTGGCTTCCATTTTTAAGCAAATTTTGAAATTTTCATGACCATTTTCAATGAAACTCCAGACCATGAGCAACGTCAAAGAGTTCTATAGGTATTTTCTCTGTCAAATCACTGCCATGATGACGGTCAATAATAAACCTTTTGGCTAAGACTTTCAAAAATAGGGACTTAAAATTCAGACACCGAAGCTGGGATTTTCAATGAGGCCTATGGGATTCAGGTGCCTAATGCCCACTATAAGTCAGTAGGAGTTGCAAACTTCCTTAGACACTTTTGAAAATACTGACCTAATATTCAGTGTAGGGACCTAAACAAATAACTGATTTTCAAAAGTGCAGAGCAGCCAGAAGCTCCTTTTGAAATCCATGGGACCTGTCAGGGGATCAGCATCTCTGAAAATCAGGTTACCTATTTAGGTCCCTATTATTTATTTAGGGGTCAAATGTTGACTCTTAAGTGACTTATTGCAAACTTGTCAAAAGTGACTTGGAACCTAATGTTAGGCTCCTATTTTTGAAAGTTGTGGCCTTTAATTATATCCTTGTGCTGTCCACACAATAGCCAGAACTGCAAGCTTGATAGTTCTTTTGGTTTTGAATTCATACAGTACTGAACACAGTACTCTCCTGCTCTATGAATTGGGGTCCTAAGTGCAACCGCAACACAAGTTAACATAATTCATCACACATAATATGTCTCCCTTAATAATTCTGCCTCAGATATTCTTCATCCACTAACACTTCTGTGTAAAATGTCCCTGACTTGTTCAGTGCAGCATGTACTAATTTATCTGGAGTACATAGCACGGTGTTTGTTTATTCTGATTTCCTCTAACGAGGTTTTCTCAGTGTGTCTGGCGGCTTTGCTTACTCCTGAAGCACAGGGTTCTGACATTATTACGAAACAAGACTGTTTTATCCCATCCCGAGGCAGCCTCTGGTGGAATGAGGATATTTCAAGGACTTTGAAAGTGTGCATAGAGTATATTTTCTATGAACTAGTACAAGACGGTCCTCAGACCCTTCACAATCACTTTGCCATTTGCTTACTTGCTGTACAGCAGTTCCACCCGTTCAGTTCTATCGTTGGCCATTCCCAGCTTCATACGTAGCATGGCAAGCTTACCTCAATTAGGAAAAGTGGACCATTAATTTTCAGAACTTCACATGCCCAACATGCTGCCAATGCATGCATGCGTTCTGATACCCATGGGTGGCTAGCTGGAACAACCCAAAGAAATGAGAGAAAAACGGGACAACATTTCAAAGTGTTCCTTCTGCAAATACTAGTAAATATTTTACTAAAAATAGTCCCTGGGCTCAGATTCTGTTCTCTTACTCATGCCACATTGTGCTCCGCTTGCAAATACACCCACTGATTTCCATTCAGATACCTGTGCAGTAAGTCACTAAATGTTGGCAAGGGCTTCAGGCTTTGGCCTAATAGAAGTTCAATTGTCCTATGGAGAGTTAGTGAGCCAAATTTGGAAATGAAATTCGATAAGCACTGTATGATACAGAGGAACAATATTCCTGATTTAGGGACTTAATCCAATTACCATTGATATTAGGGTGAGTCTTTTCAACATGTACAGCCCAATCCAACACATCTGTAACTGTGGAGTCTCTAGCAACGTTCCCATGAAATACATACTGCATTGTTTCAATGAGTCACTTTTGGCTATTCCACTTTCACCCACTAAAAGTGTGGTAAGATCCTGGCCCCATTGAGGTAAATGGCAAAACTTCCATTGGCTTTAGTAGGGCCAGGATTTCACTCATGATATTTAATATCTGTCCAGTGGCATCCACCTCTGATACTCATTGGAGGTGGAAAGAGCAGCATAATTGGGTACTGCTCCCCTAGACATCAGAAGGCAAGAGTCCCTTTCCATCATGTGTATTATGCTTGTCAAGAATCAGAGGGGTAGCTGTGTTAGTCTGGAATTACAGAAGTGACAAAGAGTCCTGTGGCACCTTAAAGACTGACTAAAATTTTAGAGCATAAGCTTTCGTGGGTTAATACCCACTTCGTCGGATGCATGCAGTGGAAGTATCA